>JADLZK010010860.1:0-318541 GCA_015847255.1 Hyparrhenia diplandra | reverse complement strand
GACAAAAATATCTACCTCATGCGTGCATGATTCTCGCCATACTTGCTATACAGTTCTTAAGGTCTTTTGATGGTGTGTCCATGCGCCAGCCTTGAACGAGGTAGTCCATACTTACATTGGTTTGTTTTTTTGAGCATGTCTTGTCTAACCGCATGTGTGCAGTACAATCGAAGTCGGCTCGATGTTCACCTTAACATTTACAGGTGGGTAATTCTACATCCGCAGGGAGCACATTTTTTTTTGACACGCTACATCTCTCGACGGGCCAAAAAAGGATTCCGCCGTCTGATCTACTAATTAATAGTTGTGTGGGGGGCTATTGTATCACCATAAGTTTGGAGAGACTATCTTATTAGTGGTGTGTGTGTTGATCATCATATTTCAACAATGTGGAAATGTCCGGTTGTAATGGACCAGCAACGTTTATGCCTCGTTCATGCAAAGTTTTAACCGTGCGAATATATGTGCCCCGCGTACAACGACGCAGCATTTCGCCATATATCCTACGACTCGTTATTTGCGCGCTAGCGTCCCGTGCTGGATGCGCCAATTTGGTGCAAGAGACGCTACCGCGCCTAGGTTAGCAACGCTGCACGCACTCAATAACAATTAAGACACACCCTAACCACCGTAGCAACAAATGTAAATATTGCCTTGACCTGCATCTTAATAACACTAGAAAATGCGACATATGGATCTCACGTCACCTATGACAAACCGTGAGGATCCAAACGGCTCTCAATGATCATCGCCATATGTCCGGCTGTTGAGCATCCACATAGCGCTGAATATGACCACGCAACGTCATATTGTTTGGATAGTGCCTAGGGCCCAATTAGCGAATGTGTGTGCTTGAAAAAAGCTATGCTGACCACTGCCGCGTTTGCTGCGTGGTCGCCACATGACTCTACGAAGTTTTTTACGCAATGACACATTCGCCCGCGGGTATGGTATGGTGGTCCCGTACGGTGTAAAAGGTGGTTACGTGGCGACCGTCTGGTTCTGAATTTTTTTTTCAGATCGCTGATTTCAGATCGTATATTTTTGTCGAAGTGTGTGGTCCCGTAACGTCGGAAAATCACCGCATGGTCACCGTGGTGAATCGCGGATTTTTCGAATGCTCTTTCCGACTGTACTATAGGACAACGATACGGGTACATATCAAAACCTCATAAAGCCCTCAAGGTATTATATGGTGCTGGAGTCCGCCTCGAGCAACTGAATGGTTCCGTCCGCCAACCCACAATGGACTTCCAAATTATGATGGAGATGGGGGTGACCTCCATAGGTGACCAGCAACGGGTAGAGAACTCGAGATCCATTGGAACCATCTGCCTAAGGTAGTGAAACACTTTATGCTGGTGTGTGTGTTGCACTTTTCGAAAAATGTTATTCAACGCCCATTTCTTACATTTTACGAGTACAGGATGGTAGGCCAAGCTTTGGTGCCGATGACAGTGAAGCTACTACACGACTATGCCACAATGCTCGCGGAAATGGTCGTACGAAGTACTTTACCAGGCTCGATCACGTAAAAACGGATCATCCATAACTCCTCGCCATAATTTTTGTTGGGAAAAAATTTTGTGGTTTACTTACTCTATCGCCTATGAAACGAATGTCCACATTGTTAAGGTTCGTCTCATTCGGACGCTTGAAGTGAGGAGCAATGATACCAGTGCAAACTTTTTATTGATGACGGGACCGGTTCCACAACGGTGAAATACTGGTGATTCTACACAATATCCATTCGCTTCCCCATGTATATTTGCATTTATAGATATAAAAGGTTTATACATAGTCATAAGTTTTCGCGGTGCGTACAAAGTAGGTTCCCAACTCCTGGTGTTGTACCGAATGGAATAGAAGAAATCATGTGAACCTGTAATACCAATTTGACATGTCAGCGTTTTTGGTCATGTAGGCTACTTGACCTCTTAAAACCGTATATGTCTCCTGTAATACCATGTCTCCTGATGTAGGAGGGGACGTATGTTAATTTGGTTGGAAAAGCATGCATAAACCATGGTGTTCTAACTATAAAAGCTTTGGATGCTCGTGAGTTTTACGAAATATATCTTTGCTCCACTACAGTAGATTGTTATCTTGATGCGTTTTGTTATTCATAGTGTTAACCATCTCATTTTACGGGTAGTCAGAACTTCAATGATATCACCCACCATTTCCTTTATGCGATGCACTCATACATTTCACTTGGAGGCCGCCAGTAACGTTCCGACACGAATAACACAGTATTTTAGGAAAGATATGTGATTATATACATGTTTATGCTATATAGCCAACTCAGCCTATGCTAGCTCCATCCATTGGGACAAGGCTTCCTACTTGATGCCATTCCGACCGCCGCCGATGATACCGCGGTATTTTTTTTACTACATTTTTTAATGTGGGCATGGAATCCTTTTTGTACAAAAAATTGCCCTGCTATATTTCTATCTTGGTCATTTGATTGCTGGTATATATATGACAGGTCATATGTCTCAAGCAAAACAAACAGAAATCGGCGACGGATGGTGTTGGAGGTGTTGGTGGTGATAATAGGTCACTAAAAAAGGTCAAGTTGGAGATAATTGATGAGGCGGATGAGGACGTAAGAGACAGTACTCATGTTCAAATCAACCATACACATGAAGCATCGCCTGATAATCCTGTCTATGATATGCAGACGCCCGGCGTACCGCAACAGCACACTTTTTTAGCGGCTACTATCCTCTGTTTGGTTTATCATTTCATAATTGTAAATAATCTATTGTTGTAGGAATGCGACTTGACTAATTTGCAGCGCAGCATCCTAATTGTTCTTAAGTGATACCATACTAGCGTAAGCATACATAGATACACACCATCTTTACATGCAGAATATTCTGAGAGACGTTCTCAAAGGTTTCACTCGTTGGCAGCCTAGGTATCAAAGGGGTCAATTTTTAAAACAATCATGACTGAAATGGGGGTTAATGATGTTGACCGTGTCAGTATGACGAAGACACAGCCTACTACCATGTGGCATAAACAAAGGGCTTTTCTTTATATCATATGACGTTTATTCTTATTACTATTGTTTTACCGTGAGATGCAATGCGGCGGTTGGAAGATGTGGGTGAGGTTTACCAAACCATCGACGGCGAACACTATAGTGCAACTTGAGTTTTAGTGGTTTGGGAAAACAATGCACTAGAGCAGAGTTTGAGATTTTATATCAACGACTATGAGCATGCAAACCATGCACTGAACCCTTTTTGTATGCATTGACTAGATGCTGCTTTTGCTCACGCCGAACCGTGTACCTATGAATAACTGTATGTTGTAATGTCTACTACCATCGTCCGAGCCATGCAAGTGATGTTGTTCAATGAAAAAGGTGGTCGGAAAACAAAATCATTTTTCAAATCTGGTCGGCACGAGTGGCATTTGAATATAGTTTTTCAAGATAGACGCAACGGCGTGAAGAGTCGACAAAGATATATCCATAAATTGTGCGTAGCAACGCGTCTGCTCGAACGGCTCCTATACAAGGTGTGGACGTATTACCTTTCAAACTTGAGATGAGCAAGCATCCTCTAGGCAGGTCGTGGGCGCGTACAAACTTTGGCCACCCATCGCACAAGTCACATGTCGCCGCGTGCTCCGTGGTGGAACACTTTTTGACGTCCGCGTAGGCATCTTCTAACTGTCCTCCAGTTGCAGCTTGATGTATCGCCGAGCTCCAAGAACCGAAAAAAATATTTTGGGGCAACATCTAAATGGCTACATCACCGATCAATGTGCAGCGCCGTGAAACCACGTTACTATCAAGTGGTGCTTGCAGTTCCGCATCCACACCTTGAAGATGCCCTTTGCCGATTCGATTTTCAAGGGCACCACTTTCGCCCGACGGTCGCCTCATCACACTTCTGCAGCCGCCACCCTATCACCTCCGCCATTTCTGGCATGCGAATATTTTGATCGCCAGTGATCTTGGTCCGCTAGGCTTCATAGGCGACGGCATCACGGTTGAGTGTGGATTCGCCACCTCACGGGGCACGGTTTTAGTTGGGGAGTTCATAGTGAGGATCTAGTCGAGTTGGGGGGTAGGTGGTGCCGTTGAATGTGCAAGGTTGTAGATGCTGAGAGACTAGATGAATCTTTTGGTATTAGTCTTTTTTTTTGCGATAGCCTATGGGTACAAATAAAATATTCCAACCGTCGAGTACATGATAAGAGAAGCAATAAAGATATTCCAAGCGTCACACATCTGACCGCTTTTCATCGCTGGTTTCCAAATCAGTAAAACAATTGGAAACATGAAAACAAAGTGAGCTCCACAAACATTTTTGATTTCAAACAGTACGCATGACAGGTACAAAACTCAACAAAAGACCCACACACGGCTAATAAGTGCAAACTTAAGAATGGAACAACGACAACGCCACAAACTAAGAATTGAAACGCAACGCCTCAACTCGTTACCGGTGTGCCATTACAAACACTAACTGATCTGCATTCTCCTAGAACAAACTGCTCGTCAAACATACAGCCCATTGCCCCTAACCTGCAAAGCCCCACGGATAACAAACCAGGAGAGTACTGCAAGAACCACAACGACCAATGTAGCGAAGGCGAGGATATCAAATCCCACCAGCGCTCCAACCTTCATCCTCGAAACAGGGCTAGATCCCAGTAACCCCAGATAACATGCATAGCATTGGATATTAGGAGTAACATCCCGCACGATCCTGCCAAAACATTGAGCAGGGAACCAGCTGTAGAAGTCTTTGCTAGGTGGATGGAGTAGAATAGAGCTACGGTGTGAATGAATGGAAGTGAATTGTAGAAAACATGTGCCATGTCTAAATTATCAAGCAGTGCTTCGAACGCTAAGCCGAACAGGAAAACACTCATAAGGTAAATGGAAGTGGCAAGCAACAGGCCCATAGCTAGTGTCTAGCAGGCGCCTTGTGGAGATGGTTTTTTGGCTCTTTTGCTCGGCTATAGTTTGTGGACGAGTAATTCTTTGTGGATTATGAACTCGCTTACAAAAGGGGGTGTGCGATGGAGAGTACACCAATCTACTGCCCATATATATAGGACGACGGGAGGTGCGCTGCCTGACGAGCTCAAAGACACATCGCTAAGGAACGACTATGTACTCCGAGGTTTTCATTTTTTTATTCAGAGCTGTGGGCCGCCGTTGCTTCACTTGGTGTCCGAATTGTTTATTCTTTATTCAGAGTTGTGGACGACCCTGCCGGGTGTTTTTTTTTCTTTTGTCACAGTATGTACAATAAACTAATATAATAGTCCGTCCCTGTATCGGCGGGCCTAGTGGCTTCTCAGGGAGGTCCAACGACCACTGTGTGGACCAACTGTCATAAACCCGGTATATACTCTATATCAAATTCGGACTACTGTCTTAAATATAGTGTGAGACTAGAAAAAAAATTAAGTGGATAATAGCTAAATAAATATTGTAAGTCTCTACTACTGTTTTATTTTAACGTATTTGTATTTCATTTGAGTAATTTATATCAAATTTTTGAACTCGTCTTGCTGATTTTTAAATGGTTTACCCACCTGTATAAGAAACCTTTTTCCGTCTCATGCCGTACGCTAAAAATCCTGGGTCCGTCATGGTAAGTCAGTATTATTTCCAAATAATACCTTATACAAATAATTGCTCTAGGTGGTCGCCTCTCATCGTTGCTATGTACTACACATTGTTGCAGATGTTTTTCTGAACAAAAGTATAATTTGATAGACCCGAGATATAGCACGGTGCTGTTTTAGAAATCTTTATATTCCAACATAAAAACATGAAAGTACAGCAAAACTAAAAATTACAAAATATAAAAAAGATCCTCCGAATGGTGATTCTTGGCTGCATCTCACAAGCTGCTAACGGCGTAGTGCACACGATCGTTGAAGTGTCTTGTCCAAAGTTCGAATTTGTGGCGACCGCGACAACGAAACCCTAACCGCCGCCAAGCATGGAAATGTGTGCCAGCAGGTGAACCAAATGCAAGAAATCTAGGCTAGCACCACGCAGATCTGGAGGGTGCCTTACCTAAGGGCGGTGGCGGCGGCTCCAATCGCCGGGCGCCGCGGCCAACGATTCTCTCGCCCGGTGGCTCCTCCTTCCGTGGGTGCGGAGAGCGCGAGGAAGCAGAAGGCAGTGGACTGAGTCCGGTGTTGGGGGTAATGAAGTGGGGAGCGGTTGATATATTTATAATACCCGATCACACATGGCACCCGACTTGGCAGTGAATTGGCGTTCGTGGTGCACCGCGCCGCTTTTCGCTCCCCTAACTCTCAGTCTTCCCGAAGTCGCCATAAAGTTTGTTTATTCCTGGATCCATGGACGTTCAACATTCCGCGTCACATACATAGAAAATTTGGTGTTCACACGCTTAGGGGCGTTGCAGGCCATCCAGTTCATACCATGTCCCGCAAAAATGTTATCCAACTCGGTAAAATTTTACTAATTATTGGGTAAAGCAACGTCAAATATCGATGTAAAATGTGCAATTTCAATCCAAATAATCTGTTTTTAACTCTTTATATCATATATTCTTTGTCTTACTGGACGGTCATATTATGATCTGTGGAAGACCATCACCACCCATTTGAGTTGTTACTTATGGTTACTGGCCAATGCGTTATGTCAGATAGATGTTGTGGCACTACGCTATGTTTCTGTTCCCCGATCGTTTATATCCCGCGCAGTCATACATAGAGCACTCCCTGGTCTTAGCAAGGGCAGGTATTTGTTTGTCCCCTGAGCACACTATACCAGTGCATAGTATTTTACCCCCCACCGGTATCCCCGACCAAACTTTACCCATGTACAGCTAACGCCGACCAGTCATTGAGTTTTCACTGGATATGTGAGTTCCGACCAGTGGGAAATTTTTTTGTTGCGTGCACCATTAGGTACGTTTGCACAAGTTAAATACCCGTTCAGGAACAGAAGTAGAATTGTACAAGTATCACACCATGTACACGTAATTTTTTATCAAAGATTTTACAATTCAGTCTCACCCTGGTTGATTACACAAGTCAAATCTGTTTTTACATTTCGGAAATTTGCAAACGATGGACGGATGCAAATTACGTTCCTTTACTAGAACACATTACCATGCTTCATCTTGATTTGCTTGGCGACCTCGTATGATAGGAACGCATCTATGGCGGCGTACTCAATCTGTTCTTCAATTAAAAGAGGAAGAGCCCATCGGTTATGTTTGAAGTTTTTGTCTTTCTTCAATGGAGGCAATTGTAGCACCGTTGAACCTATATCGCCAAGTGAGGCCCGATTCTTTCCTCTGTCCAGGCTCTTGTACTCTGGTACATTAAGACCAGGTATTATCACTTGTAAGTCTCGTGGATTCGATATTTCGACGCTGCAGTCCTCCTTCAGACGAACAATGTCGTTATCAATAGCAGCTCCAGTGAAGATGTGGTCCTCTTTAGATAGAAAAGTCTTTAACACCTTCGGTATGTCGCCGCCAGCCTGGTGCACCTGGTACACCAGGCACCGATCTTCCATGCACAATTGCAAGAGGGCGATCTCGTGCTTGCGTCGCCCCATGCGCTCATGTTTCGCCAGGATTCGCTATTCCGTGTCAAGACCAACGAGCATAGGAGAAATGCAAGGTGGGTTACCTCGGATTTCTTGGATGAACATTTCCACCTCTGTCACATCGACTGTGATTGTGGTTCTGATTGGAGGGTAACGATCATGGCAGAGGACGACCAGACGTCGCAACATCGTTGATCGTCGGCGCGCTTCCACCAACGGGCCAACGATGGGTCGTAGTCGGCCTCCCCTGATTTATCCTCGTCGGCATCACAGGTCCTGGTGGGTGGTTCCATTGGACGTCTTTTTTGTTTTCGGCCAATGGATACTGCTTCCTTAAGTACCATGGGGGATGAGCTTTGGTAGCAATCATTTTCAAAATACGAACGGTGATGTTCCAACAGACGAAGCGTCAAGACGCGTTCCAATGTGCGTTCAGTATTATACAGAACGGGACATTTTAAATCCGAAGATCTATATATAAACACGCACAAATACGATGATTAACATATCAAACTTTGTGCATGCCTTCATCACTTGCATGGAGCCGAATCGACGCCGTCCATTGTGAACGCGCGATGGCACCCGATGGATTCTGATGGGCTAGTGGAAAGACAGAACGCGCGATGCGCGCGTCGATCCGATTTCCAAGCGATAGCGTTGATGGCGCGGTTCCAGGAAATTAGAAAGCCATGTTCCCCCCACTATTTAAGCACACCAACACCATCTGATCATGACGCTCTGCAGTCCCGTCCTCCTCTTTCCTCTATTCTCCAACATCCCAAGAACTCAAGTCTAGAGAAAACTACTACAATGGCGGGTCGCAACGAAAACAATAAACGACCACTGGATGAGGTAACATCCCAGGAACGACGCCGCTACCGGGTGACGAGGATTGGGTAAGTTTGGTCTCTCTGCACTCATCTCTACATTGCCCTGCTCACTTCCTTGCTGTCTCATCTGTTCTCGATTTTGTCAGCGAACTCTATCGGAACGTGTCACGGCCGATGACCGCCGCAGCGCCACCGCCTGCTCCAACGCGCTCTCCTGTATCCTCGAAGGACTCCTCCGCGGACACGGCGCCTCCTACCCCGGGGTCTCCAGGATCCTCGTCGGACTCCTCCGAGTACAATGACTACTCCGCCGCCGCTTGCAACAAGAGCTTAGGGAGAAAACGGTACTCTACTCGCAGGCGACAAAAGATCTCGGCATCCAATGCCTCCAGCGGGAGCAGGAGAGGGTGCAACTTCTCGAAGCCATAGATGGTACGTCTCCTTTGGTTCAGTTTTGTATCATCTCTATAAAGTTCAATCTTTGATTAATCTCTCCACAGCCACGAACGCGCGCACGGCGGAGTTGGAGGTGGTTGTGAACAACATCGCCAATAACATAAATGCCCAAGGCGAAACTCCGGTGCAGCGTGTTGTGGCTGCTGGTGTCTGCGTCAACGAGCTCGCCCTCCATGGCGTACGTTTGGGCGTCTCCACTGGGCTGGCGGCCATGTCGACCCAGACGGGCATCGATCTCTCTCACCACGCCACCGGTTTCCGTGGACAACCTACGGAGGCCGAGCAGTTTGAACTACGGGAGCAGTTCGAGGACCACGCCAACGCCATAGCTGATAGTACCGACCCGCTGACCGTTATCAACAGGCTCTTTGGGGCTTAGTTCGTAAAATTAGCAAAATGTTATCACGCACTCACATACATTAATCTTTTATGTCGAGACTTCAATGATCATTTGTCATATTTATGCGGGAGTGGAAAGCAGTAGGAAATATATATTATTTTGCAGACCCACTGTCCACCAAAATTCCAGGAACTAAACACAGCCTTTGGGTATACATGCATAGGAAATATTTTTTTTTCTAGCGGTAGAAAATGGGAGGGGCTAATGGCCCATTTTGCCCTCGCAGACCAAATGGACAGTGGGTCATAAACATAGCAAACTTTGTTAATGCCTTGACCGATCAGGCAGTGGAGTGGAGTCTGCCCCTGCCGGAGTTGGAGCGGGAAGCGTCAGGTGTTTGCCAGTGTGCCCATTTAGGACTACAAAGTACAAATATTGATCAGTATGTATGGCAAATTTGTTGCGAAAGTTATTTGAAATTGCCATCACAATGAACTATCAAATGTAGCATTAAATGCAGCTAAACAAATAACTAATAGTGTAGTATTCGCTAAACTTGGTGAGACATGTCTGTTTTTATTATAGTCAGACCATGGTATGTAAATATTCACCAAAAAAAAAAGGAAAATGGTTCTTTTTATTTGAAGACCCACTGTCTAGCAAATTTTCAGCAACTAAACACAGGCTTAGGGGTATACATGCAGTGGAAATATATACTATTTTTATATGGTTAGAAGATGGGAGGGGCTAATGGTCCATTTTACCCTTGCAGAACAATGGGCCTGCGATCAGGGAATTTTTTATTTGTCTGCATCTTGAAAGTGGTGGCCATTTTTTTTTATCGTGGAGTTGGACCGTGTGACGCGCAGAGTCGAGCCAGTCACACAATAGTTTAGAGCCGGATGGGCCCAACGGATTAACGTAAAGTTGGATTTATATAAAAAAATATCCAGTAGCAAATCCACCTCGTCTACTCCGATTCCCACTGCACAGCCGAAATCCCCTTTCCTCCACTGTTCTTCTGGAAGCTAGTGCCCGCCGCAAACATACTCTATTGTGGTCACCAAGCTCGTCGGACGGCGCCGGATCTGTCGCCGCCTCCTATTCGATTCGGGCCGCGGTCAGCTTAATCGAAGTAAGTAGCAATCGGATCTGGATTTGCTGAAGCTTTTCTGTTTTGAATCCACTGTGGGTGAGGTCATGCTTGTACTGCTCTGGATTGTTTTTGATTCGCCGTTTGCCTAAAATGGTGTCTAGGGCTGTGGCCGCCTCAAGGGGAGATCCAATGTCCCCGGGCCGGGGGAAGTCGACGGCGAGTCGTGCGAGGCAGAATGCCCAATTGGCGCCGCCACTGGTTTGTTTGGACCATTAGTGGGGGCCGTCCGAGTCGACAACTGAATTGCTGAACTCCTTGGTTGCCGACGGTGTGCTTCTAGACACCAACACTAGGCAATGGCGGCCTCCTTCGGCGCTAGAACGATACCCGCTGCCGGACACCAATGAGGTCGTCATTTCCGAAGCATACTACTACCACGGGTTTGGGCTCCCTCTCTGCCCTTTTGTACATGACCTTCTGAATTATGACAAGATTAGTCTTTGCAATCTTGAACCCAATTCGATCCTGCATATCTCGATCTTCATATATTTCTGTGAGATACATTTGGGGATTCGCCCCCACTTCAACCTGTTCCATTACTTCTTCTGTCTTCGGAAGAAGGGTGTTGCTGGATCATGGATTTCCAGAGGAGCGTACTTGAACCTCCGTGATGGACAAGCAGATGAGTACATAACCGTACCGCTGTCTACCTCCGTCCGTGGCTGGCAACGAAGATGGTTTTATGTACAGCAACAGCCCGACCACCCTCCCATACCATCCAACGTTGCATTGATACCAGAGCCTAACGAGAACTGGACATCCTTGCCTTCTGCCACAGAAATGGAGCAGGTCCGAGATCTGCTTGGCTTGATGAGCCGGATCAGGACCAATGGAGTTGTCGTGGCACGCTTGTTCATGTGGTGCCGTATTCAGCCGTGCAAGGACAGGGTTTTGCTCGGATATGAGTACCGTGGAAGAACGACGGGCACCCGCGAGGTGCCTGATGATATGTCTATGGAAGTTTTGGATACTCGCTCGAGATGGTTGTTTGAGATGAAAGATTACAAGTTTCCTAAGAATATCACCCCCCCTTTCAATGTGAAGAAGCTACCACCGCCGGTAATTATATTTGCAAAGTCGCTGTGCCTTTTCCGGCTTCATCTCAATGTTTCGTAGAATCCCGATTTTGCTTTGTTGTTTATTGAAGTTTGATGATCAGGACCGTAATGTGTTCTTCTCGGACGTACCCAATGAGCAAAGGGGTCGACAGGGTGTGGACACCGCGCCACGCAAAAAGGAGCATCCAGCGAGTCCAAAGAAAGACCGACAACGAAGATGGACTGAGTAAAGAAAAGAAACGCAAAGCGCGGGGGAAGCGGCACATGTTACCCTCCGATGATGAATGTCAAGCTAAGCGGTGCCAAGCCAGCAGTCGGGTGCCAGATAAGCCATTTCAAATCAACGAGAAGATGCACCGAAGGAGAGTCCAGTTTTCCTCAAGCGATGAAGATGAGGTGAGCCCAACACAACCATTATTCCTGTTAATATTGGTTATGTTGTTCAGGAGTCTATTGGACCATTAATATTGCTGTTTACAGGAGCCATCGGCCGTGCTAGGAACCGGTAAACGCCTGAGGCTTACGCCGCCCCCCCTGAATCAACAAATCCCTGATGATGTGCTGCTCAACAAAACCCTGTCAGAGATGGCGGCCATGTCGGCTAAACAAAGCGCGAGCAGGACGAAGTCCGGGGGCAGGCGCGGGAGGCTGCGTTTTGCTTCAAAGTGAGTGGCAGCATATGTAGTACATTGGTCATTATCCATCCTATATTGTTTTCGTAACCGAACGCCTTATGTGTGTATAGATCGGCAAGGCCGCCTCCCGCCGCACAACTTGAATCTGCAAAGAATCGCCTTATCACTACCGATGTACGATTCCGTCCACGCCCGATGGTGATGTGACAAATAGCTCCAAATTGGGAACCCATTGCACCGCGGGCAATCAAGTAAGCCCGCCTACGTTACTATACTTGCAGTGCCTTTTTTGAAAACTCGTTTCCATCATCCACAATATCAACTGCAGGAGCATTTGTTTGTGTACCCGTATGTGGATCGCCTGAGGCTTACATGGAAACCGCCGGAGCAGGCAAACCGCTGGTGCCTCAACCGCACAAACGGAAAAGATCTAACCGGGGGTGACTCAACCCCTACCGAGCAAGGGGCCACACTTGAGGAGAGTCCGACCAAACATCCCCCCCCCCCACGATGGTCTACATATTTCGAGCACTCGGGACTCGGGACCGATCGTTGGCCGCTTAGAATACGTTACGCCCGAAGGTAAATTAGTCCCCCCTGACTGTGTTTTGTAGTTTGTTTCCCTTTCTGTTGTTCAACCCCTCATGGTATTATGTGTGTACAGTTCGGCCAAGGTGGCAGGGCCCAAAGGACCTGAGGCGCCGTTATCCACACTTGAGGAGGTGGGCTCTACAACTGACAACGGGTGTTCCACTCCGGGGAAAGTGCTTTCTGATTCCGTGAGGGGCCCGGATGATTCTATCATGTTGGGGACTGATACAATAGCTGTGGTCGATTAAAACCAAAGAGATCAACCAAAGCAGGTGGTTGAGCATGGAGGAAGCATTGAACAACACCAGCTGGTCGACCAAGAAGATATGGCTGAACAAAACATTTTGCTAGAACGGACTTAGGACACCCCAACAACTCAGACTACAGCACCTACAAATGGGCAGATCAAGTATGAATCCGAAACTTACAAATCCGGGCGGAGTCATGCCTAGAACGTCCCTTGGGATGTTATTATGGCATGCAACACGCATGATCCCCAGTCACAACCAGTCCAGATTCGGACGATCCCCTATGCAAAAGGATCATGGGATTCTTGGGAGGCATCCGCATGGAGGAGCAAAATAGCACTAGAATTATAGATCAGCCAAAGTATCCAATCAAGGAGACCAGCCCCAAAGAGTTCAACCAAGCACGCGTTCGAACAAACCGGTTGTTTTGAAGAGACGCTTGCTTCGCTGGTGGAGCAAAGACGTATGGCTTTTTCTTGGGGTCGACGTTATGTGAAACAACAATTTTTTTTTATGTACACCATGTGTTGTTTCATCTGCTTTTGTGTAGAATCTTGATCCTTTGTCGGAGGCCATTCACCAAGGAAGAGTTATATATATCTGAAGCTACGCTAGCAATTGCCAACCTAAATAGATAGGAGTTGGCGATGGAGCTTAGCTATCTTGCAGAGGAAAGGAACCGTGTGGCAGAAGAAAAGGCACGATTAGCCGAAGAAAGACACAAATTGGATGAGGAGCGTGCACAACTCCGTGATAGTCCGCACCGGGCGGTACCCTCGGTCAATCAGTTAGATACTCGGGCCGAGCCGGGCAGCCGTGGAACTTAGCTAGGGAGGAGATAGTTCTAAAAAGAACCGGGCGGATGAAGAGAAGGCCAATCTGGTGGAGTTGCGCGATCAACCCATCGTCGCCTTGATTCAGACGGAGCAGATGCAAAGTGACGTGGAACAGACGGCCATAGGTGGGAACATATTGTGATGTTAGTCAGTTATTACACATCTATTTACAATGACATTGTATGTTTTGCAGACGCAGTGACAGAGCGAGATTCGGTCCGAAGAGAGCTAGAACGCCTTTGGAAATGGGAGAAAGAGATTATTGAAGACCTACATGGTATTTGCGAGTTCAAGTGTCGATAAATCACACTGTTTTCATCATTATGCGCCAGCCCTTACACATTTTGGTTTGTTGCAGTAACCAGAATGAATAGCCGAGCACAATTCAAAGTGTTGGTTCAAGAAGTTGACATCTAAAAAAGGAGAGCCCAACAGATCGCATGAGGTGTTAGGGCGGTGTTGGATGAGATTGAGCCATCCGATGCCAGCACCTCTGAGGGAATGGGGCACTCTACCAACGTGCTCAGGCAGAGCGGGCACTCTACCAACATGCTCAGGCGGAGCCTCGCGTCATGGGCAAACTTCCAACGCTACACCTATGTTGTTATGCAAGATGTTGCCCGACATACGTTGGTTGTTGTCAAGTCACACTACAAGCATGTTGATCTATCGCTGATAGCACAAGGATTCGACCCGGAGACCATGGAAGATGGAATTGACAAGCTCCTAGGCGCGAGCGAAGATGCAGCTGCGAGGATGGCAGAAGACATGGACCCGTGGGTGGCGA
Source organism: Hyparrhenia diplandra (assembly GCA_015847255.1). Taxonomy (NCBI): domain Eukaryota; kingdom Viridiplantae; phylum Streptophyta; class Magnoliopsida; order Poales; family Poaceae; genus Hyparrhenia; species Hyparrhenia diplandra. The sequence goes on along the minus strand of JADLZK010010860.1, from coordinate 304,028 downwards.
ACAATGAAGACGCAGTGAGTGGAGAGGAGTGAACTGCACGGTTAGTGTTGTGCAACATAAACATGTTTCACATCGCAGAGACTGCAAAAGAACAGTGGCTTTTGGTGCGGTACCACTACCGAGCTAGCACATACTTTGTTTAGTTGTAATCCTTTTGTGTCGTTTAGGCGAGGCCTGACGCTGGAGGGTCTACGTTACTTATATGTTTGCGATATTATAATTTTTAGGATATGTACAATGTTGGTTTGTTATAACTGCACAACCGTGCGCTATGCTTAGACACTTTGCATGGCTTCTGCAATGGTGCCAAGCCGCCCTCCACCGACCACACCATTACCATGCAGGACTTTTCTAAGACATGGGGAATAGATCCACTTATGCTGGTATTGCGAGTTCAAGTGGCTTCTTCAATGGTGCCAAGCTCTTAGACATTTTTGTAGCCGGAATAGATCCGCTTATGCTGGTAGTCATGCTTCTCTAGTTGTATTTTGATATTAAAATAGCAATTCATAGCACGTCATTCAAGTTTACAACGAGTACGTCGTGACATTTACATTAAGAGATCTATTTCAACTTTCAGCTCTCTATGTTTCCTGGAAAAGCTGAAGGCCAAAATGGAACCAGGTGCAACACCTTGAGTGCTCACTAATCCCATCCAACCAATTGTGAATGCCGCTCTCCCATCTTTCCCCACAGCAAACTTAACGTCTCTCGGTGGTACGGACTTGCTTTGGAGCGTGAAAGTTTCCGTCTCTGATACCAACAATGGAAGAACATTCTCGGCGGTGTACCGGCGTGGTAGACGCTGTTGGTTTAGATCAAGACAAAAAAAAATTAGGAGATTATATTATTGAAATAACGTCAAAAAGGAAGGATGCCAAGCACATACTAACCATCCTATTGTTGGAAATCGATGTCCCCTCAACCTTTCCCACATAGATTTTGACTTGCGGCACCTTCCAGCCCAACCCTGTTCCAATTTGTTGCACCATCCAATCTTCTAGGTATACTCCTTTGCCAACAATTATATTGCTGCGCCACTGTTTTAGGAACAGTATCGCACTTTGCCCGTTACTTTCCTGAGTTTCTACTATTTAGAAGACCAGAAGTTTGCATTGTTAGTCACAAAAGGTTTACTGCAGAACACCACCCACGTTTCGAAATGAACAATTCAACCTATGAGTAAATGTCTCCTACCTACACTGCCACCAGTATACAGGACAAGTATATTCTGCCCTGCAATAGTTCCCGTTTCGTTCAATTGCCGACCACGTTGATCAAGACGTATAGTGTCACCTGCATAACATTTGAACACACATTGAATTGAACAGCTGGGTACTCCATCCCAGAGAGAGCACAAAACACCATATTGAGTTTACCTCTGTAGAAGTCACCTATCGTTTGCCCGCCTATGAGCAGACTTTCTTTTCATCACCCAGAAACAGCCAAACAATTGTTTCGTTAGGGCCCTTTACATTGAATACCAAAAAGTCCCCGACAAGAGCACCTACGGTGCGCAGCAACTCATTCCATCCTTTGGCGAGCTAGAACTTCCCATCTAAATGTTCGACCTCGAAACAGTACACCCCGTTTTCCAGTCCTTCATACCTATGTACCTTTCAAACTTGAGACAGTATCTCTCAGATATATACTCTGGGATCATCTGCACGGTATTATGTAATCAAAACACAAAACAACTTGCAGCTGAACCAGGACGGCAACGCATAGAATCAACTTTTATGTAACAACATACCAATCTAGAAGTCATTGCTTGGTCGACCTTGGAGTGCAACATCAAACCATGTTCCTCGTTGACATAACCAGCCATCTGCAAAAAGTGATCCCCTCAGTAACATACATGATCTGCCCGTCGAACGTACCAAAACCACAAAGTTCGTAAAGCAAACACAGTACATTACCCTAGACTGGCTGTGTCCCATCCCTTTACGGAACTGACGGCCCAAAGACAGAAAACGTAGGACCTCTTATGCAGCGATGACCAGTTGCACTGACCACCTTTAGAGGAACTCAGCTATCAAGGATTTGCAAAGGTCACTAAGTAGTAACTGTTATATACCATGGGCGACTAGGTGAGCGTGGTATGCGAGACGTTCAGATTGGAGCGCGTGGCTTGGAGCACTCGGAAATTCAGTACGAACAGTGACGATTCCTGTTCCCTCGTTCCTGCCACCAGGCTACTATCTGACGTCTTTAGAAGTACAGTTGTCTTAGCCCGTGTACTGCAGCTCTCGAAAATTCAGTACGTATAGTCATGACGCCCCCGTTTACTAGGCCCTGCTCGCGTTCAGAGCAGCGTTCGGAAATTCAGACCATGCAGGCAGCAGCTGCCGCGCAAGAATCAGTCTTCGGAAATTCAGAGCATGCAGGCAGCAGCTGCAGCTTACATGCCAGTGATCGGAAATCCAGAGCTTGCAGGCGGCAGCTGCCTCGCACATGCCAGTCTTCGCAAATTCAGACCATGCACGCAACAGCTGCAGTGCACATATCAGTGATCAGGAATTCAGACAATGCAGGCATCTCGTTACTGCTGGCACATTCTCGTCCTGGCCTTATGCAAGACACAGAGTCCCTAGACACCCTACTATCACATCCAAAAACACATAAAACGGTGCTATGAGCTCACACGTTCAATGGCCTTACGCAGGACACAGAGTACCTAGCCACCCTAGTTTCTTTTTTGAGTGGAAATTGTTGTCGTGCGCGAGAAAAGCAGGAAAACGCCCTCACATTTGTAAAACGAAACATAAGTTAATTCCGCCGTGGGTCATTTACCAATCAACAACCAGGTGTGGGTTTAAGAATCGCAAAACTAGAAAAACGTCCTTTTTTTTTGCGACCAGAAAAGGCGTGTAGTGCTGACATAGTTGGCTCATACGAACCAAGATGGTGTTCAAAATTTGTGTACATATATTCTAATCGCCTCGATGGCGAAATCAAAACGAAGGGCGACCTCAGCCCCTTGCTCTAATAAGTGTCTCTGGAGGAAGACATTCATGCCATCCCAAAGAATGACTATGCGATCTTCTTTGTTGGCGACAACTTTCACAGGAAATGGTTCATCGTCATTCTCTAGGAACAAGAAGACTTCCTCTGGGTAGCCTTGTGTCTCGAACATTGGGATAATGTACTGATCAGCATACTCAGTGGACATCGACTGCGAATGTTATAAAACCATGTAAAGGAACCGTCATATGCGAAAAAACAAAAATTCAGGGAATGGAACACTGCAGTTAGACAAAAATATGTTTAATTATATAAAAATGCTAACTCACAATGAAACCACAGATTATGTTGAACGATCTAAACTTGGTGTAGTACAATGGTATTTTCAGATCAAACTTTTTGGATATATTGACGCAGAAATTGTGCGTGGCGTCTTCCATGGCCATCCCAGGTTCATTGTACACCGCAAGGTCATCAATCTTCTAGCTCTATTGGGCGGCTCCTTGTGCCCAACTTACCTAAAAAATGCAGAAATGTTCATGTGTTAAATAAACAAGACAGAAGTTACATTTCAACTGTGGATAAAGCACCTTGAAGCACATGCTGTCTAGGTGCATTCACTAGCTTTGATTCACTTTGCCTGCGCTCGCGAGGATGTATTTTCGCGATTCCGAACCGATTTTCACAACCCAATGGGAACTTCTGCTCGATACTCGATGGGAACATCTCCCCGCTAGTACCCCCCTTGAAGAACCTGACTTTCCATGTATTTGCTAACTTCATTTTGAACAGCACAGCATCCGCGGAACCACAAGAGAATGTTGATGCCATGTCTACCCAACCTGGACCTAAGTAATACGCCGTTCCATTGCGTTGCACCACGCATATGTACGTGTTTCCAAGACAGTCGATTAGGTACACAAATTCTCCCGCTGAAAGTTTGGACTCTTGGATGGCATTTGTTGAGACATACTGCACAGCAGAAAAGTATAAAATAGACAATATTTCTAATCAAGCCATAGATATTTTCATTCATATACTCACCAGATGTTGTGTATCATCAGATCCAAAGGCGAACCAAACGGTACTTAGACAAGCACCGACCACGTGAGTAGTAAATACGCTAGTGGCAGACACACATAGCATGGATCTTAAAGCCGAAACGACAGAAAGAAGCACCAAGTTTTGCAATATATTTCACAAGTTTGGAGGAGGCACCTTGGATTCGGTTGCACCCATGCCTAGCAACAACGCCGAGCATATGAGGAACGCCGCGGTGGCTTTTTATAACAGCTACACTATGTTCAGGTGTGTAATCTGAATTCACGGGGTTACCTTACGATATGTGGGGAAAGAAGCAGGCACGTACAGAGAATCTAAGATTGTGAGAAGATAGGAAGCTATGCATCTTATAAGAACCCAAACTATTCCTTTGGACACAAGCCCGACCTACGAGCAAAAAAGAACGCGCCCCCCCTCTCCCCCGCCCCCGACCCCACCACCAGACACGCACACACACAATCCAACATGCTAGCTGCTGGCACACTACTACATTTCCAATGCAATGAGCACACCAATCCCACGCTTCCCACTGTGCCCCGTACACGCGCCACGGCAACCTCACCGTTGGACCGCTGCAATATAATGCCCTTCCCATAAGCTCATCAGCAGGGAGAAGTTAGTTCTGCCCATCGCAAGGCGTGAAAAAAAAAAGAGCAGCGACTACACTTCTCATTAGCCTTCACAGTCCACACATCTCCGCAGGACCATGGATCCTCGCATTCGGGCTTCACTACGCAGTTCCAGATTATCAACAACATCTTCGTCCACACAGGCAAGCCACCAACCTCGGATTTTATATGTTGATTTGCAAGGTTGATTTAAATCATGTGAAATCTATTCTTGGCTCACCCGTAAATACGTCTTCTTGCCGTAGCATCACACGGTTTCTGTTGGCGCACCCTGCCTGGAGCAAAAAAATGACCAGCAATCAGGTTTCAGTATCGGAGTGGGCTCTTGCTTCCTCAAGATGTTTGTGGGGAATGCGAAGGAAATGCTGGTTAGTGCACATTCCAACTTTCTCTCCGCAGCATGATATTTCTAGTCGCCCTCTTTTTCCATGATGCCCTTCTTCCAGTTTTTGCCTAGGGGTTACAGCATGGAACCTAAAATTATTAGGAAGCATTGGTTCACAATCACAGCACCAAGTGGAACAGTTTTCAGAGTATGGTTGGAGAGTTATGGGGATGGCCTGGTCCTAAGGAAGGGATGGACTGAACTGATGGTCCGTGAGGCAATATGCTTAGGAGACATTGGCTTGTTCGTCCGTACCGGTCCTCTGACTTTCTCATTAACTGTAATGACTAAGGGAGGTTTGCAAAAGAAGCCTGCCCCCAAGAATATTCAAGAATCAACTGGGCAAGAATGTAAGATCGCTAGATATTAAGTTTGTATTCTAAGTTTTATGCTCAATGTCTTTTTTGTCCTGAATGATTGACCTGTCTTAAACGAATAACCATTAAATGCAGTGACGGTTCACAGGCCAGATGACGTGCCCTTCTTTAGATCGCACGGCATAAAACGTACGCAGGAGCTACACAACGTTTTATATTCCATATGGCTAGGAGGCACACATCCATTGGCACTGTACGCTACTACAGTGGGAACTGACTCCACACATGATTCGATGGTAAAGTGACTGCCCCGTACGTATGTTTAGGAGGTAAGCGTAATTTAATGAAAAAATGAAACTCATTCGTAACCTTGTTTGTTACAAAATAGGAGTTCAACAAGGATGTATCTGTAAAACTCCCAGCTGGCCCTGAGAAAATCAAGTTGTTGCTTGATGGGAGCCATATAATCCGTGAGGCTACCATCTATAAGAAGCCAGACCAAGTTTCGGTGATAACTGCGGGATGGGCTAACTTTGTCAAGTCGAACGACATCACGCCGGGTGTTCTGTACGTGTTCAAATTTGAAATTGCCGAGGATGGTTGGCAGTTGACACTGTATATGGTGTAAATGTCTGGACCATGCAGGTGCAGACCACGCACTTTGTTTTCTTTTTCATATCCTTTTATTTTGTGTGTTCTGTTTCGTTGCATGTCATAATTCTTATATCTAGCTACCGCCCCCGACCAGTTTGACTATTGTGATTTTTGTCACTCAATTTTTAAACCCGACCAGCTGCACGCGTATATATTCTGCCTATTTTAGAGTAAAATCATTAGTTGGAAACCAAGCAACAGTTTGCATGTATGGAAACCACAGGTCATTGAAAACGCACAAGCGCAGCTTTGAAGCGCAGTTGGCCATGGAACCTGGTCGGCTCTGTACACTGGTCGAGGATGTGACTTGATCGGCAATCTAAAGTATCCCTAGGTGTAAGACGGTCGGTTTGTTCTTCGTGGACCGTGCTGAGTTTTAGGGAGTACATGTTGACTCCCAAGCGTTTAATGGGTATGGGCGTTCCGGCGGAGGCGCCAGCATGATGTTAACATTTCACAAACATTTCTAGATGAAACACTTCCATGTATTGAAAGCTGACATAAATTTGTGGTCGTCATCTAAACTTCATAGCAGCGCGTCATCTAAATTATGCTTACACAACAGATACATTTTGTTAGCCAAAAAAAAGTCTGCAGTACGCCGACGTTCTGGACTGTACCAAAAAAGAAACCCTTGAACACTCCCATGCCAGCAGTAGATGGAAGCGGATCACTCGCGACGCCACCCATAGAATCAGTAGTGTCTGCCACCAGTTTGCGACGCACGATCTCCGTCCAAGAGAGCAGCCCGCTTGGACCGAACAGCGGCATGACCTAGTTTCACAGTAGGCATGTTTGCGACCATGTAGACAAGTTTCCTCCTCGCCCATCCCTCACAATCCTGGCAAAAACAATTCACTTCATTCAGTTACGAAGGTACAAAAATAATAACATTATTGAGTTTTATGTAAGGCAACCATGAAAAAGACCTTGTCATTTGTGCCGCAAACATAATCGCCGTTGAACCCCATGATGCACGATACTAATGGGAACCAGACATCTCGCCTGCAATTTCGTAATTGAGCAAGTAGTATAGATACGATTCTAAAGGATGGACGGAGGTACAAACATTGTGCACTCACCCGCGCCGACAAGAAAAGTCCATATGTTTGCCAACCATTATTGTCGCAGTCCACTCCCCATTACCAAGCAAGTTGTCATTCGCAAGAAGCCTCATGCATCTTACACACTCACTAAGGACGATGTTTATGTTGTTCTCGTGGATAGCAACATCTGTCTTAGTGAGCATTGGAAAGTTAGGATCCATAATACACACCGTACTAGTTGTGAAATCCATAGCATAGCACGTCCACTTCCTCTGGACGCAAACAGGGGTTATTATCTGCACATATAATCAAAACTTAATGGCCGCAAATATAATCAAAACTTCTAGTAGAATCATTTGTCCATACATACCATAGATTTCAGAGTAAACCTGTATGGAGTATACGTGGGGAAGAATTTTTTCATGACCGATCGCCTTCCAGTAGATCGGAAGCAACCAAAGTCTGAGCATTACAAGTATACTCGGTATTAAACAAAAAGGGAAGATTTTTTCAATAGCAAACATTTTGGTAGACAATGAACTCACCGCCCATTCGGGGTCACGCAGTGCCGTGTCACAGGATGAGCCGTCGACACAGGCCCATTTGCCTCATTCGCCCAAGCATCACCATGAAAGCTGCCAACACCTCCATTCCTAGTTCTTGCCCTTCGATGAACTTTTTTGAAAGCCGATGTTTTAATTTTCATACCGAAAAGCTTTCCCGGATCGTACATTGTCCTGCAAAAGATACTCAATCTTAGTAGATATGCTCTTTTAACATTTTTTAGATACATGGTCAGTATAGTTGGCTGCATTACCTATCAAGCTCTTGGGGAGTAGCTTCATGCTCCAACCAGTTTGCGTATTTCCACACATCGGCAGGATCAGGACAGTGGTACCTGTTATTTGCACACAACGCATTTATGCAAATGGTAGAAGACTTCCCCATTGAAGAATTCCCGGTTAGCCTTTCATTGCAGGTGATGAAAATCGAATCGAACACAGTCTTCAGACTGCATGAAATATGGTGTTCTCCGATGGCGTGCAAGCTGTTTGCTAGAGGAACAAAAATGTAGTCAGTCTATACTCTACAGCCTCTTTTAGACCGATCAAAATATTTTACATTTCACGGTGACAATATTTTTTTACTTGTCCAAACACGATCATGATGGTTGCCCAGAGCTGTTTTGTGTGCAGATGTAAATAGTTTGCATGGTATGAACTGAGCTATGCGGCTCATGACCAAATTGTCATTACAAGCAACGTTAGCTATCTTGTACATACTGTTTTCAAGTTCCCCGGCGAACACATGTAGATCACGAAGCGAAGAAACTGTGTTTTCCAAGTTTTTCAGCTGGTCATCCCACGATTGCGCCTAAAGTGAGGATGCATTGGCATGTGCTGAATCATAGCCACCCTGTGTATCAAAACAAAGACCATTACTCCACAAATATTGTGATCACCAGCACCACGTAATGATGAATAAGGACAGATTCTCACATTCAATGAAGATTCAATTAAGTCAATACTGTTGTTTCCACCCATAACTCCTATCTGTTGGTTGCAATAAGTGAATAACGATTAGAAGGTAAACAATATTTCGAAAACACATATGCACACCGCACACTATAAGTGAACAATGCTTACAAACTATTGGTTGAAATAAAGATATCGCCGCTACCTCTGGGGGGTGCAGAAGTTTCGATCATGGAGCTATCGACATGTGTTGACCGGCCGATAGTAACGAGCCGCAAATCCCCAAGTACTACTACGGTGGTTACTTGAACTGGCCGCCAAATCAACCATCGGTGTCACCGATGTTAAACTGTGATAATGCAGTAATCCTGAACGGTTCGGCCCACGCCAAGAAATGAGGAAAACGATCGGTCTCGGCAGATTAGGGTTTTAGATAAGGAAACGGCAAACATCCAAAGCATTGATATAGACGATACCAAAGAACTAAAACACAATGCACAACAATCACCTGAAAATAGGTAGGTGCGCCATCGTTACTAAGATTGATAGTCCAGTCAGCGCTGTCCAATCCATACATTTCTGGCGGCCATGGATTAGCAACCACAAAGACTGACGCCGAGGTATAGTCGACTCCGCCAAGGTACCCATAGGCTTCGAGCCAGCCATTGCCGCCCTGCATGGCGCAACGATATTCAACTTTCATACAATGTAAGCAAGCATTTAATAAAAGATGGAAGCAACACAAACAAAGCGAGACATACCTCCATTCCACCATCCATCTATACGCCACCGTAAGCCGCGGCAATGAATGTTTTGAAAAAGACACTTGACTACTATGGCCCTGCGGACATGGAAGCAAATAGCTGATAGGTATTTAAGTGGCCTCCCGGGACATGCCCTAGCACCTGCCTCCCTCAGAGACAGCTCAAGGGGCTGTCGGCCTTATTGGGTGGGGAGCCACCTACGACCCTAGTTCTAGGACGTAGAGATGCATGGGATGGAGTTCTTGTCCTTCTAGGTAATGCGGTCACACCCGTGGTAGTCGTGAGACATGTCCACGTAGTTAACAATTTTTTTTTTTACCATGGTCCGTAAAAGAATCGGAAGACGAAGTCGCCAAAGGATACCGTGGACGAAATCGTTACGATCACAACACTGTCTCACTACTGATTTCTCGAGCGCTCAGACGCGGTAGGTGTTGACACTCAATTAATACATGTTTTATGACCACCAAAGTGAACTGAACATACAATATTACATGTGAAAACATAACCAAACATTATTTATCTAACGAGTTCCACGAGTTTTTGGTGTTTCAAGTTGTTTTGCAGGAATGCTGTGGAAATATAAATAAAGTATGCCAAATAAAGTTGGAAGCGCAAAAGTCGAAAATACGCCAAAGAGCAAAGGGAAGCAAGGAGGCCGATTCCACGCCTCATCCGGACTTTGCACCAGCGGGGAAACCATCTACCAAGGCCCACAAGCCCACCGGAGAAAGGAGAGGCAAAATGGGGCCCATCTTTGCGGCGACCGGCGCACTGCGGCGGCCGGCCCCGAAATATGGCAAAACTTCCCGCCATTTTTATGGCGGTTTGCTCCGAAGATGAAGGGGCGGTTGCATGTGGTGCGATTTTGTGTTCCCGCCAAATGCCCCTCGGAACAAGGATGGCCCTCCATTCTCTCCTCACTTCTCCTATATAAAGAGACCCCTATTGTACAACACACAACACACACTTGAGCTTCAATTCCAATTCCTTCACCATGTAGTGGTGTCCCTCTAGGTGTTCTTCACCTAGTTGTATAGATTAGAAAAGAGGAAGAGAGGAGAGGGAAGAGTGAAGAGGAGGAGCCGGGTTTGTCGGATCCTTCTCAACCTTGTACCTCTACGGAGTCGACTTCTTTGTGAGTAATATCCAGGTCATCTTATGGTATTCTCTTGATTATTACTTGACTAAATTCAGTTCTTATTATATTTTACTTACTGGATCTCCGTTCGACCGAAGGCTCTAGTTTTTACGTGAAACTAGTTTCGTAACCGCTAGCGTAGACATGGTGTCTGGGCTAGAGTTTACCTGAGATTGCGCCCAATGCTACGGAATAGTTGTGGTAGCCCCGGGGGTGACAGCTCCGACCAGGCCTTTGTAGTCCACCACGTACGTATTGGTGTTTCGTAGAGCTTTTGGCGGCCTGACCCCGATTACCGTTTCCCAGTCTTTTTGAGAATCGGAAAGGTTCCGCTGCTCCGAAGTAAGTAGGGTTTAGTAAGCCTGAACCTTGGTATTTAGTAATCTTGAGAAAACCTTAGAGAACCCCTCTCTACCTACAAAAATATTTACCTATCTTATCTCTTGGACGTACTTGATCGCTTCTAGTTCACTTCTCGTTCCCCGTGGAAATCGATACCCTGAATACTCCGGGTGAAAGCTACAACGGTACTTTCCGTGCGCTTGCGGATTTATCTGTGTGCGTTAAAAAATACCAACAGTAGGCTTCTGGCTCCCTTGGCAGAACCGCCCGCTCCACTATTACTTTTTTGCTTGTAGCTGCTGCTACCCAAACACACTATACGGTTGTCATCTAGCATCCCGACACGATCCTTTTTTTTTGTTTTTTTCCATCGGCGCACCAATATTCTCGATTGCCGCACCCATCTTCTCGTTGGCGACATCTACAGTAGAGGCAACGTAGGTAACGGCAGACTTATCCGTGCATCACACAAAAGAAATCGCAACACTGTTGTCCAAGCATTGGTCTTCGCACCCCATCATTATCAGCGCTGCACATAAGAATCAGCGAAGCCAGCGAACGGACCAACGTACACTACGCGGTAGCACTGCACGTATGAGCAGGGCCTGCTCTACCTTTTTGCTGGCACGGCACTAGGACAGTTGTCCGCTGTATTTCACACAATAAACAATCATCCACCTAGTTTTAGAAGAAACTTTTAAAAAATGTAAGGTATTTAATCGCCCCCAGCGCCGCGGCACGTACCCCCAATGTTTTAGCACAACAAGGTATATTTTGCTTAATCATGACTTGGCACACTAGTTTGACATTATACCATGCGCATTTCAATTAAAAATCCCACGCTGGTTATGATCACGTTTAACAAAGGAAACGGCGAGCACCCTTTGCTTAGGGAACTATAGCAGGCGCCAATTTTTTTATTAGGTTTACTAAGTGAAAAGGCAATGGTCATTTTGCAGGATCCAAACAGCTGTGAAGACCAGCTGGCACCTTTATTTTCTAACCGGCTTGACGCATACTTTGCAATGCCGCGAGTTCCGACCAGTTACTTTTTTTTTTTTTTATGGCAACCGACCAGTATATTTGAAAACATGTCTTTTGGCAGGTTACCAAGGAGAGTCACCGCCAGGCCAGTGTGCGCCCCGTCGCCAAGTGCTGGAGAGGCCGACGCCACAACGGAGTACGCGACAGCTGAGGCTGCGGCGGCAGCTGTAGGAGCGCAGACTGCTGGGCATGCAGCCAACCTCGTCGAGTTGTCAGGGACGCGGACGCGACAAAGGTCCCCGTTCATGGAGTCGAGCAGTAGCATGGGCGTAGAACAGCAAGACACGGCTCAGGACGCCGAGGTGCGTGCCCTAGAGCTTCATGCCAAAGAAACGCGCGTCCCTGAACCGGCTGAAGAGTTAGTACGCCAGCAGTCCACCATGGGGCGTTCGGTCCTCAAAGATTTGGAGCCAGCACCAGGACAAGATGGCTCGGTTGCTGTGGCGCCAGCAGCAGACAGCCTGGAAAAGGTGGATACCGTGACTACCGCATTGCAGCAGCTTCAGGTAATTGATGACCGGCGTCACATTATACGTTTAGTGCCGTTAAACGAGTTTTGCAACGCTGGTGTTTTGTCGGTGCCTTGCAGGAGCTTCAACCGGCGTCAGAGATGTCCAGGCTTAGGGAAGAACTTGCCGCTGCACAAGCCGCCCTCATAACAGCGAACAACGCCCGCCAGGCAATGGCACTGGATCTCGAAAATGTGAGGGCAGAACTGGCGGCGGAACGAGCTCGCCTATCTGAAGAACGTTCAACCATGAATCTCGAACGGCAAAGAACAGAATTGGCTACAGAATGAGCTCGTCTGATGGAGGATCGCGAACGGGAAAGGACAGAGCTTGTAGCGAAACGAGCACGCCTCAGGGAGGAGCGTTCAAAGCTACATGAAGAACGTGCGCGCTTCCTCAATGAGCAGGAGCAAATCCAGCTGGCCACCGAGCAAGCCGCCGCCGAGCAGGCCGCAGGTACTGCTTGCCTGTACATACACGAAGTACCTACGGTGTGTATCCTATGTTTCTGAAAATCAACATTTACTACAGTGGCGGTTGCCGAGAGAGCAGTGCTGCAAGACGAGGTGGTTAGGCTCCAAGGCAGGGAGATGGAGCTCGAGACCGCCTTGGATCGGAGTCGCCACGCGTATGAAGGTGCCTGGTAACCTGTTAGGTAGTATTTTTGTACCACCGGTTATCTATAATGACCGCCCCATTGCTGTGCGTGCAGAGGCAATGAAGACCAGGCAGTCGCAATTTGGTGTCCTGCTCAGAGAGATTGAAACCTAGAGGCGGCGAGCAGAAGAGACAACAGCCGGGGTAGCAAGGATGCTGGATGCCATACAACCTGCCGGTGCCAAACAAACAGACGCTCCTAGCACGTCCACCGGAGTCGGCCAGGCGGCAACTAACTATGACAACGTGGTGCATCAGAGCCAGACGTCTTGGGAGAATTTCAGGCGGTTCACACATGGAGCGATGGAGACAGCCGTCCGCCACTCCTTAGCTATTGTCCGTTCCATCGACCCCGACGTCGACACCAGCTTAGTGGCAAGCAGGTTTGCTACTGAGACCACTGAGGAGCAAGCTGGAAACCTGGACAACACCAGTGCCTACGAGGCAGCACGGTTGGTCGAGGACGTCATCCTGTTCGGTGATGAGGAAGCAGCCAATGTCGACCCGACCGAGCAGGCCTGCGGTGATAATTAGTGCCGGTGGAGAAGACTGCTTAGAACAGCTTTTGTAATGCAGCGCCTGTATGTGAGGCGGCTTAAGATCATGAACAAGTTAGAAGGTTTAGTTATGAAATGCCTGTAGGTGAGGCGGCCTAAGAGATGAACAAGTTGGCTATCGTAGTAATCCTGTCGCTGAGGGGGCCAAAGACAATCAGAATTAGTCTATGTTAATCATCGTATTCCGCCACCTACAACTTCATGGTACGACACCAGCTCATAAAATGCGTTCGTGATATACATCATGTAGCAGATCACATGCAACGACGTTTACGCTTAGCAGATGAGTGGTTTTTTTCCGTTGTCTAACGTGACAGAAAGGCATTATCTCTGCGAAATGGAAAATGCTGATGATGCACAACGAAGTCAATTATAACAATGACCTGATTTCAGGCCATATTTGTAAAGAAAACTTTCATGTACTGAGGTTAGGTGGCCTGTACAAATAATGCCAACCAGAACCAGCAAAATCCAGCATGGAAAAGACGTACAAAAAAAATGAGTGTACAAAGATAAAAAATAAAATTGTGTTTTTTAGACAAGTCAAATGCGGTCAAATGATTTTTAACAAACAATAAATAATTAGTGTGGCCCCACAATACTTTCCCCTGCGGTAAAAGGGTTTCACATTGTGCACTCCGCCTCCTTTTGCTCCAAACAGAACACTCCAGAAAAAACCCCACGCCGCCACTCCGCCTTTCCTCAACCAAACCCCAATCGCCCCAAAATCGACACCGCAAATCTAGGGTTCGAGGCAATACAAAAGTCAGACTACGGCATCGCTCCAAGAGGTACATGTGACTCAACCGAAACGCGATTGTGTTACTTAGTTTGTTTTCAATCATGTCACAAATCCGAATCTGAGTCCGGCATTGCCTTTTTTTCCATTACCAGCAGGCCGATGGAGCCGGGGGGGTCGGGATTGAACAGGCGGCGGGGCTCACCACTAGCCAGCCCGAGACAGAGGTGCACATGAAGTTTCCTTCATTAAAGATTTGATTATAGAGCAACCAAGATCTGTTTCAGCTTTAACGTCCTGCGACTTGCCTATAGACATACATCGAAAATCTTTCTAACAACTTGCTTTTTGTAATTTTGTCGGGACGAACAACAAGGACTAGAACGTCGGTACGCAGTGGGCGCAAGTACGGGTCCTCTCCAGCAGCAACAAGACCCAATGTTGGCGGCAGGCGGGAGACATCAACTGGGCTCCATGTTAGGTAGGATGGCTTTTTTATTTTGATTGCTGAGGAGAAAACAAACTGTGCTGACATGCAACAAAACTGTTTGCAGCACGGTAGGATTTGCATCGAGTGGGAGCCATGCGCCGATTGATGTAGTTCAGATTTCTTCTGGAAGTTCAGCTTCAACAAGGACAGGAATGGTATGGCCACTGTCCTTGATCTGCTAAAAGTTGATCTAGGAATTGGATTTTTCAAAAATTTGGGGGTGCGAAGGGGTGTGTCCTGCACTTCATCAATGCATGCTTTTATCTGTCCCCTGAAAATGCCTTATAGGACAGGACAATAAAAAAGCAGATGCTCCATTCTTGACATGTTTGCTTGCAGAGTCTACTTATGCTTAGCGCAATACAAAGTAGCCCATGTAATGGTTTGCATTGTGAAAATACCAGTAATGCTTTTGCATTGAGAAATTCATCATCTATGTGGAGCAAAATAAAAAGGGATGCTGACTACAGCTGTGGCATGATGAAAACATCAGGTTTATGTGCTTTGCATTGTCTAAATATTAGTTTCAATTTTTGATGATCTACGTGGATCAACTTATTTGAACTACCACTGTTAGCCTACATTGTGACTACTATTTAGTGTAAACAAAGTGAGATCATGGGGCAACTTAGCCATCAGTTGACCAGTAAAAAATGGTGTCGCTAAAAAAGTGATTTAGATGGGATTAGGACAAATATATAACAGTGCCCTGACTGACAATATAATGCCAAAACAACTGATGTCTTTTTATCCTTGGTCAGGATACTGAGAGCGACCCAAATGTCATTGTCAATGAAGTGGGTTATCCATACAAAAACTACATGGTCAGTAAGGGATGCACGAAAACTGCTTCTAACAAATGAGATCCAAAGTATACAAAATGCTGACAACGTTTTCCATGAATTGTGTTTAGGAGGTTGATGTGATGGGTGCAGATTGGGGAGACACGCGTTGGCTGTTGGTGGAGACCCAACACGGACGTCAATACAAGGTCAAAATGGTGAGAAAATACAACTACTACATCCTGAAGAACGGTTGGGAACTAGTAGTAGCAGTAGAATGCCTCCATGCTGGCATGACTGTTCGGTTTGAGTACCATGAAAATTCTATCCTCCTAACAACAATTACCCCGCCCAAACCTGGCAAGATGCCAGGGTTCTTGGAAGGTACACACACACATCAAAAAGACATTTTTAATTAATCAAGATACCTGTTTTGCATGCTAACCACAAAAAATCAAATATGGAAAACAGTACCTCGTGCACCAGAATTCCTTCCTCTCCGCAGCAACGACTTCATGCTGGGACCAGGAGCACAACAAACACCAAATGTGGTATGCGCCATGCGGCTAGTCAAAGCTTGTACCAATGGATGGAGGCCAATGTATGCATGCACAGTCAATGAGAGCCAACAGACCGGTACAATGGTAATAATGGGTGAAAAAACTACGTGCACACCTCAAGTTTTTTGTGTAAGTGCTCGAAATTTGCTTAATGAACCAAAAAGATTAACCGGATAACACTGTTTCTATTGCAGTTTTTCTCCAAGAGTTTCTCAGACTTACTGCCAAAAAGAGAAGAAGACAGTGGCTCTACGCTTCTACGGCTCACAGATAGCTATTTCTGGCTCCATCGCCAAGTACGGGACAGTACACACCAAGATTGTTAAAGGATGGTCCTTATTCGTCAAGGAACATAATATCGTGGAAGGTGACCAGCCGTTTTCCATTTCATGGAAGGACCTAACGTTTGGGAGTTTTTAGTTTGCCGGGCTTAGCTCGTGGGGGCCAGTCTTAAACAAATGCTTTTGTGGACACCAGCATCTGTGCCAAGACTGAGGTGGAATTAAGAAAGATGGCACCTATCCGTAGTGACACCAAAGTTATCGTGCTTGGACTTTCTGTAATAATTTGATATCAGTGTTGTGTGGTTGTCATTAGTTTAACTGACACTGTTGCTCGTCGTTGGTATAACATGCCACGCTGATGTCCTGAAACACAACGGCGGCCTTTCTGTCCAAAATTATTAAGTCTGTTATGTGTCCTCACTCCGTGTTTGTCAACCCTGGGCACCTACGTGGTGGCGGTAGCACTCTGACTGTCAAACACCAAGTACGTAGCTGCCGACCACCAAGTACGCAGCGTGCGGAGCTGCAAGCAGCTCCTTTACAATCAGCCGACGCGCGGGCCAACAGGGCCGGATCCTGTTTAAGCGTTAGGCTAACTCTGCACACGAAACCATTTGTTGACGCAACAAAAAAAAAAAGGCAAACCTGGTCAGACAGTACCTAAAAAGTTGTTCTAGCATCTGTTGCTCTGGTCGCGTAAAACTAGTACGGCGTCACGAGCTGCCGTTCAGTGTGGTCATCATCTGAGCCATCTATGACGGCCAAAAAAGACGTACCACTGGATGCTTTTGAGTTTTTATGCTTCCTATAATAAAGTTCTACCACCGGCCTATACGCACCGTCGTGGTGCCAAGTCTATAAATAGGATATCTACACATTCTCAAACGCCACACCAGCCCCCACCTCAAAAAATACAACACCACCACCACTAGAGGGCAGACACCCAGATCCCCCCAACACCTCCACCCCACAACAAAAGAAAAACTGCTCGTATGGACTCAAACCATGGGCTTCCGAGGATTGCTTTGTTGGGGTATTCTGATAGAATATGCAACTGCGGCCTGAGGTCGGTCAGATGGCGTGCAGGCAACCTCAATAACCTTACACGTGTTCTCCTGACTTGCCGGCACTCCTTGGTAGGCTTTCATCTTTTATCGCCTTGATTGTTTCTAACGGCCTGTTTGTTACAACATACTTTTTATGCTGGATTATATAGTCTTATTATACAGTCTATGAATAAGCTTTCTAGCAGGATATTATCGTCCACTTCTGGTGGCATGTTCCGGAACCAAATATTAAACATCTTGTGATTTTCCTATTACATTTTTATACAATAGTCTTCCCTCACACTGTTCTTTTACCAGTTCGATCCGGCGGTGGCGTGCACCTTTTTTAGGTGGGAAGATGAAGTTGGAGCCCAGCCAGTAAACGTCCGGGACAACCGTTTAGCCCGGATCAAACTGCTCTTGTGACCGAGATTGTTAATCTAATGCGCTACATTGTCAGCATCTCAACTATGTGGTTGTTCTTCTATGTTTTAACCCATTAGTGGACGACCGACCAGCTTTTTTTCATATGTGTGTTGTACCATCAATAAAATCATGAAGCGTGTTTAGTGTGTCGAGTATGTGCTGCCTTGGCAACCTCGCTGCGTGCAAGTGATGTATTCAGTTCTTTGTTTGATGCAGTATGCAAAAGCAAAAAGGGCTGATATCTTTTCTATGAACTATTCAATGTGTTTTTAATATGTTGCACTGCGTGACCTTTTAACACCTGGAATGTGTCGTTTGGTATTACAGCGTGACGCAAATCATTCATTGCGTTACACATCCGCGTAAAACACTTGTACTGCGACAATGAAAACTGGTGGTCGGCGAGAAAAGGAAAAAAAACATGTGTTCAGTTTTAACCGCGCCAGGCGAGAAAAAGCCGGTGTGTTGATCTGCTACGACGTGTACCAACCAACCTCCCACGGAAAAACAAAAATATGTTAGAGTGGTCGGACGTCACCTAAGTTTCAACCGCGCCTTCGGAATTTTGACCCTTAGACGAGCTCATAGATATGAAAAAAATGAGCGGCCCAAATGCACGGCGGGTTACAGTGCCTGGGTAGTATGAAGTTTCGGTGACACAACAGACATGTGACATTGCCTGGGTAGTCTGAATTTCCGGTGACACGAATGACATGTGACTCTGTCTGTGCACTCTGAATTTCCGATGACATGTCTGACATGTGCCGCAGTATGAAAAAATATCACGCGTGCTACTTCTTTATGCTGGATTTACGCAAGCTCGCGTGCTGGTTGTTCATGCTAGTTTTTCCGAGGGCTCCTGTGGATTCGCACGTTCCTACTGCTACACATGCCACATATTTAGCCTCGTATTGTTTATCCGGAAATTCCGAAGACTCCTGTAAGTTAGCACGTGATTACAGTATTCCTTATAGGCTAACTGAAACATCGTGGGAGTGGTCCATCTAGTAGTCCATAGCTAAGGGTATCCATAGCACTATGGACTACCCATAAGAAATTAAAAAATATTTCTTCTCTCTATTCCTCCTCCATCCCTCTCTGCACCTGGGTGTTGCATGCAGCGTGCATGTTTGCATGTCCTTTTTAAAATGTGTTCGTGGGCTCCACCTTAAGTAGTCCATATACATTATCACGGAGGTATATAAAAGGTGTCATCCTCCCAAAGCTGTCTTCACTCCGTGGAGCTTTCGGATAGAGTGAGCAATCGCCCGTGACTCAATCAAACGGAAACCCATCGTGAGGTTCCAACCATCGGTGCCTCCGAGTCAATGGTACGTAGTGTGCAGGCTGATTATATTACAACGTTTTTCACCTCTTAACTGACGTGCCTTGGCCTTTGATGTGTGTCAAAACAGATTTCTTGCGGCTCGTGGGTGTTTCCATACGTAAGTACCAGATGGTTCGCTTAGGGTCCGCGGACACTGAACGTCTGGTGAGTGAACTAATTTTTTGTACATCACCGGCTTGAATTTATATCTGTCCTATGACAACACTTGGGTGTCGGCTTCTAACTATCTCTACAGTGTGTACCCGCCGTCGCCGCGCGCAGGCATGCAAACTTTCCAATGGCAGCTATGTGTACCTCTGCGACTGTCTTGGGCGCACATACACATGCATCTTCCGAAGTTAAGGGTACCACGCACTACTTGGAGGGCAGTTGGATTGCGGTGGTAAAATCTTTTGGTTGCGACTCGCGGAGATAATGTTATGTTCAAGTTAAAAGGGGTTCATACATGGAAGATTCGGGTGTTTAGCGGCACCTCGGGTGTCCAGAAGTTCCCATCGATAGGAGATGGGCGGACAGAATGTGAGGCTGTGACTGTAGCAATGGTGAGTAAGATCTTATTACGGATCATGCCTATAACTAATGCATGTTTATAAACCTAATAATTGAAATAAATTGTAGAGTCGCGGTGCTCCCAATTGCTGTCACCTCCAAACTACCTTACTTGCGTGGGGGGCAAATGATGGTAGCATATGGCTGGCGCCGGGGGTCCATCCGGGCGGTGCTCCCCAATGCTGCCGCCTCCAAACTACGCACATGAAGGTACACCCAAGACAATCCCAAACAAACGGCTTTGTCTGACCAAGGTTTGTTTCTAACATATGCATATTTCTACCCCTTTTTGACAAACCTGTTAGGCACGAGGACTCGGCCCATAGAATTGGACGGTAATGAACTATAAAGATACATTTTTTATGGAACAATTATATTAACTTTTTATATCGGATTTGGCGAGTGTATTTTTACGACTATTAGCAAAATGAAAACAGGACCAAACCCCATCCCTACGGTGTATAAAGAACCCGGGGTACACATGGATGAGACAAAGAAAGTGTTCTCATACCGAAATCTCGCGGACATTTGACCTCAAAGCTCCACTATACTACACCAAAGCTTAAAGCGACCCACGTATTCTCGTGGGATCACTATGCGCTTGTTTTATAATTCTAATGGCTGACCTTTATTTGATCGGATTCGTTTTCTTACATGATGTTTCTTAACGTTCGCATAATATCAAATGACTACGGTAAACGGTACATGCTTCCACCGCCGGAGATGAAGGGTACCCGTAAGAAGTTGCCTTGTACCTCAATGGCGGCGACGCATTGTTTCCGGTCAAGTTTATAGCGCACAAGAACGACGGGGCCGTCGCCCTTTTGTGATGGATTCGGACTTTCCTGCAGAGCCACATCATCGGTAGACACCGGCGTGGCGTTCCGTTTTGATTTCTCTGCCGAGGCAATCAAAATATGTGTCTACGAATTCTGATCGGCATTTGCCTTTTGTTCTATTCTCGTGACGGCTTCAAATGTTCTTGTATTATGGTCCTGTCGAACTATTTTCACATTTCCTCCAACTATCAATGCTGTGTGATTATGTTTTTATTAACTGCTACAACGTCCATCATTAGATGTTACAAAGCTGACCTGTGTCCTCCAATAATAGCATTGGTCTGCTTGCGTGTTTTTCGTGATGGAGATCCAAACGACTACCCTCAGTTTCCTCAGTTTCCTGGTCGCATAATGACAAGTCAACTTCTTTGCGGACTAAACAACTGGTCGGTTAATTGTATAATGTGAGCGCTACAAAACCGATGTCTGTTCTCAAACTAACAACCAGCAAACACTTTTTGCCTAAACCTGCTAATCTTTAAAAACAAAGATTCCAAAACACCAAACAAAAGCTACTGCCTTCGGAGGAACTCGAAACTCCTCGAACTCGCCCTCCATCCGTTGGTTCCAAAATCGATGTTGGATGCCGTCAAAAAAAATGCTACAATGCTAGTACTAAAGTACCAAGTTTCGTAGTGCTAGAGCTTTACACACAAAGGTACAAAACAAGAACAACTAGAGACGTTTATATGAAAAATATCAAAAAAATGCTCGCAAACTTAGAAAATGAATATTTCATTACTAAAGATAACTCGAGGTCCGCGGTAGATTGTACATAGTGCGGAACCGTTACCTTGATACATACTACTACTTCCACAAACAACCTCCAAAAACAACATTTGGACTACAACGCCTAAGTGCACGATAAATGTAGTGGTAGCAACAACAACAAATTAATAGTTGACGAAAATACAACTTCCGAAAAGAAACCGAACTTCTAAGTGCACGATAACTTCAACAGTTCACCAGCGACGATAGTCCCGCTCACCGCATCCACACACCGCCTGGTCGTAGGCGCCGAATGCTCATATCGTGAATATCCCTAATGTCCACTATGTCATTCCAGTGCCGATGGTTGTATGACGTGAAAATAACTTGAACATCCTTCGAGCCGCCAGCTTGTCCAAATGCAGTTTATTTTTCTGTTTAAGAATGTACTTAGAATCGCAACTCTGACGCCATGTTGCTAATTCTAGCACTTCTAGCACTTTAGCATTGGCAAGGAAAAAAGTTGGCAAATTCCACGTCTCTCTTCATGCCCCGTAGTTTATCAGTACTAATTTCTTCGAGATGGATATCAAGACATTCGACATACTCCGTGATTGTGATGGTTCACCTTTTTGACCTCTCTCTCAAAGAAACCTGATTATTAAACAAAAAAAGTAACATCGGTCACAATATATGCGGTATGAAAATCGCTCAGCCTAGCATGACTAGCGAAATATAAAAACTAAATAAAAATTAAACGTCAAGGTCCGACGCATTTTGCTATTGATAAGGTAAAGACAAACAAAACACATACACGAAAAATGCCAAAACATTTGTTACCTTGATGTATAGACTCTGCAAACAAGGGCAACATTTCATAATGCCGATTAGATCGCTTATATTAGGTGGAGACATGTCCATAACCAAAAACTTCAATGTTCACAACACCGATGTTGGGTTGCTTGACATATTGTTCTGAAACTGCGTACAATGATCATAAACAAATTAGAACATGCTAGGGGAGATAGCGTGAATGTGGCTATATATAGCTCAAAAATAGCAACTTTGGTTAAGTTTCATGACACGCACCTTGCAAACGACCAGAATCAAGTGAAAAACGAGCCAATTTCAAAATATGTAGTGTTTAATGAGAGCGCTTGCAAGAACTGAAGGTTTGGAGACCATCGAATCCGAACGATTAGTGGTAAACCTTCACCAAAGAAAAATGTCGGCGCTGGATAAAGAACCTTTCTAAACAAGGCACATCCTCGATGATGACTTCTTTCAGACTCTGGCGAGAAGACACCCAGACTCCTAAGGGTAGGGGATCTAATATGGAGTCGACAAAGACCCATGTTTTCGGACAGTACCAAGCTTTCAATAAGTGGGCATTTGGATATAAGGGTGTACAACGAGCTCTCCACAATCTGAAGCGGACAATGGTGAGCTGCGGAGGTTGGGGAAGAATAGACACAATGGCGTACGTCTCAAGCTTGACATACGGATGGGGTAGCGGCCCGCCATCGGCTTGACACGACAACCGGAAGCGCCGACAACCGCAACGGGCCTAGGCACATGTGCCACAACTCTAGCTCGTGCATGTTGTTGAACTTGTCGGAGGGGGAACCATGACCCTAGGTCATGATACATGATGCGGGTGAGAGTGCTACCGAGAGAAAGGCGACGCACCGGGCCTAAATGTTTGGAAATGATTCCGATACCCGACCACGCATCTAGAAACCTGCATCCGAATGATGTCGGCATCGCAAAGATTTAGTGGAGATTCATGCCAGAGTGGGCTCCATCGCTTGGACAAAACTTGGGTCCCGACGCCGCCGTCGGTGGGAAGGAGGGAGATGATGGTGCCAAGTACTTCATCCGGGAGGGTGCTTATGAGATCGGGGCCAACATCAAAGCGCCCTGACTAAACCTCGTGGGCCTCGGTGCCGGCGCCGATTTTCAACAACACCCGAGGTTTCTTATCATTGCATATAGAACTATGAAGTGCCGTGCTCTCCATGGAACTGGAATTATAGAACAACCAACAATAAAACGCATCAGAAAGGCGGAAAACTTGTTGCTCTACATGGAACCGGATCGCACTCCAGTGCCCTGCGGCGGGAGAAACGTTTAGCGTACCTCGATAGGTGCGAGACAAGATGTGCACTTCGGAAACACAGGCGGCGGGCACGGGATCATCCGGCTGCGGGCTCGTGGCCGGTGTAGTACACAGGCGGCGCCATGCTTCTGCCTCTTGACTGGTGGTGGCGTTAGCCACCTGATACCAACCCGCTACCTCCCAGGCATCTGTAACCACCAACTGCGACGACGGAGCCACTCCAAGACGGTGTGTGTCTGTGGTTGGGGGGAGGTGGGCGGCGGAGCCGCAACGCCGTGCTCGTTAGTATGCACTCAGTGCGAGCGGCGGCAATGTCTTAAAAAGGGGGCATGAATATTCTACCCTACGAGTTACTCCCTCCACAGGCGGGCTGTGTTACCGAGAGTCCCTTGAATTTACCGGCCTGACCATGCATGCAGTCCTTGGCAACGAAACGACGCCTCAACACGAAAACATACTCTCACCTCAGTCCTTTTTATTAAGTTTTGGGAGGCCAAAAAGGGCGGCAACATGCATGCGTGCACCTGTTAGCAGCCAGTTAAACGTTTTCTTGGTATCTGGTATAGGCCATTGTATGCCAGTTAAAACGGTGTGGAGGCAGTACGTGACAAAACGTATAGCTGCATCTCCCGAGACAAGGCAGGGGGGGCGAACATGTTTTGCATTTCCGGTCGCTCCGCAATGTCCAGAGGTATGGACGAGTCAATCCAAAATAGTTCAGGCATAGAAAACTGAGCCAACTTTTCCGAACGCATCTACTTTACGTTGGAGAATAGGAACCTTGGCCACACAGAAAAAAAGCCGCATTTCTTCCCCGCGCTCATATATAAATATCACCCATTCCATATACAATCTGCCTCAGTGACGAACTTACCGTCTAAGCAATGGCATCCTTTGCGTCATGGGTCAAGACCAGTCTAGAGTAAGTGATTGCTTCGCCTTGCATATGTACATTTTCTGACTTTTGTTATCTCCGGTTCTTAATGTATCCAAAAAATACGGTCACCAAATTACAGCTCGGTGGTTTGGGCGGTCCGGGGGGTGAAACCATAATCCACTGCACATTGGATGTGAGCATGTCTACCGAATTGGTTTGTGCATCCCTACACACAATTCATGCTTACCCGTAGTAAAACAAAAATGCATTTCGGCTTTGTCTAACTTTGGATGTTCTATTCAGCTCATCCCAACCGATGTTGCTCAAGCATACCGCCTACATCTTGAAAACGTCATATCTATGAGGGACTGGGAGGGCGGTGTGCACTATTTTGAGCTCGATAAAGGCGGTGGCGAGATTAAACTTACACAGGCATGGGCCTATTTCTTGTGGCGCATAGGTGCTGTTGTTGGTGGCTATATGGTTTTCAACATAAAAAAAGTAGATGAAACAACAGTCTGCCTGTTTTCAAACCATCGGAAGCGTGGAGCCATGGCAACTTCGGGTAATAATAAAAAAGGTCAGGACTTGACGCGTTGGAACTTTTCATTTGCTTCAGAAATTTAGAAAACCTAAAATTCATTTGATTGTGTTCTTAACATGGGGGCAGTTAAGAAAGCAGCTGCTGCAAAAGAAAAAAGAGCCAATGGACGAGGAGCATCCCAGTCATGGTGATATGGAACCTACTGCGCCACGCATTACACAAAGAGGTATGCTTCTATCAAATTCACTTGTCTTGCTTACTACACGCTGATAAAAAAAATGAAATTTGAAACTTTATGTTTGATAAGACCATGAGCAAGAAGAGTTCGATCGTGCTCGGAGATGCTTGTTGGAAGAGTGGCGCGACCATATATTGGTTGGTAAAATGTGATACTAACTGACTGGATGGTTGAATACGTTGGAACGAGCTTCTGATGGAATGTCCCACCAGTTAAAATCTTCGTCGGCAAGGTTGATGGGACTTCAATTTCGCACAATAGGATGGTGAGTATATGAATATGTATTTTCTTCGTCGCCTTTTTGGTCACTACAATTGGCTGACAACGTAAAAACTTGATTGTTGTGGAAAACAGCGACTACCGCGGTGGTATACCAAACCAAATGTGCTGCCCCTGATGATGGCCGATAGTGAAACTTTCATGCTATAGAGTAGATGTGGCGCCCCGAGCGTGGTGAAATTCTCTGTTTCCAAGGATGGAAGGGGACATTCACAATGGGGTGGGCCGCCTACGCAAGCTCGGAAGGCATCAAACCTGGTTCTATTTTATCCTTCCACTTTTCTAGAGAAAGCAACGATTTGGAGGTTGTCATAGATGTACTTAGTTTGTAATATTCGGGTGGTATTTTAACCTTTCATGAAATGTCATTTCTATAATTTGGATCATATGCCTACATGTGGTCAGAACCAATACCGCATCTGGTCGCACGTTCTGTATATTGGTTCTAAGATAGTGCTCAGATTTTTACCGGATGTCAATTTGGGCCTACATAATTTTACCCAATACGTTTTTTTCCACTAAGAACTCAGCACCAAACTCTCTCTATTTTTTAATTGTCTAAAAAATGTTCATGTACATAAAAATCCAGAGCAACAGAGGCTCGAAAGGTGAAAAAAAAAGATACACAACTGTAGTTAGCATTCATCAAGGTGCATATATTTCCCACCGTCGCCTAAAAAAGGGCTCTTGCAGACAACGATGTGGACAACTTGTTAAAACAATCTTCAAAAAAAATCCTAACTATGCTCCAAAGGTAAAACTCAACTGGTCGGGGTTTTTTTGTTGTATTCGTTCACAGAACGGTGGAACTGCTCGGGTGCCCTCCGTTAGTGAACTGGTTTTGACACATATCTAAATAATGGCATTGTATGAAAAATACAGTGTGCTCGCGGGCTAAACTCTGCCGACCACTGTCTGCCGACGGTCTCGTACATGAATAGAAAGTATATTTAATAAATTGCCAAACAGTAACATACATAGAGAACACATTTCAAACAAAAACAAGCAAAATCGAACCTAGACATCCGCGTGGTCGTCGTGCTTGGTCTCCTCGCTGGGGTCATCATCCTCCTCCTCGTTGTCCTCCACGCTGATGTCGTCATCCTCCTCCTCATTGTCCTCCACGCTGGCGTCCTTTTTGCCGGGTATACCCTTGCTGAGAATATCGGCCAACTCCACCAGTTTCGGAGCGTAGTGGTTGGCCTTGCCGTCAAGAGGCCAAGACACCTCCGGTTTCAGACCGTGGTCGTCGGCCAAGACACCTCCATCGCTTGCAACAAGAGCTTCGGGAGAAAACTGTACTCTACTCGCATGCGACAAAAGATCTCGGCATCCAATGCCTCGAGCGGGAGCAGGAGAGGGCGCAAGTTCTCGAAGCCATAGACGGTAGGTCTCCTTTGGTTTAGTTTTGTATCATCTCTATAAGGTTCAATCTTTGATTAATCTCTTCACAGCCGCGAACGCGCGCACGGTGGAGTTGGAGGCGGTGGTGAACAACTTCGCCAATAACATCAATGCCCAAGGCGAAACTCCGGTGCAGCGTGTTGTGGCTGCTGGTGTCTGTGTCAACGAGCTCGACCTCCACGGCGTACGCTTGGGAGTCTCCAGTGGGCTGGCGGCCATGTCGACCCAGACGGGCATCGATCTCTCCTTCCACGCCACCGGATTCCGCGGACAACCTACGGAGGCCGACCAGTTTGAACTACGGGAGCAGTTCGAGGACCATGCCAATGCCATAGCTGATAGTACCCACCCCCAGAGCGTTATCAACAAGCTCTTTGGCGTTTAGTTCGTATAATTGGCAAAATATTATCATGAACTCATATACATTAATCTTTAGGTCGAAACTTCAATTTTCATTTGTGATGTTGTTTCGTTTAAGATTTTCTTTCCTTATAAGAAAAAATGATTGCTACATAGTATGGATAGTTGCTTCAACGATCAATTCTAATGCGCTGATGTTCTTATATTTCTGGTGGTAAAAGTGCTATAGGACGCGGATGTCACCCGACCACGAAAATAGGCTTGAACTATGATCGTAGGGTAATTTTGTTGACGTATAAGCCGGGGTACATATCGTTCCCAACACGGTGAGGAGACCACCGTGATGCATCTGTGGCTTGCCATCTTCAACCTCTACTACACCGGTTTCAATATTGTTGTGGACCGGTCTAAACAAAAAAACTTCATTGTGTGTTTGGTTCCTTGGCCCAAACCTAACCGGCTGGTGGATTGGGTTTCATAAGATGCGCAATTTTTTTGTTGGGCCAACTGACCAGTATGCAGCCCACCAGCAATCATGACTAGAAAAAGCCTCTTCGATTGCTGGAGACAAGCTTACCGGAACCTAATTAAAAACGTCCCTAGTGGTGGTCTGAACAAGTAATCATCTGGACGGGCGTTCACTATATTTGTTCTAACAACATTTTGACTGCTCGGGTAACCTGAATGAATGGTCGGTTTTTGTCCGATCGATTCAATATGGCGTCAGAGTGATCATGTCCATACTACATTTTTTAAAAGCCCTATGTGCAAAAACAACGATTGCAACATGAGCTACATAAAATTATGTGCCAAAGACAAACTTCTTTTTGTCACACCAGCCAGATGTTTTGTCACACCAGTCATATGTTGTGCCCACAAAAGAAAACACCATATGTTAAGAACACCTGATGCTTACCACCTCCTGTTGGCCCTAGCGCGGCATACTAACATCTCCCAAACGTTCGGTCCTCGGTAGCATCGGAAAATTAGCACCTCACCTTCAACGATCTGGTGTGCCTTTTTTACAAACTTATCCCAACCATTCAGACGGGCGATGCCACCTTGGGACATGTGTATGGATCCAGATGTAACGATATCAGATCCAATGAAGCGGACAGCAACAGTATCTTTGATTGGCAACAGTTTGGAATACTCCGTCGAGAAGAACTGGATTACAACATTGATATATTATACACAAGAGCGCCAGTATGTAACTAACATGTATTAACGTGACATACCATAGCATGTTGTTTATCCAGACAGCCTTTGACAGTGCAAACATACATAGTGTTGCGTGGTGTAGCTGCTTCCCAGATTTGGTGCAATCCTGCGTGCATGCTGTGGTTTATGGTTGTCCCAGTGGCCACAAGGACGTATTCGCGCGTGAGTTCAGCGACATCTTCTGGATTGATACCTTCGGCGAAAAACATAGCTTAGCCCCGATACAAATGGGTTGATGCCGCCAATATAAAATCTATTTGCTACGACAGCCTTTTTATAAAATATGTGTCTTGCTAGAACTTACTCTGTGAAAAACCAGGTACCCTGCCATCAAGTGTTATCTGGTAGTTCAAGATCAAGGTGTTGTCATAGCACTCTAATAAGATAGCTTGGCTTGCTTCCAGGCACTCAACTTGGACTACCAGATCCCATCCATTGGCTATGACATAGCAATTGCGCCTCTTCACCAGCTTCACCTGGTACTCACGACCATAGTTGGTCTCGAGTACTAACCAACGGGTGCCTCCCCAATCAGCATTCATCCCCCAAAGTTCCTGATTCAGTGAACTCAGGATTGTTTATACACGTTTGGTCATTGTAAATATCATGTGTACATTTTGTGCTGGTCATGTTAGGACTAACCAGTTGTTTATTGAATGGAGGGTGCAGCCTTGTCTGGTAAAACCTACTGATGTTGCCCTGCAAACGCGATTTAAACATGGTATAACTTAACGGAATGCCATCTTCAACAGCTACTACATTCAGCAAATTCACCTCCAATAAAAAGAAACGACGCCATTCATGAACTGTTCTACATAACAATAACAAATAAATCTATACTGATTCCAACTGAACATGAATGATGAAGTGGTATTCATACCTCTGAACTACGCGTTGAGTCTGGTGACGGCTCAGTGCTTTCCACTGAAACCGACGAGGACGGCGAGCCTCTGAGATTATAAAATCTACAGCTGTTCGTTTACTGTGAAATCGGCCAGTTTACTGTAAGAATATACAACTGAAATGATGGAAATTCCAAAATATAATCCTGTAAAACAAGTCCCAAACCAATTAAATGAATAGTGAGACCCCCAAGAAAACCCCAATCCATCGAAATCGCAAGATCGAGACTATAAAACAGAACCCGAATGCAAAAAAGGTCAAACAAAATCCATGTGGATCAAAAAAACACGAAAAACGGAATAAAAACTTTAGATCCATCTACATCCATCTTACCTGGAGACTGGTTTGCGACTTCCGGCGACATCAACATGGGTGAGGTCCCCCGTCTCGATACGGCGCCTTCTGCTGTTCGACGGAGGCTTAGATCCTGATGGATTCATCGCCTTGCTAGTAACGAAAATGTATGCGGCGATTTAATCACGGATTTCATCCTGATGTGATTGCATTAACGTGAGAGCCTTTACCGATACCCCCTCCGGTCGACGGCGCCGACGGTGGGTGCTGTCCAGCCGGGGATGGGAGCTAATGTGGCCGCAGTGAAAATGAAGGGGTGAAAAACGATGTGATAAACTTTGGACTGGCCAGAGAGCCAGAGATGCCCCCCCGTGACCCAACAGTGTGTCTTCGCGTGAGGGGGAACATGCGCAGATTCCTGAACACGTGTGGGTCCGGTTCGGCTCTTTGGCTGGTCTAATTCGGGTTGGTGAAACTGGTCCTGACCACGTTGTCGAACCCCGCCTCGATGTGTTTTTCATGGGTGTTGATGGTAGTTATTGTCAACTTTCTAGTATGAAATGATAGAACATTTAGAACTAGAACAATAGAAGATAGGGTTTATACTAATGATTTCCACAAGTTTTGTGTCTACTAAGTTTTGCAGGTGAACTCGGGAAAAACACCGGAATATCAGAGAGAAAAGAGAAGAAACAAAGAAACAGAAGAAAAGGACTGAATCAAGACAATTAGTATAAATTCCAAGGGTCTAAAGGACAAAAGAAGATAGCTCGCGAAGGCCGGGGCCCACATGTCAGAATCTGGGGCCGGGCGGCACCAACCACGGGGCCGCGCGGCACCCTATGGTGGAGACACATGTCCCGCTTCGAACCTTCCTACAACCGACCTATGGAGTAGATCTTGACCGTCCCAATGAAGTCGGTTTGATCCGAGGGTCAGATTCATCCTATGGGGCTATAAAAGAAAGGGCAGGGCTCCCCACGAAACCCCTAATTCATTATCAACAATCAGTTGAAGAATTCCAGAGATCAAAGTCCGAGCCATACACCATAGTTCTTTAGATTAGTTCTAGTTCTAGAGAGATATAGCTACGTAGTATAATAGAAGGAGATCCAAGTCTAGGAAGGCTTGAGCTTCAGATTCTATCCAGGTGTTCATAGGTACATTGTTATATCCTCAATATATATTCAATTACTCATTGTTCATCTATAATATTGTTCTTTATGTTCTTTATATTATCATTTGCATTGTTTATTGTTTGCTTTAATATGTCTAGTAGAGTTAGTTATTTATTATGGATTGCATGCTTAGATTGTATAGCCCTCATCTTGTAACGTGCAAGGTAGGTGTTATAACTTATGTAGGCGTGGTGCTTATATATGTTATATCCTGCAAATGCCCTATATATACCAAGACGTGGGTAGATCATAGGGGTGACAACCTTATTGAGTCCTTTGTAGTCCTCCCTCGTTATATAGTTAATGGTAGGCCGTGTGTCGCGAAGAAGGTGAAGATCTCATTATTGAATCCTTCCTAGTTGATGGCCCTTGAGTATGTTATGAAGTAGTAGTTACTAATTATGATAGCTAGATGTTTGCACATTAGAGTTTAGCAATAGCATGTGATGATAGTTACTAATAAGTTTTCCTTATATTACCCCATGTTAGTCCTTAGAATAGAATAATTTGTTGAACTTTATTATTTCATAATGGCTTGATCTTCTGCATTTATCATTTATCATTTATGAGCATTTAACATATATATCTTATTCATTATTTTATTATTTTTATGTGACATTAACCTTGTTGTTGAGTAGAGAGCATTATTTATTGGTTATAGACATTCCATACATAAGGACATAGTTAGTGTTACGCATATCTAGTTGCATTTACCTTCCTAGTGGATTCGACACTCTTACTCTTTAAAATGCTACAATGGTATTTATTATTCTGTCCGCTTGCAGAGTTTTTAGTTCATAGTTTTTATCTTATCTTATTTCCTGCCTAGTCTCATTATTTTATGCCATGTTATATTCTCTAGTTGCACATTTAGACTAACAATCTATTTTACTAGGAGTATAGGTTGTCTTGGACTAGTGATTAGTGGCTTAGTAATTTTATAATACCAAAGACCGCTTGGGGATCATTGCTTTTAGAGTGTTTGTCATGCTTGCCGTAGCTTTATTAGTGATGTCGTTAAGTAGTGTCAACAAGTGGGGGAGGACAACGAACCCCGTGGAGGATAGAAAACACCGTGCAAGCAGGATAATTCCGATATATATATATATATATATATATATATATATATATATATATATATATATATATATATATTTTGGGCGGGCTTTTTGGCATGCCATCTTTTATTTGGCTTTGGACACGTGTCCATTTTTTTCTCTCTCATGCTTTTTAGTACAAAATCTTTTTAGCATAGCCCATATCTTATTCTTTTGGCATATGAAATATGTTTGGAGAATAAAGATATCTTGATGGTGGAAACGCAAAGAGTAATTCTTTTTGGTGGATGGAAAAAAATGCATGTTGTGCGCAACTCTTAGTGTAAGAGTTGGCTTATTTGGTGGGTGTAAGTGTATCTTGATCATGGAGTATGACAAGTATCTCAACATAGGTCACAAACAATTTGACACAGCTCAAAGTTCACTCAAGTAGCAAAATGACTAAGGTTTTCAAATATAAAGCATGTCATGTGGCTCTGGTAGGCATTTTAAGATCATTGAGGAACTTTGAACTTTAGATTTTTGAAATAAAATTCTCCGGATGTCAAGCTGCTCGTAGAATAGAAATCATAGTAAAATCCATTTATACCATATCATATCCGGCAACAACTTAGAAAAGGATTATGTGTTTGCAACCCACAACTTATCAAGTTTTTAGGACAAGACAATATTAGCCAACAAACTTAAACATTGAGGAGTTCTAAGTTATAAACTAGGTGCAAACTAATTTATAGACAGAGCAACTATTCATCATTTCAACTTAGAGAGACCTACATAATCCTAAATCACATAAAAAGAGTGGAATAAAATATTTTTGTTGTTTTAATCATATTTCATTTTTTAAAGAAAGGAAATAGAATGGATTGGGAAAAAGGGATGCTTACCTTTGCGGGGGCCCTCCCCAAGCTAGCTCAAACCCTATGCATCGTGGTGGTACCCCATGAAGTGCCGAACGCCTTCTCGGGCCTCGAGGTTCTGCCGATCCTGCCGGTGTATATCCGCGAATGCCTGCTTGGGTCTGGCTGATGCCGCTATTCGAAACCTGCACATATAAGCCAAATGCATCGCGAATTTCACCCGTGGCATACCTTGATGCCTTGGACACGTGTGTTGAGGTCCCGGATCGTCCGGAGGGTCCACCGTGAAGTGACGTGATGGAGCGGGTGGTGAGCTCTCCCAGCCACCTCGCGTATTTATAGCGCGATGCCCGCGTGGCACTCGGGCGTGAGCAACGACTAGGAGCAAAGCAGAGGCGGCGCGACCCTACGGCCGCCGAGGCGTGGCGCGCCAAGGGCGCGGTCGGATCCTGGTTGGGCCCATGCTGCGCCTCGCTTTTGGCGGCGTGGCAACGGCCGAAGTCCGACCCGTGCCCGCTGGGGGCAACGGCCTGATTCAACCGGCTTGCCCGATTTTCCATTTTCCCAATTTTATTTTAATTTTGTAAAAATGTAAAAAATATTTTTGTATATATTTTTGTTCATAGCAAATAAATTAGGCATTAAAAACAAGGATTTATTTTATGAGTTGGGATATTTATATTATTATTTTATATATATATACTATAGATAGGTGATAAATAAATTATATAATATAGGATTTTAAGCAAATTAATTTTTACTAAGAAATTAAGATTAAAGAAACTTTAATATAAATAAATA
The DNA here is from genome assembly GCA_015847255.1 of Hyparrhenia diplandra. Lineage (NCBI taxonomy): Eukaryota > Viridiplantae > Streptophyta > Magnoliopsida > Poales > Poaceae > Hyparrhenia > Hyparrhenia diplandra. The sequence goes on along the minus strand of JADLZK010010860.1, from coordinate 270,578 downwards.
AATAATTAATTGAATTATTACCGACTCACCTTGGCGGGGATTTTACCCGAGGGCACTACCTTGGATGCGAGGAGAGGATGTCTCTCGTTCGAGGTGGGCATTTCTTCTTCCTCCATCCTTTCTCGATTGGGGAGTTGAAGGAAGGCCGGATCGATGTGAATGTCTTCTACCTTGACTCCCAAAATTTCTTCTAGTGTAAGCTCATCATCCTTCTTGTCCCCCGCCTTGATTCCCAAAAAATTTCTTATAGTATACGCTCTTCATCCTTCTTGGTAGGTGTTTGTTTCACTAGCCAGATCTTCTCGGTGGTCTTTGAGGGCGAGGTCGCAGGTGTTGTCGGTTCCTTCTTCTTCCACACCTTTTTAGAAGGTGCGTAGATAGTTTCTGGCTTTTCTACGGGGCTCTTGTTGGTGGGAACAACTTTTTCTTTTGTGTTGTCCTTTTTTTCTTAGGAGCCGCCTTTTCTTTGGCTCCGGCTTTTGTTTCTTTAGGGTCCTAGCTATTTGAGGGAGATTTATAAATTTCTCGTGGTTTATCACTATTTCCCTCAATCCTTGGGTGTTGGATCCATACTTGATGCGGATCATGGAACATTGCTCTCTAGATCGACGAGTCTTGCTCTTCTTGGGCTGTGCTTTAGGTTTCCTTTCCCCGACTAGGTTGATCGTATCGGTATCCATTAAAATGGCACCGCATCGCCCGACGATCGGGAGTTGGAAGTTGATCCTTCCCGGTCCCAACAAATATGGTGGCATTTGTTGTGTTGAGGAACGGTCTTCCCAAAAGTAGTGGTACGTCATCGCTTTCCTCCATGTCTATGACGACAAAATCGCGTGGGGATGTAGCCGTTTCGCACCCGTACTAGGATGTCTTCAGCTATGCCTTACGCCATCTTGATGGATTGGTCCGCCATTTGGAGTTGAATTCTTGTGGGGGTGAGTGGTGAACATCGCAATGCTTCACTTGTCTTCTTGGACATGATATTGACACTTGCCCCAAGGTCGCAGTAGGCCTTCTCAATTGTGTGTGGGCCGATCGAACGTGATTTGTTGGATGCCCGTGGATCTCGCTTCTTCTTGCGACGAATGGCGATTCTACAAAAACATCTAGGTAGGTCCGACCGAGGGTTACCAAGCCTCGTTGTCACCATGTTAACCGACTTCGACAAAGGTTTCGGCTTCTCGCCAATTCCTTCTTCGAGTTGGGTGAGATAAATGAGCGACATTTGTGAAATTTGAGTTTGAATCATTTTATTAAAGTTTGGATTGATTCTTTACGGCCAGTAGATAAACTTTCAAGCTTTGTGTTAATGGATTCTAGCATTTTATCATTGTAAGATAACTTCTTATTTAGATTTTCATTAATCTTAGCTTGACCAAGAACTAAATCTTTCAAGGAGGGTTGGTTCGAATTGTAATTGTAATTAAAAGCGTACCCTCCCCTCGTGGGAGTTTAAGTTGTTCCACCCATTGTTATTACCGGATGGTACCCATTGTTGATGAAGGCTCGCTTCTTCATGATTTTCGGGCGCTTGTTGCCCTAATGTCCGACCTCTCCACAGTCTTCACACGTCATTTGTGTGTACAGGGTGGTACGGTCTTTGTTCATGGCTTCCTTTCCCGGCCTCTTTCTCCCAATCTTTTTAGCAACAGGTCCATCTTGGTGATAAGCATATCCATTTCCTTGAAGGGATGTATGCCTCTTCTTGCTGGGGCTCTTTCATCTCCCCACCCTTGATTATCAATCATCTTCTCGATGAGTGCTTCAGCTTTTTCGACGGTGAGGGATAGAAATGCCCCTCCAAAGCCAAAGATCGATGTGCCCCTTACACATAGGTGTAAGACCATTGTAGAAGTTTTGGAGCACAAGCCACTTCTCCATGCCATGGTGTGGGCAGGCAAGGATGTACTCTTGCAGCCTCTCCCACGCCTCGGGAATGGGCTCATTGGAATTCTACTGGAAGTTGGAGATTCTCGCCCGCAGGGCATTGGTTTTGCCCATAGGGAAGAAATGTGCGAGGAACGCCGTGGAGCATTTCCTCCATGTACTGACTTGTTCCTTGTCCTTGTAGAACCACTGTTTCACCTTCCCCATAAGAGAGAAGGGAAACAGGCGGAGCTTGATCACGTCTGGCCCAACGTCCTTGATGACGATGGTGTCACACAGCTCCAGGAAGTTTTGAAGGTGCGCATTGGCATCCTCGCTTGGCAATCCACAGAATGGATTGGCCTGTACCATCATGATGAGGCCAGTGCGGATCTCAAAGTTCTTGTCTCCCACGTTGACTTGAGGGCCAGTGGGCACATTGCCCACCGCGGGGAGAGAGTAGTCGCGGAGTGACTTGGCCATGAGTGTTGGTGAAGATGGTTCGGGATGACGGGTTCAACCTCCTGGTGGAGTAGCAGTAGAAAGGGGCGGTGCGGGACCGGTTCCTTCCGATCGAAGCCTCTAGATTGTCAATGAAGTTGTTCGGTAGGTTGCGACTAGTCATACACTATCCCCTGCTTTTCATCCACAACAGAAAAGAAAACAAAAGAGTTAACCCAAAAGACTAGGGCTATCATTCATACATGTGGTTGTAGTCATCTTATGCTAGCTTTGTTTTTCTTTTCATAAACCATGCCTTCCCCAAACGAACGCCGAGAAATGCTTGTTGGCATTTCTTAGCATCACCACTAAAGATAAATAATATCCTTAGTGACAATGTTAAGAAACGCCGCTGATAGATGTATTTAGATGTTGCGATAGTTAATCCGCAAGCGCACGGATCTATCATTGTAGCATTTCACCCGAGAGTATTCGGGTATCGTTATTTATATTTTCCCAAAGGAAGGCAGGCTTGTGTAAAGTCTAGCATAATGATGATGATAGCCCATAATGTATTTATGAATAACCGAGTAGTCTAGTACAGGGGTAAGTAAATGATATTCAAGATAGTGAGAACATACTTCGAGCCACTACAAATAATAAAAGAGAAAAAGGATAAAGAGAAAATCTACAATGAGCAGACAATTCTAATAACACCCATGCATTGAACTCTAGTGACATATGTAGATCATGAAAGATCATGGAAATAAGTTCTTATGATGTGGAGATGCCCGCAGGTGGTTTGCCAGCCGATGGACACTTTCAGAACTCCAACTCAACACCCGGATGTGGAGGAGTACTATGGACGGACAGGGCTATGGATCACACCACCACCACCTACCTCACTACTAAATAGGATGCCGACATTTTCAATGGTTACTATAGACCTGGACACCACGCCCACATGTATAGTGAACTACCTAAATCCCCTCGACTCAGACCCTACGGATCGACAAGCAAGGATAAAGGTAAACTCGAAGGTACACCGAACCATCATCCTCAAAGATAATTCTATAATTCTCCATGAACTACATATGAACGGTTAATACTATAATTAGTCATGTTAACCTTCACAATATATTAACTATATTCTAGTTCACATATTATAAAGATGACATGAGGATAACTATACTCTAGTTCATATGCATTGTGATATGAATAAAAGGACTTGAATAGAGAAAGGAACTTCATAGTAATATTACCAAAAGATCCTCCCAAGGAGACAAGCCCTCCTTGAAGCTCAACCTTGCTCAAAAGTAACACTAAACTAAGAAGTAGAAGTGGAGAGGTAGAAGCTCTAGGTGTTGTGTTCTTCTTTAGAGAGGGAGGTCTACCCATCTATTTATACAAGGGGAAGGGCGGTTTCCGGGCGTTGTTTTGGCGTGAAATGAAAAGTTTCACCGCAAGCAACCCGCCGCTACACTTCTGGGTGAACCGCCGCACAAGGCGCTGGGGATCGGAGTAGGCCAGTATGCGCGCCAATGGCATGGCCTGGCCAAGATCTCTTGTTTGGTTTTGGCAATTGGTGACACCTAAGGACTAATCTCTCTATGCTAAGTGGTTGATTTAGATTGGAGATTGGTCAAGCTAAGGTTGGAGCATGGTGATCATGGATGGTGGATCGAGGTGATCCAAAAGGTGATCAAGTGTTCAACTTGGTGGAGCTTGGAGGTCAAATGGGCTCAAGGCAAAGGTATAACCATAGGGCCAATTGATTTTGCACTCAAGACACCATAGAGGGTGTGAGTGGTTTAGGATCGATAAGCCGTACTATAAAGAGGGAAACTTATCGTACACGTCGATCCTCATGTGCCTCTAGGTTCAAAATTCATATCCATGCATTCTAACCTAGAGAGCTAACTTCGCGCTTGATGAAAATGGTTTTCAAAATGCTAACACATGAGCTCGAGGTGTTCTTCGACGTGTTGGCTACAAGGTTCAAGCGGCAGAAGTGTTTCAAAATATGCACTTCATTCGGCGTTTTCGGGAAAATGAAGTGCATATTTTCCATTGCGCCGGATGCAAATTCGTGGAGAAAACTTGCTATCCCTCGTGCTCAAGTTGGTATACTTGTTGGGAAGCTTGTTGAAGATTGGTTGGAGCAATGGTGAAGGAACGATGACGAAACGACGATCAACGCCATCTCCGAAATGACCGACGCCGAGCAAGGAGCACCGGCGCTGTCCGTCGTCAGAAACCGGTCGATTCCGCAGAGTTCCGAATCGGGATCACCTGACCGGGCGCGTCCGGCCAAGTGATCGGCAAGCGTCCGGTCATCCCTAGTTTTTGAACCGAAAGAGCCGTTGATCTCGTTTGGCGCATGCGACCGACGCCGGACCGTCGCTACCCAAACCACACCGCGCGTCCCGTGGTACGCAGAAAGTGGGGATTTTTCCCCAACAGTTGCATTTCGTGTGAGGGGGTATAAATACCCCATTGGCCGGCTTTGGCTCTCTCTCTGGTCATTTGAATCATTTCCATTCTCCCTAGAGCTGAGCCAAAGCACTTCTCCTCTCATCCTTTGATTGTGAGCTTCATTCTTGAGAGTTGAGAAGATCCAAGTGCATTTGCATAGAGTTCTTGCATCTAGAGGCACTTGGAGATCGGTGTGAGCCGGTGATTGTCTTGTTACTCTTGGAGATACCGCTCCTAGCCAGCTTGGTGATTTGGTGGAGGCGTTGGCAAGAGAAGGTGATTGTTCTTGGCCACCTCCTGTGATTTGTGAGAGGATCACGCGACTCCTCGCCGGGAAGACAAAGTGCAAGGAATACATTGCTCGTGTCTTGGGTACCACACTTGTGAGTGGTGGCATGGAGCCCCCGGGGGGCCAACTAGCGAGTGCACCGTCTAGTCCAAGCACCATCCTTGTGTTGGTCGGCACAACCGGAGACTAGCTTGTCGGTGTACAAGTGAACTCCGGTCAACACATCGACATGTCTATTGTCTTGGTGATTGGTCTTCATCTTATTGTGTTGATTGTGCTCTCCATCGGTGATTGGTTCATTGCCCCGACACTTTGGTATAACAAGCTTCTCACTCTTGCAATTACTTTCCTAGTTCACCTTGAGTAGAGAGCTAGTACTTGCTTGTGTAGTTCTTCTTGCTAGCCTAAGGATCATATTTAGGATTGCTCACTAGATAGAGTAGTGACATAACAATTGAGTGACCTAGAGATCATAGCTATATCTAGACTTGTCACTAGTTGTCTTGCAAGACCATTAGAGCTAGTGCAAACCGCTTATTCGCCATTTGTTATACTAACCGGTTTGTTTAGTGATATTTGTAGAAAATTTTTATAGGCTATTCACCCCCCCTCTAGCCATCTAGGACCTTACACCTGCCCAGGTTTGGCCTGCCTCGCCTCCAGTTGTCACACCCTGATTTCCAAAGGAAGACCAGAATCGCCATATGTGTGCCCAGGAAGTCCACACATACAACACAGAACGTAGAAATATCATAAAACAATGTATTATTGCGGAAAACATATATATAAACACTTACAACATCAGAGTAACGCAGAACGGTAGCTAAGACTTCACTTCAGGCTCCATCTCAACAGGGACAGTCAACTGGGGGCTCCGTATGCCAAGCACTTCTGACCAACTTCTGGTATTTTCAGAACATCTCTTATTCCTTTTCTGAGCAGCACCTTATTACAGACACACTGGGTGTGGGGAGGGAATAGCAAGGGTGAGTCCATGTCAAACTCCGCAAGTACGCATTTTAAAGTATATGATATGCAAGGCTTAAACAATGATAGGTCGACACCGCTTAACCTGCAGTAAGCATTTTAATGTTACAACAAGATAATTACTAAACAACCTGATTACTATTGTGGGTTAAACATCCCAGCCCTTAATTAAGGTGCAAGTAAGATTAACAATATTTTAATATATCATCATAATTATCATCACTCCCGAGGTAACACCCTCCAAGAGTAACTAGGGATAGCAATCCCAAAAAGAACACGAGAACTCCATCCCATCGAAACACGAGGTCGCAACCTCCTCCAAGAAACCATCTCCATCTTCAAAGATCCATGTGAGTCCAGTTCTAATCATGTGAGAGCTCCGGGCGCTCTTGACCGTGAGCACTACCGATATATCGCTTTGATCAAACTTTGCACGAGGTGCACACTTTCACTCCAAGTCGTGATTCCCATTTGCCCGAGGCCCGCCGACCCCCAAACACCCCCAAGGTGAGCGTGGGGGTTTCACTCACGAGACCTTCGCAGTATCAAATGTAGGGATTCACTCGTCGGGGAACACTCAGCGTATGGCGGCGCCCCCCAAGATGCCATCCCAAAGTGGAAGTACACGGATCTACCAAAGACCGCCATACTAAAAATCCCGTGAGTCCCGAACGCCATCTCGGTGGAAAGATCCACCCCACATCGAGGACCTCGTTATTTAGTCAAGCCGAGCCCATTAGGTCTCGGAGATGTACCGTTGTCCCAGTGGCCGCCCGCACCAAGTCCTTATGGAGAGTGGACACGGGTACCTCCGCAAACCGACAAACTCCAAAGACTCCCCCCTTTAACCATAATCAAACCAACGATGCAAACCAAAGATCCTCATCTTCTCCAACATGGCAAAGCAGCCAAAGTACATCATCCAGATTATCAGATTATATAAGAACAAGTTTTACTTTCATTAAGTTGTTAAGTGGATGAGCGGAGCAAGCTAAACATTTATGCTGCAACCTATCTACCAAAACCAACCCATGGTGATATTTGGATAAATGTGGCTAATCAATGTCCTTAGGGTTCATTTCATTTAGGACACATGCATGAAAGTAATGATTAAAGTGAGTAGGTACAAAATGATCAAATGGTGTCTGCACTTGCCTTAATCCAAGGTTTAGCTACTCAGAGTCTTCATCTTATTCTATCCTCAAATCTCCAGCTGCTTCTGCACACTTGTCGGTCTTCAGCTTCTGATCTTCAGTGTTAATGAACAACTCCTCGTCTACTCGCATCAAACATCGCACATAGGAGCAAAACATGCAAGCAAACATTTCATAATTAGACATTACACCAATACATGAATTAGCAGAAAACAAGCCATAAATCTATTCTACTCGTCGAGACGATTCCGTGGATATGTAGATCATCTAAAACGGAGTTGAAATGAGCAAGATATGGCATTTATAAGTTACTGATGGCATTTCTGTAAATAACCGAAACTCATTTCGGAATTAAAATAAATAGAAAATCGGGTTTAAACCGGCAGCAGGGGCATAATCATAATTAACGCAGAACTGCAGGGGCTAGATTGCAAAGGCGCCGGCGGCGGGGTCGGCCGCCGGCGCCGCGATACGCTGGTGGCGCGGCGGGATTGGCCGAGCCCGCGGGACCGGCCGGGACCGCGGCCCACGGGTTCACGGTGGACCGCGGTGGCGCTTTTGCGGGGAGGGTGGCGCGCTGCCACGCCGCGGTGGCGGCGCTCGCCGGGCGAACGCGGCGTGGGTCGCTGGAGCGCGGCGCGTAGGCGTGGAGCGGCTTCGGGAAGACCACGAATGCCGACGCTGCGTGAAGACGCGCCGGATGCAAGCGAAGTGGTAATCGCAGCGGGGGCGGGCTGGACGCTGCTGTGGCGCGCCATGAACGTGGTGGCGAGCGCGCAAGACGCGGTGCGCGCGCGATACTGGCGGCGAGGGCACGCCCGGGGGCACTAAGCGGACTCGCCGTGAGCACGCGAAGCTTCGGACAGCTCACCCGCGACGATTAGCGTGAAACGACGGAACGACGGCGGCGGCTCGAGCTCCGATCTAGGGTTTCGCGAACTGGTGACTTGGCGTGGCGGGCCGCCGCTAGGGTTTGAAAAGGGGTGCTTTGGGGCTACGGCTGCACGCTTTAAAGGCGGCCATCCTTGGGCGCTGCCACACGCCTGAGCGAGGCGACGGTGCGGGCTGGTGGTTCGTCTCCGTGAAGGAGACGACATCAGAAGGCCGGGCACCACGCTGGCGGGTCCAAAGATGTCGGCCGGCTGCGGGTGCAAGGCGGGCGGGCGCTGCGCGCTGCCGCGCGCGGCGGGCGCACGTCTTTGGCGGGCTCGCCGCGCCACGATCGCTATGGGCCGCCCAGAGCCGCACCGCTGGCCGCCTTCGCCGCCGCGGCCCCAAAAAGAGGAGAGCCGCCCAAAGCTATAGAAAAAGCCTTTCTAATTTCTATTTAGGCTTTTGAAAGAGATTTTGAAACCAACTTGAATTTAAACCACCTTTGCAAGATTTTCTCTAACCAAAACTTGATGAGACTTTTGATGTTAGGATTTTCAAAACTATTTAAAGAATTTGAAACTCTTTTTCGTTAAAACAAACTTTGATCCAAACTTGAAATTAGCTTTTGAAGGTTTATTTCCACAATTCGAGAAGGACCTATTCGGGGTTAGATAGAGCTTCTTGAGAAAAACTTTTTATCACCAACCATAGCAAGGCAAAGCATACACAGAGCAACCAACAAACAAGGACACCCTTTTATTAACTTCATAAAAATTTTATAAAGCCATTTCTCACACTTTATATTGATAACAAATTATTAAATCTTGGTCAATTTTAGGAAAATTTCTCAAATCCTTGATTTTATTTAGTGTTTTAGAATGACAACCCAAAATGGAAATTTTGGGGTGTCATAGAGCTACCCCACTTAACATAAATCTCGTCCCCAGATTTAGACGAGACTTGGAAAAAAAAGATCAAGATAGATAATCATGGTTGGTTCGAGAATCACAAGGGGATGATATGAAAGGCTTTAAGGTTTGGCGTAAGCGCACCGCTTATAGATTGAGATTGATCATCAAGATTGATTTCAAGAGGCATGAGATGTTGCAAAAGAACAACATATAAACATAGGCGAAGAAAGATGAATATTAGTCATCCGCTTAAATTGGAAGACTAAGCTTAAGGGGCAAGGTTGGTTTTGCACACGATGGGAGTGCATGCAAACATTAAAGGTCCATCAAAGGTAATAAACAAGAAATCAAAGGCAAGAAGGAGAGAGATATGGATGAGACAAGGCTATCAAGAGTAATGATGATAAACTTTTCAGCCTTTAAGCGCCAACGGATGCAAGAACTAATAACAAAGGATCGATTTAAGGATGGATCATATATCTCATGGTGTTCAAGCTTCCATGATTCAAGAATTATGATGCCTATATGATGAAAGGATAAGTGTTATCAAGGATTGAGAAGATCAATGAAAATTGATGTTCCAGGCTACCTCAATAATCAATAGATGCAAGGAATAACATTGAAGTTTCATGAGAGGTCGATGTGTAACAATGCTTGACAAGGTATTGGTTATATCTTTGCATCACAACAAGGAGCAACTATTAGCAATAGACGACAACCAAATAAAGTTGTGGGATAAAGCAAAGAGGGTAAAGTGTGATAAGATGTAAGAAACCGATGGCAAAAAAATTTTGGTTGATAGAAGATTGATAAGGGGTGAGAGAACTCTACCCCCACTTGATAGAAGATTGATAAGGGGTGAGAGAACTCTACCCCACTTAACAATAATAAAGCTATGCTCAAGATGACTCCTTCTAGGCCTCCATGTCAACACTAGAGCGTAGACTACACACAAGCATTACAAAAACATGACAAGCACACAAAACATCATCGATGCTACACGTGCTTCTTCGAACATGGTGGTCATCCTAAAGGGTTGATTGGAGATTGTAACAACCCCGATTTTTGAGAAGCCAAAAATACGAAACTTTTTAAAAATTTTCCTCGCAATGTGTGAAACATGTAGTTGCTAGGTCAAACGTAGGTGGACCTACTAACAAAACGTTGCATACATGTAGAGTTGATTGTAGGAGTTTGTTGGAGCTTGTAGTTGAATTAGGATTTTGTGTCGGAATGCACAAATCCGTAGCAATTCTTTTTCTCCCTCTCCAAAAATTCTCCTAATAATTTTTGGAGAATCTCATGCCTCAACTCACATCCCTCCCGACTCCCATGTCGATTCTTATAGCCTATCCCCGAGCTTCTCTCGAACCCCTCTTGATTCCTCTTAACTCTTCTAAATCGTCCCCGGATTATCTCTTGTATCTCTTGGATCTTAAATGGAATATTCCTTCCTTATCTATCTCGTATGATCTCGGAAGACCGCAACAACGACACGTTTCCGCCAAGACAAAAATGAGACTAGCCAACAATCCCGACCGACCAAACCCCGCAAGTTATCTCTTGGCCACCTTTTAGCCCTACCCGGCCAACCATAGTTAGCCTTGCCCTACCCGGCCACTCGTAGCTGGACTCGGCTAGCCATAGCCCCTCTGTAACCCTGTCTAGCCGGCTGTGACCCACTAGTAGCTAGCCCCGACCGACCTCGACCCGGCCGAGATGACCACAACTGGTTGACGATGATCCGACAAGCCGAAGACTGGACCCTTTTTGGAATTATTGGGATCTCCTCCCAATCATGTTGGCAACCGTCGCGAGTTCCCGTGAAGTCTCTCATCTCTTCTATCCTTCCGCTAAATCCTCTATTCGAAATCCCAATAGGTTCTCTCGTGAATTCATCTCGAGCCCTTCTTGAGATCGTATCAAATCCATTTGAACCTCCCATTAATTGTTGTCTCAATATAAAAGGGAAACTTCTTTCCTTTTATTTATTGAGCTCCCCCTTAAATAAATCTCGACCCCTCTCATTCCTTTTTCCTCAATGCAATTCAAACTCTCGGTTGAGATGCTCCCCAAATTCATCCTTTGAATTTGTCTCGGTCCCTTTCAAAATTATCACAATTACCCTTGGACCCTATAGTAATATATCGCCGAGTTCTCTTGAGAAACCATCCCAAGTGCCTAATGACCATTAGGGGACCCACTAGAGTGATGAACAAGTTGACAACAAGTGTTCATCAAATAAGTGACCAAGCCTAGCTAGAAAAATTAGAGAAGAAAAGGGGAAAAAAGAAAGAAATAGAAATAGAAAAGGAAGAAAGAAAGAGAAAGAAGAGGGAGGAGGAGCCGAGCCATTTTGGCTCAGCGAAATGCCAGGCCCAACCCACGCCGTGAGCGCCCAAGCCCAACAGCAGCCACTCGCGCGCGAACGCGTAATGGGCGGCCCAAGCATGCTGCGCGGCTGCGCGCTCTTGACCAAGGGCAAAGGGGTCATTCCACCCGCCTCTCTCCGGCGCCGCTAACGCGGCGTGGGGCCCAATGGGACCCTTTGTCGGCTTCCCTTCCCGCCGCTGGCCGCCGTGCCGCCGCGCTGCGTGCCCGCTGCCGCGCCAAGGCCGTCCGTTCCACCTACCCCGCTGGCGCCAAGCCACCCCACGCCCGGCCCTTTGCCTTGGCCGCCAAGAAGGCCAGCGCGGACGCCCAAAAATCACGGGTGTCGATAAAAGTCGCCTCAGCGCCACGCGCTGCCCTCTCGACACGGCCCGCCGCGCCGGGAAAAGGGAACCATTGAAGCTCCACCCACTTGGCCGAGGGGAGCCACGCCCCCCACCCCCGCGTCCGCGATGTCCCATCGAGCCCGCTGCGGCCGTTTGATCGCGACCGAAGCGCGGATCGGCCGTCCGCCCTCGCCATGACCGCCACCGCCTCTATAAGACCCCCCCTATCGCCCTAAACCTGCCCCCAACCCTCGCCGCCGTTGGTGGCACGCCAAACCACCAGCCACCTCACTTGCAAGAAGGAAGAAGGGGAGAGGAGGGAGGAGAAAGAGGCGGGGAACACGGAAGCCGTGTGCCGTTAAGCAGCCGGTCTGCGCGCCACCCGGGAGCGCCGCACGGAGGACGACACCGTGAGCCGGAGACCGAGAAGACGCTCACGAGCCGCCTTTCACCACTTGTGATGTAACCTCCTAATTATCGGGCCCACCTGCACCCTCGCATTGTCCCAAAGACCTCTCGACAAATATGCATGCACCCAATAACTTAAGAAGCACGTCGGGTGTCATCGGGAACCCCGATTACACCTCATACCGTGATCAACAAAGGAGTAGCTACAACATTACAACATTTGTTACAAAAATTATAGATCGAAAAGCGGAAGAATAATAACATTGATTTTACAAAATGTGAGTAAGTTACATTTGAGTAAACTTAGCTTAATTTACTGGAAGCTCAAGAGAACTATAGAGGACAACCAGATCATGTCGAGCCCACCAACATGACCTCGGTTAGCAGCACGAGTCAGCACCTGCAACAAGGGTCGAAGAACCCTGAGTACGGGAGTACTCAACAAGACTTAACCGACAAATAAAAGAGGAGAAAACTCAGGAATGCAGGCTTTGGGAATCAAGGTAAGATCTTAGCAAGAATCAAGGACTCTTTTGTAGAAAAGCTTACTAACAAAGAATCCTTACTTTTCATTTTAATCCAATTTAGTAGCTTACATAAAGTGATCCTATACTAGAGAAATCACTTCTTAGTCATTCCATCTTTCCTTCTTATTTCTTCACTGAGTTCCACTTGTTATCTATGAGGAAGGTCAGGTAATCGAGTCTCCTTCTCTGAGAAGCAACGGCGATCCGCGAATCGATTCAAACCCAGCTGGGGATCCCTAACCACACGACATATGTAGCACTTAAGCTTGCATATATCAACCCTTACCGGTTAGTCCAAAACGGGAACGAGGCCTCGCCACCCGAGAATACGGTACACCTCCAATCCGGACTTTAACCCACGAGGGTATCTTGTACTCCCGCCATCTCTCCACTCCCAAAGGCGCGGTTGCCATTCCCGATTTGGCACACCCCCGAGATCGCTTACCCTTTCCCATTCATTGGGGCATGTGGCCGTTAGTTTCGACTAACCCGGGCGACACCAGTAACGTGCCCCTGCCTTCGAGAAGGCCTCGAGAACTTATGCGTTCAAAAAGTCCCCGATTATATTCTGGCCTTACAACGGACGGTCCTTAATCGACACAGACGGAAACACTACATTGGAACTCCATTCCCAATGCAAGTTACCCGTCCGGTCTCAGATTAAACATATACCTCATTAACCACCATCGGGGTGTTTTTCTTTTTCCAAAGAAGAACTGAGAAGAGCAAAGATAAAACCTATATCTCACGAATGTTGAAACCACCCCTTCGACTTCTACCGAAGTCTAAGCATTGCTAAGCATTAAAGATATCGACCTATTCACATTAGTGGGGTTTCATTTGGAAATAACTGGAAATCAAGGTAGTCATGCAAAGAAAATAGGTAATCACTCAACTCCTAATCACTTAATGCAACATATTATCATCATAAGTGTTATAAAGCTTTTGAAAACATCAAGGAAGGGTTTGAATGCATCCGGGGCTTGCCTCAGATTGCGGAAAGTTACGTTTCACGTAAGGATCGCCGAAGTTAATCTTGACACCATCAAAGACCGGTGGATATTCCTTCTCCAAAGCTTGACCATCGCGAACCACCTCACTCTCGTTTACTACACGTTGATGCATGCTTTAGCATGATGGAATGCATGATATGATGCATGAAAGTGCATGGATGAAAGATGTAACAGTTTAATTACTTGAGTATGACTTTCCTTCACGATATAAACTAGGTTGATTATTCACAAATCAAGTTTTAATAATTATTAAACAAGTTGATAATAGATACATCAAGCAAGTACATACATTATCAAAGAACAGCAGGGGTTTCATGTTCCAAGGTCCACAATCAACTCCAAAAATTCACGTCATGATCTATGCTAATCATTTAATGAGTATAACTAATAATTAAGGCATATAACTAAGGATATATTTAAACATTATCAAATTAATCCCAAACTTTTTGTGAAGGTAGGTATTAACATAAAACAGATACACAAAAAGTTGCAACACCACAGGATTGATATTTTAGTCTACAAAAATACTAGAAGTTGCATTTCTTAATTAAAATAGGTATTTTTATCTCCTACCAAAACTATTGATTATGGATAACTAATATTTTTCAATGAAAGAGCATCATATAACAAGGCTACAGAACAAATTTCATAATTTTACCATGCACCAATAAATAGATATGAAAATAACAAAATCAGCATATAATCTGAAAAGGAAAAAGAAGAAACTGCACTGTACACCACTATTCACCTGAGTCACCAGCTATGCAGTTAGGCCCCTGGGAAAGTTTTTCTTCTCAGCCTGAGTCCCTGGTCGCGATTTGGGAACAGAGGAACTCGGGGAAACGTCGATTTCCAGCGATGGGCACCTACCGACGGCGAAGGAGAGACGGGAAAGCATCCTGGGGCTCGTGTGCACCCTCTGGTTGTCTTAACATGGCTGGAGGTGTTCTGTGGCCTCCTGACCACGTGCACAGGCGGCCGGGAATGGTGGTGCCAGCGGCCAGATGTGCTCCGGCAACAAAAAGAGTTTGGGAAACGGTGCACTAGGCTCAAGGGAGGGTGGCAATGGCGCTAGGGTGCTCGGCTTTGGCGGAGGCTAAGCAGAGGCGGTCGTCCACGTTGACAGCAAGGACGTCGGCACGAACCGATGGCAAGGTCGGCGTTCCGGCGCTTCCTGTGTTCTAACCAAGAAAGAGATGAGCCGATGAGCATCGTGGCATCGCAGGAGTCCATAACAAGAAGAAAGAAGACGGGAGAGGCTCTGAGGAAACCTGACCACGGTGGAGCTGCACACGGTGGCCATGGCAGATGGCCGCGGCGGCAACCGACGCCAGGAACGACTTCGACGGCAAGGACTGACGTGAGTGGGTTCAAGAGAAGAGAAAGAAGATAGTGATGATGCAGGCGCTACCTATAGCGTGGAGGTGTAGCGGCGGCGACGAATTTCGTCGGCGAGTGGAGCTGTGCCGGCGGCGGCTGGAAGTAGAAAATACGAAGTTGGATGACCGGCTTGGGAAGATAAGGATGAGCGAGCGCGTTCGGCGTTGCCAGAGAGAGCACGGACGAGTTAGTGAACCTCCTCGACGTACACGCGGCGCTAGAAGGCCACGGTGACCGACGGTGAAGCAGGCAAAGCAAGCACGTAGGCTACGGCTGTTTGTCGATGTAGTGTACTGGTGCATCTTCCTCTCTTCTTCTTCAAAAATCTCACAAATCCAAATTGCAACTTGAAAAACTTTCAAAATAAAAGTTGCTCAAAATAATGAGAACTACACTTTTTACTTTTGGGCTCATCGCCAAATTCTTGATAGTTTTGAAAATAGAAATTTCGAATTTATAAATTGAATTTAAGGCTTATAAAAATAATTTATTAACAAACTTGATATTTAAATAGTGAATAAATCACCATTCAAACATCCCAACCGAAAATACCATTTAAAAGCACAAACAATAACTCAATCAATGAAACCAAAGTTTGGCAAACTTTTATTTATAAAAATCTACTTCACAATTATCCTAAAACATTTTTAAATTAAAAAAATGAATTAAACTCAACCAACATATGCAACATATGAATACTTTAATATAAAATAAAATGCATTTATGCCATGATGCTCAATGATTATGCAAGATGATGACATGATCAAAATTCTTAATTACTTATTAACATCTAGGATGTTACACCACTGCCAGCCAATTTAACCACGCGGCCTCGACACCGTGACCAAGTCAAGGTGAGCCGCCATGCCCGCCGCTCTTCCTCTAGCCGCCCCGCGTTCCCCTCCACGGAACGCTGCGTGGCCGGTTTCCGCTGGATGCACACCGCGCCTTCGCCGTAGGCACCCCATAGGGAGGAGCAAGGCCGGCCATGCCGAGCCCTTGGGCTCATACACGCCGCGGCCGGCACGCCAAGCCGCCATGGCACCGGCCATCCATGGCGCCGCCGTGTTCGGTGGATCTAGCACGAACCGCATCACCCGTCATTGCCATCGTGATCGCCTCACCGAAAAACCTAGGAAAGCGCCATTTGGTTGGTCGGGAGCGGCGCCATGTCGCCGTCTCGACCCTCGCCGGCCAGAAGCGCCGCTGCCGCGCCGCCGCCGCCATATTCCAAGATGACTCCGGCCGCCTCGCATGGCGGTGGCGTCGAGGTGCGCCGTGAAACTAGGCCCAACCGTCACGTTGGAGGGAAGGAAAGGCTCGGGGCTTGACCCGTCTTGCCGTCGCGGCCGTGGCCGCCGGACCTCGCCGCGCGCCTCCGCCCGCCCGCCTCCTCCGCCGTGGCGATGGTCGTCGTAGCGGCGCTAACGCCACCACGCGGACGCAAATCGCCGGAAAAAGAGGCACGGGCGGGACTTCTCTCGCCCTTGGCCGTGGCGCCGCCGCCCCGCCGGCGCAGCCTTCTTTGCCCAGCGGCGGGGCCGTTCGAAACGCCCGCCACCGGGCGCACCTCGCCGTTGACATGCCCGAGCACCCGCGCCGCGGAATCGGAAGCGGGAGGGCAGCTAGGGCCCTGCGTCATTGCGCGGCCGCTCCGCCGGCCGGTGCGCCGCCGCTCCGCCTCATGCGATGCCGGGCCACGGGAGCCGCCCAATCGCACCGCACTTGCCCCCGGCCATGCCACGAGCCCCGACGCCGGAGGAATTGCTCGGAGGAGTCGCCGTCGCCGGAGACCGCGCGCGCCGCCGCACGCCGCCGGCCGGCGAAGGCGAGGGAGGCGAGGAGGGAAGGAGGAGGGGTGCGTGCACCCGGTTCCCCGGTGGACCGGAGGAGGAAGAAGAAGGTGCACCCTGCACCGTGGACCACGTGGTGGTCCATGGACCACCAATGCGGTCCACCGTGGGCCACGCCCACTAACCCGAGCCGCCAGCGTGACCGTGGGAGCCCGTGGGCCCGCCACGTGGCCAGTTCCATCGCGGGACACGTGTTCGGGCCGACCCGCCCATCCGCCCAAAACCCGCCCATCGGCCCGCCTTGGGCCCGTCCAGCCCATTTGATTTGTTGACCAGTCCAACGCCGACATCATCGACGCCACCGGAACCCACCGGCCCGCCAACCGGGCCGCGGCCGACATCATCTTTAGCCGTCAGACGACCAACCGAGGGACCGCCACGTGTCGACTGTTATAAATCAGCCTTTATTAAATTCCGTAAATTGTTTTAAACTTTGGAAATTCATAGGAAATTCATCCGACCTCGAAAAAATATGAAACCAGCGCCCATATTTTTCTAAAATCGAAACTCTACGCCATTAGTTTGCCCACTTTTTTCTTACACCTACCATTCAAACTTCGCCCTCTTTTATATACATGATTTATTCACGATATTCTTTATCAATCCTTTGCTCGTGCCGTGCCTTCGCGCCGGTCTTGTCTCTTCCCTTATCACTATGGGATGTGCGACTCCGTTCGTTGTGGTCGTGTTGTGTGTCGTTCTTGTGCGTTGTGTTTGCCTGTGTGCCGTGCCGTCGAGCCGGTTGAGGGATCGTACCTCGTTCGAATGTTCCGGTCGTGGGTTCATCCCGATGTGGCCGTAACACCGAGCATAACTCGCCCCCTCGCTTTTTTTAGTTGTCTTCGCCGAACTACGATCGTTAGTTCCTACTCCCGTCCCACAAACGCGTGGTCATTGTGGACTCAACTTCGATATTAAATGTCGACGCGGATTCTAACCGCACATGTCGAATCCTCCATGACCAAGTTTAGTGGAATACGAATTAGGAACTCGCTTTAGTAGTGCGACGGATGCAACTCGCTTAGGTGAAGCTTCGTGGCCTTGCCATGGCCACTGGGTTTTTACCTTCTTTCTCTTGGTGTTATGTCCTCGATCTTCTCGCCTTCTTTTGTTTCTTTCGTGCTTAAGCCCTTGCATGTTTGTACCTATTAGACTCCCTTAGTGCAAATTAAGCACCTTGGTCTTGGTACCCTACAAGTGGATTAAGCACCTATGTTCTTGCGTATCGCTCCTTGTCTTCTCTTCTCCGTTCCACCCTCTCTTAATTCTCGTCAATTATAATGGCCTTCGGATTAGGGGAGATCGGAACTGCTTAGCCACTCCTTTCAGTTCCCGTTAATCTAAATAACGTCTGGATTGAAAGTAGTGTGCGATGGTGTTTGCTCGGGATGAGCCGAGGTCTAAGCCATTTACCCAAGCCGTATAGGTTTCCATAAAACGACCCATGACTTACGAGCTAGGCTACGACTTAAGCTCATACTTAGCAAACAACCACTCTTGTCTCTTTAGTCCAAGGATCGGATATTCGCCGAGAGGGCTCAGCCGTCCCCTTTTGTGTTCCTTCGGTGTCGTAGTCCTTTTGAGTCATGTCGCCTCTTATTGATTGATTGCTCTCTTGTCGCGTGTAGTCTCGTGAGGTAGTTGCTTCAAGGTTAGCGTTGGACCAGAGCTCGAGGGAGAAGGAGAGCAAGGAGGGCAACAGGACCATGGAGTGGAGTTGCCCCAGGAGGAGACCCTGGCGTACGACTACGCCACGGATGAAGCTAGTACCACTACTTCCTCAACATCATAGGTGTCATGGCAGCACTTTGTTTTAGAGAATCCTATTTAGACATGCTAGCGCTTTTACTTTATTCCTTTGCTAGTATATGATGCATGCTTTTGCCTGAGCCCTGAATGCCATGCTTAAAACCCATCCACTACAAATACCCAGCTTTACGCTCGCACTTATATATTTCTACCTGCTTGCTTGCACTTGCCACTTTGTGGCTATACCTCACTTACGTGTATATATATGAACCGGGATATATGAGCTGGGCGTTGAGTATGGTCTTGCCACTTTGTGGCTATACCTCACTTACGTGTATATATATGAACTGGGATATATGAGCCGGGCGTTGAGTATGGTGTCGGGCGACTTCAGTGCCGGTGATTTGTGCCATCTGGGGAGTGAGATTCTGTGTATGCCTTGGGTGCATGGTGGTGAGGGTTGAGTCGACCAGGCAGGAATGACGACGAGTCGCAGAGGCAAGTCTTGCCGGGGATACTTCTGGGCGTCCCCATTTCTATCCTACCTGTGGCGGGTAACTGTGTGCGGATCTGGAGATCCGGTGCTGACTCTTGTGATGGGACGAAGACCGGAAAGGGAGTGTGAAGATGTCTTGCCTGGTCCTACCTAAGGACTTATTGTCTTTGAGGACCCGAGATCTAGGGAATTGGTGCTCACCTCACGTCTTACGTATGGGCGGGTTGCGGATTGCCCCATCTACTTGGATGATGCCATACTTACTAGGTGGTAGCCGTTAGTGTTATGGGAGTGACAGGCCCCGATGGCCTCCATCCTGCCCGAGACAGCGGGAGTGATCTGGATCCGCGATAGGCTCGATACTTCGTTCTCACAGTCTCAGCGCGACGGTGGTACTCCGGAGCTTCCCAGAGCTGAGTGGTAAGGTGGCATCGTCTGGCTAGGTGGTCTCCGTATGTCATCCTAGGCGGTATGTACAAATGTCGTCGATGATGGTGACCGTGGCGTCTTGAGCACAAGCTCTGCGAGTTGTAAATCTATACGTATAGTCCGGCCTTCGGGCTAGGACCTCGACTAGACCTGGACTCTCTAGGGTTGCGCCGGCCTTTTGCCTCGGAAACCTGCGGCTGCGCCGGTCTTTTGACCAGGTTTTCCCCGGATTTCCCTTCTCCGAGTAGAGGGGTGTTTTCTCTTCTTACCTCGGGTGTAGTGTAGAGATGTGTGACGTTACGGCTGAGAGCCTGAGGGGCGAGAGCCGCTTAGGCAAGGCGTAGGAGCAGTCTTTGTCTTGTCGCCTGTGGCAGGTGGTGAGATATGATATGTGTATCGCGATCGAGATGATCTTTGGGGAGATGATGGGAATGAGTTAAAATGTGAATAATAATATTATTTATTTACTTGCCGCCGCATGCGCTAAGGATGCAAACCACGACCAAATACTAGGATCGCCCGATCCCTTATTTTCTATTTTCCACCAAAGCTCATTCGGTGTTGATCATGGCTGCACATATTTGGCGGTGTCGCATTACCCGCCTCGCAGCAGTAAATAGAAGGATTAGGTGGTCTCGTGCCTACGCTCAAGCTTGGATCTGAAGAAGAAGATTGATTCCGCCAATCTCTACGCCGACTTCGATGGAGCCCGTGAAGGAGGAGCCTTCACTCACCGACGCTCTATGTGTACCGAGATCTGAGTTACGCTTCCGCTAGGTTAATCTTGTATTAGGTGAGTCCCGGAGTTGTATTTCTCTGAATGATGTAAATAAACGATGTATGGCTATGATATTGACTGTAAATAATAATGTGATGGAGTGATCTTGTGGGACTATCACATTATTATTCAATTCTGTGTATTTTCTCTTCGTGGAAAATCGGGGATGTTACAGTTGGTATCAAGAGCCAGGTTTGACCTTAGGGCGAGACCTTTAGTACCAAACACTAGTATAGAAGCCAAACATCTTGTCTGTTTGTCAAGTTAGAGTTGCTAACTCCTTGATTCCCTTTCTCTACCTTGATTCTGCTACAGAATGACCATCCCTGTCATGGAAAGTTAACATCTAGGAAATGATTCCCTTTCTTGCCACCCCACGTTTAGATCGATAGACATGTGAGACTATAAGGCTCAGGAGTCGCCGTGTTCCGGTGGATCTAGCATGAACCGCGTCACCCCGTCATTGCCATCGTGATCGCCTCACCGAGTAACCTAGGAAAGCGCCACCGGTTGGTCGGGAGCGGCGCCATGTCGCCGTCCGCTCGACCCTTCGCCCGGCGTAGCGCCGCTCGAGCGCTTGTCACGCCGCCGGTCATTCGCATGACTCGGCCGCCTCGCATGGCGGAGTGGCCGTCGAGTGCGTCGTAAACCCGGCCCGGGACCAACCGTCACGTTGGAGGGAAGGAAAGGTCGGGGGCTTGACCCGTGCCATGCAACCGTGGGCCGCGGACCTCTGCCGTAGCGCCTCGCCGCGTGCGGACATCTTTGCCGTGCGATGGTCGTCGTGGCGGCACTAAACGTCACCACGCGGACACAAATCACCGGGAAAAGAGGCACAGGCGGGACTTCTCTGCCCCTTGGCCGCGGCGCCCGCCGCCAGCCGCATGCCTGACCGCTACCGGCGGGACGTTTGAATGCCGCCACCGGCCTACCTCATCGTTGCCATGCCCGCCGAGCACCCGCATAGTGGAATCGGGGGCGGGGAGGGCAGCTAGGAGCCCCCTCGCATCATTCGCGGCCTCTCCGTCGCCCGTCTTGCCGCCGCTCCGCCTCATGCGCTGATGCCGGGCGTGGGAGCATGTCGCTCCGCACTTGCCCCCCGGCCATGCCCCGGAGCCCCGACGAGGAATTGCTCGGAGGAGTCGCGTCGCCGGAGACCGCGGCGCCCGCGCCGCCCGCCGCGCCGGCGCCGAGACGAGAGGAAGGCGGGGAGAAGGAGGAGGGGTGCGTGCACCGGTTCTGGTGGACCCGGAGGAGGAAGAAGAGGGTGCACGGTGCACCATGGACCACGTGGTGGTCCATGGACCACCATCTTGGCGTCCACCTTGGGCCACGCCCACCAACCCGAGCCGCCAGCGTGACCCGTGGGAGCCCGTGGCCCGCCACATGGCCAGTTCCATCACGGACACACGTGTCGGGCCGACCCGCCCATCCGCCCAAAACCCGCCCATCGGCCCGCCTTGGGCCCGGTCCAAGCCCATTTGACCGTTGACCCGATCCAACGCCGACATCATCTTGGCGTCGCCAGGAACCCACTTGCCAACCGCTTGTTGCAACGCTGTCTTGACGTCATCTTGACGTCGGCCGACCAACAACCGGGACCGCCACGTGTCACTGTTATAAATCAGCCTTTATTAAATTCCGAAAATTGTTTTAAACTTTGGAAATTCATAGGAAATTCATTCGACCTCGAAAAAATATGAAACTAGCGCCCATATTTTTCTAAAATCGAAGTTTCTACGCCATTAGCAAATGCACAAGTGCATTTGCCCACTTTTTTTCTTACACCTACCATTTAAACTTCGCCCTTTTTATATACATGATTTATTCACGTATATTCTTTATCAATCCTTTGCTCTGCACCGTGCCTTGGCGCGGTCTTGTCTCTTCCCTTATCACTATGGGATGTGCGACTCCGTTCGTTGTGGTCGTGTTGTGTGTCGTTCTTGTGCGTTGTGTTTGCACGTAATGGTGTGCCGCCGAGCGGTTGAGGGATCGTACCTGCTCGAATGTTCGGTCGTGGGTTCATCCCGATGTGGCCGTAACACCGAAAGCATAACTTCGCCCCCTCGCTTTTAGTTGTCTTCGCCGAACTACGATCGTTAGTTCCTACTCCGTCCCAAAACGTGGTCATTGTGGACTCAACCCGATATTAAATATCGACGCGGTTCTAACCGCACATGTCGAATCCTCCATGACCAAGTTTAGTGGAATCTCGAATTAGGAACTCGCTTTAGTAGTGCGATGGATGCAACTTCGCTTAGGTGAAGCTCGTGGCCTTGCCATGGCCCTTTGGGTTTTTACCTTCTTTCTCTTGGTGTTATGTCCTCGATCTTCTCGCCTTCTTTTGTTTCTTTAGGTGCTTAAACCCTTGCATGTTTGTACCTATTAGACCCCCTTAGTGCAAATTAAGCACCTTGGTCTTGTACCCTACAAGTGGATTAAGCACTGTGTTCTTGCGTATACGCTCCTTGTCTTCTCTTCTCCGTTCCACCCTCTCTTAATTCTCGTCAATTATAATGGCGCTCGGATTAGGGGAGTGTTGACGATCACTAACGACACATTTTTTTAACGTCAACATTCTACCAATAAGGGGTTGAAACTATACCTTACTACACACATATACATTTATTATTGACATAATTCCACTTGTAGTGTCCAAATTATTATTGTGCAGATTTATATAAGAAACAAGTGGAAAATGCACCAAAAGGCGTCTCCCCGAAAGCGCATTCTTGAAGAACATCAAGCCCAAGGGAGAAATGGACCAAACACGCCGCAGAATCTGGCGAGCAAACACCGCCATACAACTTTTTCAGGCCCAAAGACGCCCCGCCTGCCAAAGCCCGGCCGAACGGGGGCCCGGCGAGGGTGCTTGTAGCGCAGACCACTGTGCGGCCGCACCCCGCCGAGGCGGTTCGAGCCCAGCCTTCGGGAGGCGGTTTGTTACCTTCCATAATCGGGCGTTGCCGACGTTGGTTGGTCGGTTTAGCAAATTAGGCAGGGTGTACCAAGGTCGGTTTGGCTCCTTCCATATGGGGAGGGACATTTTCCAATGAGCCCCCTCTCCTCTACCTATAAAAGGAGGCCATCTCCCACCATTGTAACACGCACCACACAAGAGCCTCTCTTCCTCTTTCTACTTCTTCTTCTTTTCTTCTTTATAGGTTAGTAGTAGAATAATAAGGAGGAAGGCCATGAGCTTACTTGGAGAGCTTGGACATCTTGTATCTTTCGGTATGAATAATATCAAGAGTTCCATTTTGTTCTTGCTCTCATTTTATCAATATAGTCATGTTCTTGAATTAGAGCAAAGTTCTTTTGATATAATCTTGGTTGATGAACTAGTCTATAGTTCCTATATCATGATCTTGTCTTATAGAACGTCGTGCTTAATTTATCATACATACATGTTTAGACCAAGAGCTAGAATGTTATGATGAGTTCTATCCGAGTTAGACTTGGTTGATGTTGGGTTGCGGGATTGATAGTCGCTCCTTCGGGCGGCGCTCTAGTAGAAGGACCCCTCGGGACGGGTAAGCCTTGTTAACACGCTAGAGTGATAATCACTAGTGTAGACATGGTGTCCGGGCTAGGGGTTGCCTATCTTTTGTGGCGCATCCCACGGTTGAGGGGGTAGGCGGCGGGTTGTGACGACCTTTGTCCGTCCCTTTTGTAATCCCCCACGCTCGGGTGTGGCGCAAAGGCAATGCCCGGTCTCCATCCCGGTTTGGGCGATTGCCGGTGCCTAAGTAATTCAAAGAGACCTTGGCTATCTTGACTTAGAATCTCTAACAATAAAACATGTGTGTATCCGCTATCTTGACATGACTATCTAGGATATGCCCGCTCCATATTAGACTTATTCTTTTATTCATTCTTTTACCTTTATCCTTGAGATTGGCTTGAGTGTGTGTGTCAAGTTATCCTACTACCTATCCTATTTTACCCCTATTATGAGCATTGGTCTATTATACATTCATGTTGTCTTGTTCATGTCTATATTAGATCCTTTTCCACCATTGCCTTCCTTTGGGAAAATATAAATAACGATACCCCTAATATCTCCCGGGTGAAATGCTACAATGATAGATCCGTAAACTTGCGGATGAATATCTTATTTGGCAAGATCTATCACCGTTTATGTACCTAGTGTTATCACCGACACGGTGGTTTCACTTAGGAATGTCAACGGCGCATTTAAACGCCGTTATTAGAGATGGGTTCTAAACCTCATTTCTAGTGATTGCGCTTTAAGAAATGCAACAAGCATTTACGGGCGCCGTTCTTGGGGAAGGCATTGGTTTTTATAAGGCATCTTTTAGAACATGTTCGTCATGATAATATGCATGTGTAGTGACCTTTGTTCATAACAAAGGCTTATCTAAAAAAATTTATATAAAAAAAAATTCTTATAAAAAAAAAAAAAAATCTTATAAATAAAAAGCGAGGACTTGTTATCAAGTTAGTATGCACCTTCGGGTATTCTTGTCACTAACCATTTCGGTGGAGACTAAGAAGAACAAAGGGCACGCGATGCTTGAAAACATGGAGGCTACCTCAACAAGAAAACTTTGATGCTCTTGGGCACGGAACACACTCAAAAGGAGACCTGATCTTTCACACTTGACTTTTTCACAAAAAGTCCAAGTGTGGAAGGGAAGACGATTAGAATATCAAGTTCCACGTACAAGGGGATCATAAAAAGAGAAGTGAAAAAAAAAAAAGAGAGAGATGAATAAGAGATTAGCCTCCCTTTGCTATAAAAAAAAAAAAAAAGGGTTGAAAAAAAAAAAGAGAGATGAAAAAAAAAAAAGAGAAAGTAAAAAAAAAATATGCTTTACTGAAAAGATGAAAATATATATATATATATATATAAAAAAAAGAAATAAGAGGAGAGAGGAGCAAAAGTTGGCCCCATATGGTCAAAATAAACAAAGAAGGCACCTCGACTCCACCCAAATAGCTTCCGTGTAAGCAAGAAGGGATCTTTCTCTCCTAAGACACGTGTTGCAAGCACCAAGGCTTACAGTTCGCACACATTCCTTGTGTGTAACTAATCCTTGTTGCACTGGGTGAGTTTGGTCCGCCTCCCTCTACTCGGTGTGAGGAAGTCATTACCAAAACAAGATCATCACGTTACCGATGCAAAGAATTATGAACTCTATCCTCAAGTCTGCCGGGTCAAGTACACTTTCAGTGCGCAAAGGTCCAATAAAAAAAAAAAAAAAAAGTAAAGAAAAAAAAAAAAAAGAAGGTAAAGAAAAGGAGGAACATCCTCCTTTACACCTTTGTGACCACTAGAGCCCATGGTCCATATACACTACACCGTGTGTATCACCTAAGCCTTGTGGCCCGCCTCGAGATGGATCATCAAGCTACCACCGCGGGAGTTTGAACATCTTGCCTTCATGCGTGGTTGGTACACACACACTTTCAGTGCACGCAAAGGTAATAATTCACCAATTCTTTTTACTCATACTTATCTCCATATAAAAAAAAATTCATCATGGAGATAAAACAAGGCTAGACTTATATTGCATCTTTATCTTAGCCTTGTTTGAGTATGAAAGGTTTGGTGAAGCTTTTATGTTCTCCCTTGATAATAAAATCCTAAAATAAAAATCTTTGAAAAAAACAAGTCTCTTTTTTGCTCCTTCCCGCATATGTTTCAAATTTGGTAATCACGAAGGATGGTAAATCCACTCGTGAATCTACCATATACTAACCATGCAGAAAAAGCCAAAAAGCACGGGGATAAAACCCCGATCCAATGGGCTTTGAGCGAGCTTGGGGAGGACCAAAAACATGGTATTGTGAACTTTTCACTCTCATCCTTTTCGTTACCATGCCAAAAACAAAGCAAAAGAAAAAAATATTTATATATATATATATATATAAAAATAATAATAACAATAATAAAATCTTGTTCACCTTTCAAGTCTTCACCTCCTTTGGATGAATCTTGTTTATCAATTCATGCTTCCTTTTTCTATATTAGCATGTTATGGTTTGGGAGTGGTGATCATTCATATGGTGATCATACTTCCATAGATTTTTTTGAATTGAGCATGGTACTTAGGTCAAAAAGTCTACCCTAATCAGATTAGACATGGAGTCGAGTTTGATTATTGAAACAAAACTACTAGTGTAGAATTTGGTCGACCATATGGACTAACCCCTGCAGGAAATTATCAAATTCAAGAGGGTGTCCCGGAGATGACAATGGAGAATGATCTTGCCGGGTGAACCAAAAAAAAAAAAAAAAAGACAAAATAAAAAAAAAATGGAATAAAACAAGCTTGGGGAGTCTCGAGCACGCTAAAATGAAAGATGTTAATCAAAGATCAAATCATGGCGTGCACAGGCCGGCAACATTCCTAACCGAAGGTAAGTCAAGAAGCTAGCTTGGGGAGGACTCCCAAAAGGTAACTCATATCTCACATTCCATTCAGTTAATTTCTTATCTTATAAGAATGATGAGATATGAGAAAAAAAAAAGGGGAAAGAAGAGAGAGAGAGAAGATTTATTCCACTCCATACATATGAGCTATGAAAATGTTTAGTCTTGGTCCCTTGTTGAAATGATGAATAGTTGCTCGTCTTATGTTTTGCCTGTGCCTAGTTTATAATTCAAATTTCTCTAAAGTTTGGGTTTAGTGGCTAAGTCTAAAAGCTCATCCTAAAAAAAAAAAAAACACGATTCATGTGGGTTGCATAGGCTCTATCTAGTCTAAGTTGTTGCCAAGTATGATATGGTACAAATGGATTTGCTATGATTTCGTCCAAAAAGAGAAACTTGACATCCGGGAATCTAATTTGAAAGAAAAGAGAAATGATATGGGCTATGCTAAAAAAAAAAAGAAGAAAAAGAAAAAAAAAAGAGATGAAAAATGGACATGTGTCCGAGGGCGAGTAGAGCCCACATCTCCAAAAAAAAAAAAAAAAAAAAAAAAAAGAAAGAAAGAGAGGAAATAAAAGACAAAAATCTAGGGCAAGCAGAGCCCATCTCTCCAAAAAAAAATATATATAGCAATAAAGCCCATACTTTCTCAAAAAAACAAAATAGAACTTAAATAAATAAATCCCGGATGAGAAAATTGATCAAAAGGATGAATGAAAAGTATTTTACTGTTATAACCATTCTATCGGCAACCGCCCAAGGCTTTGAGAAAAGCTAAAAAGCCCCGCCACGATGAAAGGTAATAAAGGGTGAGCAAAGGCATGCCATTTTATTCAAACTCTAGTAGAAAATCTTATTATAACCCCTCGGGCGCTTGAAACATAATCGGCATAGTAGCAACTCCTGATCAACAACCAAGTACTTATCTTTTGCTCGAGGACGCCAAAAAGGGTAAGCTTGGGGAGTTTGTTGACGGTCACTAACGACACATTTTTAACGTCAACATTCTATCAATAAGGGGTTGAAACTATACCTTACTACACACATATACATTTATTATTGATATAATTCCACTTGTAGTGTCCAAATTATTATTGTGCAGATTTATATAAGAAACAAGTGGAAAATGCACCAAAAGGCGTCTCCCCGGAAAGCGCATTCTTGAAGAACATCAAGCCCAAGGGAGAAATGGACCAAACACGCAGAACTGGGCGAGCAAACACCGCCATACAACTTTTCAGGCCCAAAGACGCCCGCTGCCAAAGCCCGGCCGAACGGGGCCTAGCGAGGGGTTGCGCTACACCACACGGTGCGGCCGCACCCCCCCCGCCGAGGCGGTTCGAGCCCGCCGAGGGAGGCGGTTTTGTTACCTTCCATAATCGGGCGTTGCCGACGTTGGTTGGTCGGTTTAGCAAATTAGGCGGGTGTACCAAAGGTCGGTTTGGCTCCTTCCATATGGGGAGGGACATTTTCCAATGAGCCCCCTCTCCTCTACCTATAAAAGGAGGCCATCTCCCACCATTGTAACACACACCACACAAGAGCCTCTCTTCCTCTTTCTACTTCTTCTTCTTTTCTTCTTTATAGGTTAGTAGTAGAATAATAAGGAGGAAGGCCATGAGCTTACTTGGAGAGCTTGGACGTCTTGTATCTTTCGGTATGAATAATATCAAGAGTTCCATTTTGTTCTTGCTCTCATTTTATCAATATAGTCATGTTCTTGAATTAGAGCAAAGTTCTTTTGATATAATTGTTGACACCTGTTAAAGCATAAAATTACAAGTTAAAAAACATGAATTAAGGGCTCAAGTCAAAGACCAACCATAAGTCTAGGGGTCTAACTAACATAATTCCATGAGTTTTGGTATTCTGTGACTTTGCAGGGACTTAATAGATAAATGCAGAGAATAATGGAGAAAGTTTCGGAATATACAAGGCATATGAAGACCAAACTTGTCCGTGAAGCAACTTAACCCGAAAAGTGAACTAAAACATTCTAGAAGATACCAGAGGACACCAGAAAAGACGAGATGTCGAGGTGGCACGCCACCCTGGCGCCCGCCAAGGTCCACCCTGGCGGCCGCCAGGTGGGGTCCCCCAGTCAGCCTCACATTTTTATGTCGGTTCACTACCGTCATTGAGGTTGTATCTACACCGTTGCCAAGGTCGGTTTGATCCAAGGGTTGACGTTCATCGCCAAGTACTATATAAGAAGACCAGCTGACCCTGAGGCTCATATCAATTTCATTATCATACTCATCAATCAACTCATACCCATCTAGTCCAGCCAAGTCTAGACCTAAGCCCTAGTTCATACTAGAAGTAATTAGCTACATAACTAGTTCTAGTTGAAGATCAAGTTCATCTTGAGTTCCTGATTAGTCAAGAAGTAGCAAGGATCATCGTTCTTGAGACTTCTCTCTTGTATTCAATCTGTAAGTACTCTTATATCTAGAATACAATTGTTATGGCTTTGATCTTTATAAATATTATATTCTTATTGATATGTGTTTATGCTTGCTATGATTATATATTTAGTTTAGTAAGATTGCTTTATATTTTATGCATGGAATTGTATAGCATCCATATAGATGATCACTATGTGGGTGATAAGCAATGTGTAAACGTGGTGTTTATACAACGTTTATCTGCAATTGCACCCTACATTCTGGTCGTGTGGTAGATCGCGGGTGTGACAGCCCTGTTGAGTCCTTTGGAATCCACCCTCCGAATGTAGGACACGTCGAGCCTATAATTACGATGATGAATAAGTTTCGTCCTTGTTTGTCATTGGTAATGCTTGCCATGTGTAGAAGTAATCCAACCTTGCCATGATAGCTAGATGTATTGCACTAATTGTAGTATTCATTAACATATATGATTAGGAGTAACTTAGGAATATTCATTCTATTCTAATTTATAGCATGTTAATAGCTCGTATGATTCTAGTGGCTTATGATGATCTTAGACTTGGGTATTTATCATTTATATTATTATCTTTATCCTGTGACTTAACCTGTTGAGTTATGCATATGGTTACTCTGCATTATATTACTGTAAAGTGGATGATCTCATAGCTAAATTACAATCTAAATCATTAGACATCCCTTTTCTCTCTACCTTTCCATAGACTCCCTTCCCTGTGGTAAAATATAAATACGATACCGGATTACTCCCGGTGAAGTGCTACAATTGGCATTTCTATCTGTGGCGCTTTGCGTATATCATGTTCTTTCTTTTATCAAGGCCAATCAAGAATACCATGCCCCGCATTTCTTAGAGCGTTATTGCTAGGGTGACAGACTAGTGTATAGGTAATGCCTAGAAATGAGTGGTATACCTTGAGTACATATCCTGGTGAGATTAACTCCACTATGGATAATGATGCTAAGATACATCTCACTACTAACACCGCCTAACTCCGCTTTATTGGATCATGAGGTTAATCCCATATCCAAGCTAACATGATTAGATAGATATCCCATATATATTTCTTTTTGCCTTCCTAATTGGGATCGTGTAAGAAATATCAACAAGCATTTCTCGGCGCCGTTCTTGAAGGCGTAGTCTATTTAGAGAAAATAAATTTTTCTTGGCTTTGTTTTTCAAAACTTTCCTAGTTTAGGAGAGCATAGTCAATATCTTAATTTCAAAAGATGTTTTCAAAACTTCAAAAGTTTTTCTAGTGCTTCTTTCCAGCTATCTCTAGTTTGGAGGGGTATTAGCCAAAA
Source organism: Hyparrhenia diplandra (assembly GCA_015847255.1). Taxonomy (NCBI): domain Eukaryota; kingdom Viridiplantae; phylum Streptophyta; class Magnoliopsida; order Poales; family Poaceae; genus Hyparrhenia; species Hyparrhenia diplandra. The sequence continues at coordinate 240,098 of JADLZK010010860.1, read as the reverse complement.
CTTCAGACAGTGTTATTCCTATTAAGTTAGTATTGTTTCGACTTTTACTAGTTAGAAAGGGTGCTAGCCAAAAAATCCTATAAACACATCATATAAGGAAACAAGAGAGATCCCTTTACATCACCTAATGCATTGAGAACCCATTATCACATACTCAAACAGGTTCAACCATGTTTTCTATTTTGTTTTTGATCTTATGCGGGGAAAAATTATATGTATGAGTAATAACCTTCCAGAGAATTTTATTGAAGATCCCGAAAAATTAATCGAAAGCAGGCGAGCAAAACTCGCACAAACTCCAAAGACCTACATCATCATCATTATCATCATCATCATCGTCGATAATTCAAGACCTACTAAATCGGAAGTTAATCAAGTTACTAAAGACTTGACATCTCAATTTGAAGCTATGGCAACCAAGACACTTCGTGAATTTTCAGCTCCTACCACGCATACAATATTCTCACCGGGTCCGAAGGTAGAGGTTGGAGACAAAGGCTTTGAGCTTAAGCCAGGGCTCATCAATATGGTGCAAGCAAGTCAATTTTGTGGAAAGGCACATGAAGATGCTAGTGCTCATCTCCAACACTTCCTGGAGATTTGCAGTACATTTACTATGAAGGACGTACCCGCAGATGCTGTATTGCTCCGCCTCTTTCCATTCTCACTATTGGGAAGGGCTAAGCAATGGTTTTATGCTACCAAAGATAAGAATACTACATGGGATATATGTTCCACACCTTTTCTTGCTAAGTTCTTTCCGGTAGGCAAGACAAATGCCTTAAGGGGAAGATATCAAATTTTCAACAACAAATGATGATGAATCCACCCAAGCATGGGAGCGTTTCCAAGATTATATTTTAGAATGTCCACACCATGGGATGGAGAAGTGGCTGTTGATGCGGACTTTTTATCATGGGCTTGTTCCCGTGCTCGTGAAACTATGGATGCTTTACGGTGGTGGTGCTTTCTTATCACTTACATTAATTGCGTGCCCGCGTAACTTGTGGAGAAGATGGCTTCCAACCAAGGTTGGAGTGAGGAACGTCAAACTCGCAAGAGAGGGAATGCACCAGGTGAAAAGAAGTAGATATGCTATCTCTTTAAAATGGACCTTATCATGAAGAAGCTAGAGGATAGAGAACCTCAACCCGGAGCAGTTATGCAAATTCAAGACTCTCGCATGACATGTGAAGAATGTGAAAACTTAGGCCACACCGGCGGGAATTGTCCGAGATCCCCGGAGGACATCAACTTTATCAATAATAACAACAATAATTTCCGTCCTCAATGAATCAAGGTTGGAACCAATAGAGGCCCAACTATCAAAGCAACTATCAAGGCAATTACCAAGGTAACAATCTAGGTAACAATTTTAATACTTATCAACCTTCTTTAAGAGATCTTGTTGTTAACCAAGGTAAGACTATGGAGAATCTGTCTAGAAAGATAGCAACCAATGATAAAGCTCTTGAACTTATCAATACTCGTCTAGAAAGCTTTTCTTCACTATTAAGAATCGGCCAGACGTTTTAATAAGATGATAGAATCTCAGATTTCTCAATTATCTCGCTCCACTAACCACACCAGGGAAAGATTCCTGGGCAGTAGGAAGAATTAGAAACCTAAAACCTTGTCGATATTTTTATAATGCAGGTCATTACTATAGAGAGACCTCAGGAAGCTGTTGGTTGGATGACTCAATGCCACCTAAAAAGGAAGATCCAGGAAGGCCAGTCATCACAATCAAGATTGGACAACACACATTCGACAATGCTCTCTGTGATTTCGGCTCAAGCGTCAACATACTACCAAAGGTAATTTATGAAAAGATTTATAGTGAACCACTTTAGAAAACGAATATGTGCTTGCGGCTTGCGAGATCAATCATTCTCGTTATCCCGAGGGATCCTTGAAGATGTGTGTGTGGGAATTAGAGGCTCTTACGTGCCAGCAGACTTCGCAGTTGTAGACACTGGAAGAAATGAAAGAGCAACAATCATACTTAGTAGACCATTCTTATGCTCAGCTAAAGCTATCATCTACGCAGACGATTAATGAAGATTGTTTTCAATATCAAAGGGAAGAAGGAGAAATTCACTTTCAAGAACAAGGTACAAAACTCTCTTACTTATTCCCGAAATTCCAATCGTTATGTTCTAGAACCTAAGATGGAAAGCTACAATCAATAGAAGGAGGAATCGAAATCGAAATCAAAACAAGAACAAGACGGCACAATCTACAAAGGTAATGGTAGTAAATAAAACAACATCTTATAATGACCATTTACTTGAATATCCAATGCTTCGTCAGCAAGATGATCCAGTACTCCTACTATCGCATGCTCTATTCAATGCTTAACTTTCTACAATACATATTGCGATCTTTGGATCCGTGTTAACATAATGGCAAAGGCTACATATGAATTATTATTTGGAAAATTGCCGTTGCAACCAACATTTGTGTAGCTACGGATGGTAGATCAATCTTACGAGAGTTCTGAAGGAATTGCCAAGAATGTACCGGTCAAGATTATGGACCACTATGTTCTCACTAACTTTATAGTCATGGACATGGGGAAGGAAGTAGACCCTCCACTAGTGCTTGGGAGACCGTTTCTCAACACTACTCGCGCAATCATCTACATCCATACAGGAGAGACTCATTTCCAATTTCCTAAAGAGAAGGTACGTGTTTACTTTAATAGCTATAATGAATATACAAATCCTCGTGGGGAAAACCAGGTCAGCTCGTCGCCGTCATAATAGACGATGGATGAAGAATCTAGAAGAAAAGGTAAGTGAAGAAGCTAAAGCTCTTACACCTACTACATCTACGGAGAAAGAAGAATCAACTACTCCAGAGAAGAGTACATCATCTAAAAAATGGAGGAAGAAGAAGACATCTCCCAGAACATCATCAGAAGAGACAATAGAATCATCAGTGCCACCGATTGTGATAACTGATATACCATGGGAGTAAAGAGCAGAACTTAAAGTCTTGTTCAGGGGACTCTAAACACCGAATGCTCACCGAAAGGTAAGTCGGTAAAGTTATCCATATTTAAATTCTTGCATTGCATATTTTCTTTCCATATCATGTTTATCTTTTTAGTGTCTTATATATGCATTTGAAAATAATAAAAATATTTTATCTTTTGTTTTGTGAAAACTTTTAAGCCCCATGCTAATATCTCTGAGGTTAATCCCTCTAGGCTATTTGCTGTGGTGGCATAAAAATAAAATAAAGATGTATCAGTATTTTATCTTATCTTGCATATAAAAATAAAATAAAAATTTAGAAAATAAAAATCTAAAAAATATATCCCAGGCAACCTAAGCAATGTGGCTAACTCCTAATGCTTAATCAAGTTCCACTAGCTTTGTTGTCTATTTTGAGATTAACAGATTTCAAGAGGAGAAGAGATATGTTAGGCGCCATCTCTGTGCCAACTACCTCAACTTCTACATCATTGAAGATTACACTCCAATCTAGCTTAGGGGAGTGCAACCCCCAGATTATCCGAGATAAGTATCTTACTATCTTATTATCTATATTATATATATTATTAGTTAAATATTTTGTTTTGCTAGAAAATTTGTTAAGAGTCTAGTTTTATAGAGTCTAATAGTTTAATAAGTCTTTTGTTAGAGTGAGAATAAAGGATCAAGAGAGAGTGCACATTAAAGTTTACTTTGCTCAACTAAAAGGAACTTTAAAATTTGTCAACAAGGAGATGATGAATAGTTGCTCCGTTGTTATACTTTTCTAGTACCTAGCTTTCAAACTTAATTTCTCTCGAGCTCCATTTGCAAAATTAATTTTTACTCTGAAACCTGAAACTTATGGGATGCAAATGCTTGCTCTAAAAAGTCTAGGTAATTGACGGATATGATATATGATAGTCCGAGCTGCTATTTGATCTTACTCCTAGTGACACTAGATTTCTAGAGATTTATATTTTGAAAATTGAAAATGCACATGATAAGTTCCCTCAGACAAGAGTGTGAACCTCCTACCACACCATATATACATGCTAATTAGAATAGGAAAACCTTTTGAAAAATATATAGGCCTGCTTGCTTTGCATTGAGTTTGTTCAATCTTTGTCGACCCTTAGAAACTTATCATGCTGATCATGTACACTCCACTCATTCTACTCATTTCATTCCACTCTATATCTACTCCATATACACCTATTATATATATATACCCATCTACTCATTCATTGCTAGCCAATATCTTACAAAAGCTCCAAAACAATTATACCTCTCAAAAGTTATTGCAAAAAGAGATCTGGGTTGTATTCTAAAAATAAAGAAAAGAGGGAGACGAAAAATGGACAAAAGTCCTACGGGCGAGTAGAGCCTACCTCCCTAAATAGAGATGAAAAATGAACAAGTGTTCGAGGGCGAGAACAGCCCACATCTCTAAAAATAAAGATGAATAATGGACAAGTGTCCGAGGGTCGATAGAACCCACATCTTTATAAGAGAGGAAATAACAGACAAAAAAGTCTAGGGCCAGCAGAGTCCACCTCTCTATATATTTAAAAAAAAGAGAAAAAGAAAAAGATACAACCCAGGTTCTCTATAAAGTTTCAAAATAAAGAGAGAGAAGATTCCTAAAAGGAGCAAAAGTAAGATTTTCCCTATCTATTTTATTCACTTCACTACATTCCATATCATATATATATTTCTATCCACCATACACATGCACCACTTGATCAGTGTGACTTGTATCTTTGGATCCATTGCTTGAATTTACAATATATGCTTAGTAAGTAAATAAATTATTTTTCTCCTACTTATAAGCTCCACATATATAAGCCTTAGATATATAGGATAAGAGAAAAGAAGGCATAGTATGCTATTGCCTTAGTCAAATATATTATTATTATAAGAGAAAGGCAACCATTACTTTATTGCCTAAGAAAGGATCCACAAATACCACAAGTGAGAGATTAGAGAGAGTCATATTGAGGAACTTTGAGTTTTATTTTGAAAATCAGCAAAAACTCGGAAGGACAGGTTGATCAAAAGAGTTTGAGATTTAGTGCTTGACTTGATCATTTCTATCTTTCAATTACCCAAGATTGCAGAAAAAATATATATAATAAAAATTCTAAAAAGAGGTAATTGAATAATTAAAGTTTGAAAAAAGTTTATCTTTATCCGGAGAGAAGTTTTGTTTGAAAGCATGTGTACTTTAAAGGTGTGATAGCGTTGCGGCAACTCTGATCCAAGTAAGTAGTTTATAATATTTTGTGTCTTGCTAAGAGACTAGCAAGAGGTAAGCTTGGGGGAGCTTGTTGACACTGTTAAAGCATAAAATTACAAGTTAAAAACATGAATTAAGGGCTCAAGTCAAAGACCAACCATAAGTCTAGGGGTCTAACTAACATAATTCCACGAGTTTTGGTATTCTTTATGACTTTCTAAGGGGACTTAATAGATAAATGGAGAGAATAATGGAGAAATTTCCGAATATACAAACTTGTCCGTGAAGCAACTTAACCCGAAAAGTGAACTAAAACATTCTAGAAGATACCGAGGACACCGAGAAAAGACGAGATGTCGGGTGGCACGCCACCCCAGGCGCCCGCCAAGTCCACCCCCGGCGGCCGCCCAGTGGGGTCCCCCGATCGACCTCACATTTTTTTATGTCGGTTCACTACCGTCATTGAGGTTGTATCTACACCGTTGCCAAGGTCGGTTTGATCCAAGGGTTGACGTTCATCGCCAAAGTACTATATAAGAAGACCAAATGACCCCGAGGCTCATATCAATTTCATTATCATACTCATCAATGAACTCATACCCATCTAGTCTAGCCAAGTCTAGACCTAAGCCCTAGTTCATACTAGAAGTAATTAGCTACATAACTAGTTCTAGTTGAAGATCAAGTTCATCTTGAGTTCTGATTAGTCAAGAAGTAGCAAGGATCATCGTTCTTGAGACTTCTCTCTTGTATTCAATCTGTAAGTACTCTTATATCTAGAATACAATTGTTATGGCTTTGATCTTTATAAATATTCTATTCTTATTGATATGTGTTTATGCTTGCTATGATTATATATTTAGTTTAGTAAGATTGCTTTATATTTTATGCATGGAATTGTATAGCATCCATATAGATGATCACTATGTGGGTGATAAGCAATGTGTAAACGTGGTGTTTATACAACGTTTATCTCGCAATTGCACCCTACATTCTGGGCCGTGTGGTAGATCGGCGGGTGTGACAAACTGTTGAGTCCTTTGGAATCTACCCTCTCGAATGTAGGACACGCCGAGCCTATAATTACGATGATGAATAAGTTTAGTCCTTGTTTGTCATTGGTAATGCTTGCCATGTGTAGAAGTAATCCAACCTTGCCATGATAGCTAGATGTATTGCACTAATTGTAGTATTCATTAACATATATGATTAGGAGTAACTTAGGAATATTCATTCTATTCTAATTTATAACATGTTAATAGCTCGTTATGATTCTAGTGGCTTATGATGATCTTAGACTTGGGTATTTATCATTTATATTATTATCTTTATCCTGTGACTTAACCTTTGTTGAGTTATGCATATGGTTACTACTGCATTATATTATTTGTAAAAGTGGATGATCTCATAGCTAAATTACAATCTAAATCATTAGACATCCCTTTTCTCTCTACCTTTCCATAGACTCCCTTCCCTATGGTAAAATATAAATACGATACCGGATTACTCCCGGTGAAGTGCTACAATTGGTATTTCTATCTGTAAACTTGCAGATATCATGTTCTTTCTTTTATCAAGGCCAATCAAGAATACCATGCCCCGCATTTCTTAGAGCGTTATTGCTAGGGTGACAGACTAGTGTATAGGTAATGCCTAGAAATGAGTGGTATACCTTGAGTATATATCCCGGTGAGATTAACTCCACTATGGATAATGATGCTAAGATACATCCCACTACTAACACCGCCTAACTTCGCTTTATTGGATCATGAGGTTAATCCCATATCCAAGCTAACATGATTAGATAGATATCCCATATATATTTCTTTCGCCTTCCTAATTGGGATCGTGTAAGAAATATCAACAATAATCTTGGTTGATGAACTAGTCTATAGTTCCTATATCATGATCTTGTCTTATAGAACATCGTGCTTAATTTATCATACATACATGTTTAGACCAAGAGCTAGAATGTTATGATGAGTTCTATCGAGTTAGACTTGGTTGATGTTGGGTTGCGGGATTGATAGTCGCTCCTTCGGGCGGCGCTCTGAAGTAGAAGGACCCCTGGGACGGGTAAGCCTTGTTAACACGCTAGAGTGATAATCACTAGTGTAGACGTGGTGTCTGCGGGCTAGGGGTTGCCTATCTTTTTGTGGCGCATCCCACGGTTGAGGGGGTAGGCGGCGGGTTGTGGCTTGACCTTGTCCGTCCCCTTGTAATCCCCTCACGTTCGGGTGTGGCGCAAAGGCAATTGCCGGTCTCCATCCCGTTTGGGCGATTCTTAGGTGCCCGGTAATTCAGCGAGACCTTGGCTATCTTGACTTAGAATCTCTAACAAAGAAAACATGTGTGTATCTGCTATCTTGACATGACTATCTAGGATATGCCCGCTCCATATTAGACTTATTCTTTTATTCATTCTTTTACCTTTATCCTTGAGATTGGCTTGAGTGTGTGTGTTAAGTTATCCTACTACCTATCCTATTTTACCCCTATTATGAGCATTGGTCTATTATACATTCGTGTTGTCTTGTTCATGTCTCGATTAGATCCTTTTCCACCATTACCTTCCTTTGGGAAAATATAAATAACGATACCCTGAATATCTCCGGGTGAAATGCTACAATGATAGATCCGTGCGCTTGCGGATGAATATCTTATTTGGCAAGATCTATCACCGTTGATGTACCTAGTGTTATCACCGACACGGTGGTTTCACTTAGGAATGTCAACGGCGCATTTCTGGCGCCGTTATTAGAGATGGGTTCTAAACCTGTTTCTAGTGATTGCGCTTAAGAAATGCAACAGGGAGATCGGAACTGCTTAGCCACTCCTTTCAGTTCCCGTTAATCTAAATAACGTCTGGATTGAAAGTAGTGTGCAGTGGTGTTTGCTCAGGATGAGCTGAGGTCTAAGCCATTTACCCAAGCCGTATAGGTCGACATAAACGACCCATGACTTACGAGCTAGGCTACGACTTAAGCTCATACTTAGCAAACAGCCACTCTTGTCTCTTTAGTCCAAGGATCGGATATTCGCCGAGAGGGCTCAGCCGTCCCCTTTTGTGTTCCTTCGGTGTCGTAGTCCTTTTGAGTCATGTCGCCTCTTATTGATTGATTGCTCTCTTGTCACGTGTAGTCTCGCGAGGTAGTTGCTTCGAGGTTAGCGTTGGACCAGAGCTCGATGGAGAAGGAGAGCAAGGAGGGCAACAGGACCATGGAGTAGAGTTGCCTCAGGAGGAGACCCTGGCGTACGACTACGCCACGGATGAAGCTAGTACCACTACTTCCTCAACATCACAGGTGTCATGGCAGCACTTTGTTTTAGAGAATCCTATTTAGACATGCTAGCACTTTTACTTTATTCCTTTGCTAGTATATGATGCATGCTTTTGCCTGAGCCCTGAATGCCATGCTTAAAACCCATCCACCACAAATACCCAGCTTTACGCTCGCACTTATATATTTCTACCTGCTTGCTTGCACTTGCCTCTTTCTGGCTATACCTCACTTACGTGTATATATATGAACCGGGATATATGAGCCGGGCGTTGAGTATGGTCTTGCCACTTTGTGGCTATACCTCACTTACGTGTATATATATGAACCGGGATATATGAGCCGGGCGTTGAGTATGGTGTCGGGCGACGCTGCCGGTGATTTGTGCCATCCGGGAGTGAGATTACGTGGTATGCCTTGGGTGCTTGGTGGTGAGGGTTGAGTCGACCGGCGAGAATGACGATGAGTCGTAGAGGCAAGTCTTGCCGGGGATACTACGGGCGTCCCCATTTCTATCCTACCCGTGGCGGGTAACGCGTAATGCGGATCCGGAGATCCGGTCTTCGACTCTTGTGATGGGACGAAGACCGGAAAGGGAGTGTGAAGATGTCTTGCCCGGTCCTACCTAAGGACTTATTGTCTTTGAGGACCCGAGATCTAGGGAATTGGTGCTCACCTCACGTCTTACGTATGGGCGGGTTGCGGATTGCCCCATCTACTTGGATGATGACATACTTACTAGGTGGTAGCGGTTAGTGTTATGGGAGTGACAGGCCCCGATGGCCTCCATCCTGCCCGAGACAGCGGGAGTGATCTGGAGCCGCGATAGGCTCGATGCCGTTCTCCACAGGTCTCGGTAGCGACGGTGGTACTCCGGAGCTTCCCAGCCGAGTGGTAAGGTGGCATCGTCTGGCTAGGTGGTCTCCGTATGTCATCCTAGACGTATGTACAGCGTCGATGATGGTGACCGTGGCGTCTTGAGCACAAGCTCTGCAGAGTTGTAAATCTATACGTATAGTCCGGCCTTCGGGCTAGGACCTGTCTAGACCTGGACTCGCTAGGGTTGCGCTGGCCTTTTTGCCCTGAAACCTGCGGCCCGTGCGATCTTTTGACCAGGTTTTCCTTGGATTTCCCTTCTCCGAGTAGAGAGGGTGTTTTCTCTTCTTACCTCGGGTGTAGCGTAGAGATGTGTGACGTTACGGCTGAGAGCCCGAGGGGCTGAGAGCCGGTTAGGCAAGGTAGAGGAGCAAAAAGCCGTCTTGTCGCCTGCGGTCGGTGGTGAGATATGATATGTGTATCGCGATCGAGATGATCTTTGGGGAGATGATGGGAATGAGTTAAAATGTGAATAATAATATTATTTATTTACTTGCTGCTTCGCATGCGCTAAGGATGCAAACCACAGCCAAATACTAGGATCGCCCGATCCCTTATTTTCTATTTTCCACCAAAGCTCATTCGGTCTTGACCATGGCCTGCACATATTTTTGGCGGTGTCGCATTACACCGTCTCACAAGAAATAGAAGGATTAGGTGGTCTCGTGCCTACGCTCAAGCTTGGATCTAAAGAAGAAGATTGATTCCGCCAATCTCTACGCCGACTCTGATGGAGCCCGTGAAGGAGGAGCCTTCACTCGCCGACGCTCTATGTGTACCCGGAGATCCTGAGTTACGCTTCCGCTAGGTTAATCTTATATTAGGTGAGTCCCCAGGAGTTGTATTTCTCTATAATGATGTAAATAAACGATGTATGGCTATGATATTGACTGTAAATAATAATGTGATGGAGTGATCTTGTGGGACTATCACATTATTATTCAATTATGTGTATTTTTCCTTCGTGGAAAATCGGGGATGTTACTGAGATGATAAAAGGCCATCGAAAATTTGAATAGGGTAAGATCAGAAAAACTTTTGTAAAACAACATAAACAAAACTCAAGGAGTTAAGAATTTCCATAGCTCAAAGGAAGCTATCAAGGAGGAGGTAAAACGAGACAAGGAAGAGAATTGTCAAAATTCAAAAGGCAAGGGAGTAAGCAGTAACAACTCAAAGGAAGGTGTCAAGGAGGAGATACAATAGAACAAGGATGAGGAAAATACTCAAAATTCAATAGCCAAGGGATGTTAAAATAGTTTTATGACCAAAATAGGTTTGGAAAATGGCCAGGGCTATCTAGGCATACGTCCTACAGTCGACATTGCTTTGATACCACTCTGTCACACCCTGATTTCCAAAGGAAGACCAGAATCGCCATATGTGTGCCCAGGAAGTACACACATACAACATACGAACGCTTGAAATATCGAAAAAACAATGTATTATTGCGGAAAACATATATATATAACACTTACAACAGCGAGAGTAACGCTGAACGGTAGCTAAGACTTCACTTCAGGCTCCATCTCAACAGGGACAGTCAACTGGGGGCTCTGTATGCCAAGCACCGACCAACTTCCTCGTATTTTCGAACATCTCTTATTCCTTTTTCGCAAAGACCTTACTACTGCATACACCGGGTGTGGGGGGAATAGCAAGGGTGAGTCCATGTCAAACTCCGCAAGTACAGACGGAAAGTATATGATATGCAAGGCTTATACAATGATAGGCTGACACTGTTTAACTGCAGGTAAGCATTTTAATGTTACAACAGTATTAATTACTAAACAACCTGATTACTACTGTGGGTTAAACATCCCAGCCCTTAATTAAGGTGCAAGTAAGATTAACAATATTTTAGTATATCATCATAATTATCATCACTCCCGAGGTAACACCCTCCAAGAGTAACCAGGGATAGCAATCCCAAAAGAACACGAGAACTCCATCCCGTTGAAACACGAGGTCGCAACCTCCTCCAAGAAACCATCTCCATCTTCAAAGATCCATGTGAGTCCAGTTCTAATCATGTGAGAGCTCCGGGCCGCTCTTGACCGTGAGCACGGCTGATATATCAGTTTGATCAAACTTTGCGCAGAGGTGTACACTTTCACTCCAAGTCATGATTCCCATTTGCCCGAGGCCCGTCGACCCCCAAACACTCCCAAGGTGAGCAGGCAGGGTTTCACTATGAGACCTTTCGCAGGTATCACATGTAGGGATTCACTCATCGGGGAACACTCAGGCGTATGGCAGGCGTCCCCGGTATGCCATCCCAGTGGAAGTACACGGATCTACCAGCACCGCCATACTAAAATCCTGTGAGTCCCGAACGCCATCTCAGTGGAAAGATCCACCCCACATTGAGGGACCTGTTATTTAGTCAAGCCAGAGCCCATTAGGTCTCGGAGATGTACTGTTGTCCCAGGTGGCCGCTCCAGACCAAGTCCTTATGGAGAGTGGACACGGGTACCTCCGGCAAACCGGACAAACTCCAGTACCCGTTCCCCCTTTAACCATAATCAAACCAACGATGCAAACCAGCATCCTCATCTTCTCCAACATGGCGGCGACCAAAAGTACATCATCCGATTATCGATTATATAAGAACAAGTTTTACTTTCATTAAGTTGTTATGTGGATGAGCGGAGCAAGCTAAATATTTATGTTTGAACCTATCTACCAAAACCAACCCATGGTGATATTTGGATAAATGTGGCTTCAATGTCCTTAGGCTTCATTTCATTTAGGACACATGCATGAAAGTAATGATTAAAGTGAGTAGGTACAAAATGATCAAATGGTGTCTGCACTTGCCTTAATCCAAGGTTTAGCTACTCAGAGTCTTCATCTTATTCTATCCTCAAATCTCCAGCTGCTTCGCACACTTGTCGGTCTTCAGCTTCTGATCTTCAGTGTTAATGAACAACTCCTCGTCTACTCGCATCAAACATCGCACATAGGAGCAAAACATGCAAGCAAACATTTCATAATTAGACATTACACCAATACATGAATTAGCAGAAAACAAGCTCATAAATCTATTCTACTCGTCGAGACGATTCCGTGGATATGTAGATCATCTAAAACGGAGTTGAAATGAGCAAGATATGGCATTTATAAGCTAACGATGGCATGTTCAGAAATAACCAAAACTCATTTCGAATTAAAATAAATAGAAAATCGGGTTTAAAACCGGCAGCGAGGGGGCATAATCATAATTAATGCAGAACTGCAGGGGCTAGATTGCAAAGGCGTCGGGGGGGGTCGGCCGGTGACATCGGCATACGCGCGGGCGGCGGGATTGGCGGAGCCCGCGGGCCGCTCCGTGGGCCGCGTCCCACGGGTCCCGGTAGCCTTGATGGCGTTTTGGCGAGGAGGTGGCGCGTTACCCGCCGCAGCGCGCCGCTCGCCGGGCTAACGCGGGCGCCGGTCGCCGGCGCGCTCCGGCGTGGAGCGGCTCGAAGACCACGAATTAGACGCTTGCTGTGAAGACGCGCGCGTCGCGCCGGCGGTGGGTCCGCGGATGCAGCGGGCGGCTGATCGTGCGGCGGCGCGCCATGAACGGGCGGCGAGCGGCGGCGGCGGCGCGCATCGACGCATGTGGAGAGCACGCCCGAAGCACCGGCGGACTCATCGTAGCACGGCGAACCTCGGGGGCCGGATCACCTCGGCGATTGGCGGCGGAAACGACGGAAACGACCGTGGCGGCTCGAGATCCGATCTAGGGTTTCGCGAACTCGGCGACTCGAGGTGGCGGCTGCTGCTAGGGTTTGAAAGGCGCCCCGGGGGGCGGCACGCGCTTTAAAGGCGGCCATCCTCGACCCCGGGCGCTCACGCTGCCCACGCTACAGGCGACGCGGTGCCGGCCTCGGTGTCCGTCTCCGTGAACGAGACGACACCGTGGCCGGGCCCCACGCTGGCGGGTCCCGCGTGTCGGCCGCGCGCGGCGCAAGGCGGGCGCGCCGCTGACACCTGTTATAGCATAAAATTACTAGTCAACTAACATGAAATAAGGGCTTAAATTGAATATCAACATAAGTCTAGGGTCTAACTAATATAATTCCACGAGTTTTTGATGATTTATATATTTTAAGGGACTTAAATGATAAAATGCGAGAATAATGGAGAAAGTTCCTAATAAACATCCCATATGATGACCAGACTTGACTGTGAAGTAACTCAACCCGAAAAGTGGACTAAAACATTCTAGAAGATACCAGAAGACACTAGAACAAACGAGAAGATGAGGTGGCACTCCACCCCGGCGGCGCCCAGTGCCACATAGGCCGGCCGCGCCGGGTCCACATGTCAGCCTCACATTTTTATGTCGGTTTACCACCGACCTTGAGGTTGTATCTACACCGTTGTTGAAGGTCGGTTTGATCCAAGGGTTCACGTTCATCGCCAAGGACTATATAAGAAGATCCCCGCCCCGTGGTTAAACCCTAATTCATTATCAATTCATTCTATCTCATTATCTCTCGCTTGTAGAGGGGTCCCTTGTAAGGATCAACTCTCTCTAAGAGATTAGTGAATTAGAATATAATTAGAAGCAGATTAGAACCACAATTAGAAGAGTTAGTATGAGAGGATTAGAACTCATTAGTTCTAATCTTTAGAACAAGAGAGATAGAGAGAGGGAAGGAATTGGAGGAAGTGCTGGCCTGTCAGTGCTATCTCCACACTTGTACCTCGGTGGAAGTTAATCTACACTTGGAGTTACTCTGGTAATCTACTTCTTCTTTTAGTAAGTTATATTGTTTATATTAATTCTTATTGGTCTACGAGTCTCTCTTTTGAGTGCTTTAATCTGGTACCTAGGTTAGAGTAATATTCGCGGAAGCAAACGTGGTGTTTGGACTCGGGTATTCGTAGATACACCCTACCTTCCTGAGCGTGGTAGTTCGTGGTAGTGACAAAGTACCATTGATTCCTTTGGATTCCACTTCCCGTTGGATAGGACTAAGTAGGAACAAGTTACTGGGGGAATAGTGAGTTTCATCCTTACTTTCCTTTGAGTACATCCCTATAAGAATAGTATCAACATCGCTTACCAAATTAAGATTTAGCTATCTTAGTAAACCTCTCTATACCCTCAACCTTTTTAGTCTTGTGCTACTCTGGGTTAAGATTAGATCGTAGTCACCCTCACCCGTTTCCCTGTGGATTCGATATTTAACCCTCTCCCGGGTGAAGTGCTCACCGGTATCCGTGCGCTTGCGGACTAAACAAATTATAAATATTTACGTGGGCTTAACAAATACCAACAAGCATTTACGGCGCCGTTCTCGGGAAACGGTTTGCTGAGATTGACTTTGAATCTACCTTATCCTTGTATCATATTCTTTTCTTTTTACTCTTTTATCCTTTTAACTCATCTATTCTTTTCTTTTCCTTTTCATCATGAATTCCACGCCTATCTATAAATATCTTATACCCTCAAGCAAAAGCTTTAGGCAACCAGAATCTTCAGAGCCTATCCTAGCAAAGTCCTATGAGCTACGCTTTGGGTTATATAAGAATGGTTCAGAACTAGCCTTCTCGGAGAAGGTGAGGCCAACCCACACTCACACCTACGAAAGTTTGAGGAAATTATGGGATGCTTTCGTATGGAAGGCATATCCGATAATACCCAACGCCGGAAGTTCTTTCCGTTCTCTTTGACGGGAAAAAGCTAAACAAAGGTATTACTTGAACGTAGAGAGAGTGAAAGGAGATTGGGAAACATTAATGTCCAAATTTTGTACCTATTTCTTTCCCACCTCCAAAATAGCCCGTCTTCTCGTATAGAACTTCTAACTTTTGAACAAGATGAAGAAGAGTCTCTTAAAGCATCATGGGATCGTTTTAATGACCTTATCAACTTTGGCCAAACCTTGGTATTTCGGACCTCGCCCTTCTTCAATATTTTTATCTAGGTCTGAACAAGAAAGATAAAAGAGACCTTAGTGCAGCTTCAAGAGGCGCATTCCTTTCTCTGTCTGCTATAGAAGCACGAGATCTCATTGACAGATGTTGCGGATACGCCACTCCCACTAGAATCTTTCCCGAGAAAAATGAAGAATTACCCTCCGATCAAGAAGAAGAAAAACTATGATAGCTAATTCACAATAATTCCAATCCCAAGACTTAGCTATCTATCCTGAACTACCAACATCCCAAAATCCCCCAAAGGAAGAAGAAATTCCACCTTTGGAAAAACCTTGTGAACCTACCTTTAGTAATTTTGGAAGAGTAATAAATTCTTATCCAGACAAGAGACCTCTAAGTAACCAAAATTCAGATTCTTCTCGAGATGTCTCTTATTGAGAGTGTTTATAAGAGATTTCCAAGTGATTATAATTCAGATTCTTTTTAAGGAGAAGTCTCTATTTGAATATGCTTATTCTTTCAAAAGACATTGGGAAGAACCCAAGGATGACATGTCTGATCTTGCCATAGAAGTAGAGCAAAGCTATCTAGAAGACAATCTTATCTTCTCCTCTTCTAGACAAGATGATTTATTCGAACCCATCTCTAAATCCATCCTTGTCCCCGATGAATCCACATATGCTTCCTTCTTTGAAACACAGGATGATCCTAGAAATTTATCACAACAACTTAAACATAGGGATCATCAAGACGACCAAGAAGACCCACAACAATGGCTTGAGAGTATTAATAACCTATGTATCCCAGCCATTGATTGTATGGATGACATCATAGACCCTATCAGCCTGAAAGACACAAACCCAAGAGATCCTTTAGAAAATTATGATAGATTAACCTTGGAGTTTGAGAAGGAGGACAACATCAGTGAGTATGAGAGCTGCTTCATAGACACTTTATCTAGCCCATGTTCACATGATCACCTTCCTAAATTACCTAGTCTCTCTATCACTATCCCACATGAGATCTTCAACCCCCCCATTCTTTCTCCTCCTATAGATTTCGAAAGGGTGGTTGTAGATGCATACATCTATAATAAATATTCCAGATCTCATTGGCATAAAAATCTTGAGGTAGATTGATGTTGGAAGGGAAACCACTTCATCATCATTAATTACAATTCAATAGGTTTCCCAAGGACGAGCTTGCTGTCCTTAAATAAGCACTTCTTGAGAAATAACATGAGTGTTACTTTATTGCTGTAGTACCCTTGTGAAATAAGAATAGAAATATGAATGAAGAAATATTCCTTCGGGTATTTTCGTCACTAACCATTTCAGGTCTAGAGCAAAAAGAACGAAGGATGACAATGAAAGGTATGTCCAACCAATCATTATGCAACATGAAATCACATGTATAGAAATATTTCCTTATCATGTTGCTTTGCACTATCTTGGTTACTTCTACCTTTTAAGACATGCTCAATTTGCTAAATAACTATTGTCATGCTTTTCATCTCTCTATTTGAGTAAATCTCTATAATGCCTTCATGCTACTCTTTTTGTCTATCATAGTATGCTTTGGTTTGAGAATGTTGCTATAGTACAAATAACATGTTTTCAAAGGCTTTTTTAAATTAAAAGCGTGGTGCTTAGGTTAGAATGCCTTCCTTAATTGAATTAGACATGGAGTCTAGTTTAGTTATTAAACTAAATATTACTTGTGTAGACATTGGTATACTTTGTTGGACTAACCCCTCTGCAGAGATAAAAAAAGAGGAACTCACAAATAAGCTTGGGGAGGTCCCGAGATAAACTCATACTAAAGATGAAGCAAGAGAAAGAAGAGGAGTGCTACAAACAAAATCTACAAACAAAAGCACTTGCTCAAGGATCAACTTAAGGATGAATGGCACATGGAGAAGGGAAGACCAACTCCACCAAGGATAATCTAATCATGCTCTTCCTCTCCACATGCTCCGATCACATCCCACATAATTGGTTTGCAATCTCTATTCCTTATTACTCTTTTCTACAAGTTTGAATGATTTTTGATGCATGAAAATCAAACTTAAGGTTTCATAAGATCATTCCTTTAGAAAATCGAGGTGAGATGAGATAAAATATCTATGCTAAAATTTTCAACCAAACTTTTCTATAGCATAGAAAGTAACCTTAGCCCCAGAACAACACTATCCCGGTATTACTTGCATATTCCTTCGGGTATGTATTGTTAACTAACGATGCAGAAATAAAACCATGAGAAGAAGCAAGACCCAACAAATCTTTCACAAGGAGGACACGTTCATACATAGAAGAACTTTATGGAATAAAGAGAAAGAAGATAAGTTAGGAAAAGCTACACAAGAGGCCAAATCAAGAAAGCTTCAAGCAAAAGCAAAGCACCACCGTAAGTTGCTACAAAGCCATCATGCTCCAATAATAAAGGTAACATCTTGAGGTGAGTTATCAATAAATAAGCTTTCTCTTAATTATGGCATGTTAATAAATAAAGAACCAAACATGTTAGAGTAACAACCTTGCTTGATCGACTTCTTTAGCTCAACATGTTTTGTTTCTTTTGTTGTTCCTAACACCACCTTCTTGATCTCATAGTCCTAATCATATTAACAATTATGTTGCAACATTCATGTTCCATCTTCTGATCTTATCACCCTTGTTATAGAAAAAAAAAAAATATATAAACATTAACTTTATCTTGTTTGATGTGCCTAAGGTTTTAGAGAAGAATGAACTTTTGGTTCTCATTGGTGTTTTCCCACCAACAAAGCCCATGCACTTGATCTCGCCTTGTCTTTTGCACGCAGACACACTTCGAGCAAAATATGGAGTCTCCACTCCCTCAAAATACTACAAGTGAATGTCCCGAACTCACAAAGCATGCACACAAAACAAGAAGCTCGCCAACCCCTACTATCAAAGTTTCACTTCTAAATGTTGGACCAAAGAAAAAGAACATGGGTGACAAAATTTACGTAATCACCATCTTCGGAGATATAGCTATCAAGATCAGATGGTACACTCAAGGAGTAACTAAGGTAAGTAGTCTTGTTCAAAGGACTTAAAACATTGAACCCTCGCCGAAAGGTAACTTCGGTAGTTATCCATATTTAATTCTTAGCATTGCATATTTAATTGCATATCATATTTATCTTTCTCGCATCTTGCATCAAAGATATTTACTTCTTTGCATAATCATTTTACTTTAGCATATTTAATTTCCGCATTAGCATTGCATTGAAAAATTCTAAAGCCCCATGTGAATAATCTTGTGGTGTGTAACAACCCATTCACTGTGGTGGCATAAAAATAGTTATTCATTCATCTAGTTGCATTTGCATCATAAATCTTTGCATGCATATAAATTTATAAAACTCCAAAAAAAATATTTTTTCCCTGCTGAAGTTTTACATAAAATAATCATGATCCATATCTAGACACATGAAGCTAATGTGGCTAACCCCTAATGCTTAATCAAGTTCCACTAGCTTTGTTGTCTATTTGAGTTCAGCAGATTCGAAGAAGAAGAGACATGATAGGTCGATATCATCATCGCCATCTACCTCAATTTCCTCATCATCAATGATCTTACACTTCAATCCAGCTTGGGGGAGAGCACCCCCATTATCCCGCTAAGTATCTCTACTATTTTTTTATTATTATTATTATAATTATTATTATTATTATTATTAGCTAAATATTTAGTTTGCTTGGTTTGTTAAGAGTCTAGTTTTATAAATGTCTAGTTGTTTAAAGAGTCTTTGCTAGAGTTTGAGAATAAATAAATAGGAGTGTACCGTAGATTATCTTTTTCCCTTGTAAGGATCAACTCTCTCTAAGAGATTAGTGAATTAGAATGTAATTAGAAGCGATTAGAACCACAATTAGAAGAGTTAGTATGAGAGGATTAGAACTCATTAGTTCTAATCTTTAGAACAAGAGAGATAGAGAGAGGGGAAGGAATTGGAGGAAGTGCTGGCCTGTCGCTATCTCCTATCTCCACACTTGTACCTCGGTGGAAGTTAATCTACACTTGGAGTTACTCTGGTAATCTACTTCTTCTTTTAGTAAGTTATATTGTTTATATTAATTCTTATTGGTCTACGAGTCTCTCTTTTGAGTGCTTTAATCTGGTACCTAGGTTAGAGTAATATTCGCAGTGCAAACATGGTGTTTGGACTCGGGTATCTCGTAGATACACCCTACCTTCCGGAGCGTGGTAGTTCGTGGTAGTGACAGGTACCATTGATTCCTTTGGATTCCACTTCCGTTGGATAGGACTAAGTAGGAACAAGTTACCGGGGAATAGTGAGTTTCGTCCTTACTTTCCTTTGAGTACATCCCCATAAGAATAGTATCAACATCGCTTACCAAATTAAGATTTAGCTATCTTAGTAAACCTCTCTATACCCTCAACCTTTTAGTCTTGTGCTACTCGGGTTAGGATTAGATCGTAGTCACCCTCACCCGTTTCCTTGTGGATTCGATATTTAACCCTCTCGGGTGAAGTGCTCACCGCATCCGCGCGCTTGCGGACTATACAAATTATAAATATTTACGTGGGCTTAACAAATACCAACGGGCGCGCGTGTTGGTATTTCTTAGCGTAAGAAAGAAAGTCCGCAAGCGCACGGAAAGTACCGTTGTAGCACTTCACCCGGAAGTATTCAGTGTCGTATTTTCCACAGGAACGGTGTAAAGTCTCTAAACTAGTTTTCCCGAAAGATGAGATGAAGAGGATCTTGGGTAGTGAGGTTTTCTAACGGTAAAAGAACCCAGCCAGAGATATCTTTGCCACTATAAACTCGCTTTGGGGCACGGATAACACCCAGGTCCGCCCGATGCCGGCCAATAGCCCTACACCGAAACAACCGACGTGGGGGAATACAAGGGCCGGACAGGGGCTGTCACCACCGCCTACCCCTCGGCCGTGCGCGTTCGGGGCAATCGAAGGTAGATGATAACCTAGACACCACGCCTATGATATCTTCCAACTACTCTAGCGTGAGCTCAAGGGTGACCCGACCGGCGAGGCCCTTCTACTAGAGTCTTGTCACAAGGACGAGCGGCGAACCAACAAGTACAATAATGAATAAAGATAACTTGCTCAAGAACTTATACCGAAAGATAAACAACGATAATTCTCACTCCAATTAGTAGAACGATCGTAGAGGTAGAAGTGTAGAGGAAGCCGACACTCCGGACTTCCTTCTAACTCTTCCTCACTCACTCCCTCTTTTTCACAAGTGGATGAATGAATGAAATTTATTGAATGATCAAGTGTTGAGTGATGGAATGAATTGGTGTCTTACAAAGAGAGGCAAGGGCCTCTTTATATAGGGAAGAGGAGGAGACAATGGAGGGCTACCCTTGTTTCTAGCCCAAAATTCGAACTCCTGAGCATGCAACCGCCTGGATTGGCGCCAACATATTTTCCTCCCGAAATGTGTCCGAAAACCCGGGCGGGAACCGGTCTAAAAGGTGCTGAACCGGAGCGTAAATGGAGAAAAACTGGGCTCGCTGCGTTCTTCGGGCTGAAAATCGGGTTCAAGCCCGGGCCAAAAACCGGCCAAATCGGCCCGAACCGCCCCGGTCGCGCGCTGGGGCGGGAACCGCGCCACCGCCTCGCACGGGCCGCTCCGTGCCGACACGTGGCCGCTGCCCGCCGAAAAATCAGCAGCGGCGCCTCCCCGCAGCGGAGCGAATACGGTGGGTCAACACGCGCGCGTGCGTCGCGCGCGATGTCCGCGGGCTGCTACGCGCGGCTGCTAGGCTGGGCCGGCCTAGGAGCTCTTGCCGCTTTGCTGCGGTGTGGGCCAAAAAGGAGAGCCGACCCAAAGCTATAGAAAAAGCCTTTCTAATTTCTATTTAGGCTTTTGAAAGAGATTTTGAAACCAACTTGAATTTAAACCACCTTTGCAAGATTTTCTCTAACCAAAACTTGATGAGACTTTTGATGTTAGGATTTTCAAAACTATTTAAAAGAATTTGAAACTCTTTTTGTTTAAAACAAACTTTGATCCAAACTTGAAATTAGCTTTTGAAGGTTTATTTTCACAATTCGAGAAGGACCTATTCGGGGTTAGATAGAGCTTTTTGAGAAAAACTTTTTATCAGTCAACCATAGCAAGGCAAAGCATACACAGAGCAACCAACAAACAAGGACACCTTTCTATTAACTTCATAAAAATTTTATAAAGCCATTTCTCACACTTTATATTGATAACAAATTATTGAATCTTGGTCAATTTTAGGAAAATTTCTCAAATCCTTGATTTTATTTAGTGTTTTAGAATGACAACCCAAAATGGAAATTTTGGGGTGTCATACGATCTTCATAGGCGGGCTTGTGGCCCACTGTAGTTCGCGTCCCCGACGGTGATCTGGTCTGGTTTGAGTCGGTTTCGGCCTGCTTGTGTTCCCCTTGGCCAAAGCGCAATCCTGTCGTGCGTTTTTCATCTTTATTTGGCGTACTTTCACCTGTTTCCACTTTTATACCTGCAAAACATATTTTCTTTGAATACAAATGGAACTAGGTTAATAGCAAAGGTTTATGTGACACAAGTGTGTTATCTCTCATGTTATAGAGCTAAGTTGGCGGTATAAAGTGTGTGATTTTGACCACCAACAGCTACCACAACTATATGTAGGATTGGGCGCAAACTCAGGTAACCCATAGTCTAGACACCATGTCTACACTATTGAGTACTACTCTAACCACATATGATAACTAGAGCACTCAATACGAGTGGAGATCCCATGCCAAAGTGTTAGAACTATACTAACCAATCAAATGAAAGGCATAAAAGTAAATAGAGAAGATAAATATATATTAAAGCATAAGTCTTGCAAAGGGAAGATACAAAGATATACCGTAACTCCAAAGACTTCTCTAGAACCTGAGCGCAGCTCTGCTCTCCCTAACTCTCAACTAGAACTACTCTACTACATTGGAAAGTCTAACCCTAATTCTCCCCGGTGTTGAGCCTTGATCTCCATGAGAGATGCACTCGAGGGGGTTGAAAGTCCCCGCTTGGTTTTGGCTAATTGATGAAACCCTAGGACTAACCTCTATGCTTAAGTGTGACTTAGATGAGGTAGTCCTAGCCAAGTGATGGAGCAAGGTGGTCATGGTGGATGGATGGTGATGATCCAAAAGATGATCAAGTGCTAAAGCTTGGAAAAGAAGAAAGAGAAAAAAAAAATGGGCTCAAGGCAAAAGTATAACCAACGGGGCCATTTTTGGTTAGCACTCAAGACACCATAGAGGTTGTGAGTGATTTAGGATCGATAGTTGTACTATAAAGAGGGGAAATCTTTTCGGTTATTATGATCATTAAGTGCCACTAGGTGAAGTCATTCATGTTGATGCATTAGGACCTAGAGTGCTAACCCTGACCCTTGCAAAATGCTTTGGAAAATGCTAACACATGTGCACATGGAGTACACTTGTTGTGGTTGGTGTCTTGGAAGCAAGGGTGAAGTGATTCGAGTTGAAAGTGCCTACGGATGGGCATCGGATGCTACATCGGACTCATGGTTGATGCATCGATGCATTTGGCGATGAAGCGCAGCGTTCGCGTCGCATTGGACGCTGCACGCGGACGGGTCCGTCGTCCAATGCACCTGAGTGCCTTGAGCATAGTGAGTTGCATCACATCGGACACACAGGTTGTGCGTGTCGGCGTCATCGACGCGTTCGATGTGACACCAAGAATCGTCTTGAGACTTAGGGTTTGAGCGGGCAACTTGCGTAGACTCATTGGTGCATCCGATGCATGCCCATCGGACACATCCGATGTGATTTTTGCCACTTAGAACCTTCTTGGACTCGCATTAGATGGTGGAAATAGTGGACTGCATCGCGTCCGATCACGGTGCTGCTGCGCGTGCGGGGTTTGACCCGGGGAACACATCGGCACATCCGATGCGAGGGCATCGGCTCGTCCGATGTAACATTAACCGCACAACATAATAAATGTGACCGTTGAGGATCAATGGGTCACGTTTAAAGGAGCAACACGCGGCTTTCATCCGTGCATCGGACGCTGGCCATCGCATGTCCGATGCGCTGATCGGTGCATCCGATGCAGGATTTCGTGCTCTAACGGCTAGGGCAACCATGGGCTACCTATATAAGCATGATGGCCTGCTCTTGGATGACTCTCTTGGCATTTTGATTCACTTGACATCCTCTTGGACTGAGCAAACTCCCTCCCTCTCATTCTCTTGCTTGATTGTGCATCCAAAGTGAGATTAGGAGTGATCCTAGTGCATTTGCTTGAGTGATAGCATCTAGTGGCACTTGGAGATCATTGTTGCTAGTGGATTTCTTGTTACTCTTGGTGAGTACCATCACCTTGTAGACTTGGAGGAGTTGGAGGCATTGGCAAGAGAAGTAGATTGTTCTTGGCCACCTCTGGTTGATTGTAAGTGGTTCTTGCGCTTCCCCGTCAGAGTGATGCATTGCTACTCTAGTAAATTGCACGTGTCATTGAGCTACCTCACTTGCGAGTGGTGTCTTGCAGTGCCTTGCTACGCATTGGCTTGGAGAGCCTCACCGAAGAACCATTGAGGTGATGGTCAACACAATGGGGACTAGCTTGTCGGTGCACAAGTGAACATCGAAAAGGAAAATCATTGTGTCATCTTGTCTCCGTGGTGATTGGCTTCTTCATTGTGCTTATGATTGATTGACATTCATCTTGGGGATTGGCTCATCCCCTCTACTTTGGTATAAAGATCAATCCCTCTTTGCATTACATTCGATATACATATCTTGTGTAGCTTGGTAGTTGAATAGTGTAATTGCTTGCTTGTTCATTAGAATAGAAGTAGTAACCTAGCCATTGTGTGATTAGAGATCATAGCAACTAGAATTGTGGATAGGTGGCTTGCAACCCTTTGTAGAGCTAAGCAAAATTGCATTATCTTTGTTTGTTATACTTATCAAATTTTGTTTAGTGGCTTTGTATAATTTTAAATAGGCTATTCACCACCCTCTAGCCATATTAGAACCTTTCAAGTGGTATCAGAGCCGTGGTCACCGTTAGAAGCAAGGATTAACACCCTTCGATGCAAAAATATGGCTCATGTTGTGTTCAACCATGTGGGGACCAAATCACCATTCTTTGATGGCACTAGTTCTTTTGATTATTGGAAGAGGAAGATGAAAATGCACCTTTGTTTAATCAATGACAAAGTTTGGGATGTGACTAAAAATGATTTTGCCATCATCAACCCAAACCAACTCATCGACAATGATAGAGCTAACAAGAATCGCAATACTATGGCTCTCAACACTATCTACAATGGTGTTGATGCAAAGGTGTTTGAGGGGATCAAGGATCTTGAGAAGGCTAGTGAAGTGTGAACAAGATTGTGTGAAACATATGAGGGCACTAAAGTAGTCAAGAGTGCAAAGATGTACATGCTCAAGAATGATCTCAACAACTTCAAGATGAAGGAAGATGAAACCATTCTGGAGATGTTTCATAGATTGCAAGTAATCATCAATGATCTCAAGTGTTTGGGTGTGAACACTGATGACAATGACTTTAGTCACAAGTTCTTGATGAGTTTTCCTAGAAAGTTGAAGGCATTGAGATCCATCCTATTTAGAGGAGCACTAGATGACATGTCTCCAAATGAAGTGCTTGGTGAAGTGATGACCAAAGATCAATACAATAGTGATGGAGAAGGTGACAAGAAGGAGGAAGACAAGAAGAAGAAGACCATGGCATTCAAGGCCACCACCTCCACATCCAAGAGCAAGGGCAAGAGCAAGGCATAGTATGAGGAAGAAGAAGAAGCATTTGAGTTTGATAGTGATGATGAAGCATTTGCCTTGTTTGTGAGAAAATTTGGCAAGATGATAATAAAGAAGAAAGGCTATGGTGCAATAAGAAGAAGAGATGGCTCCAAGAACAAGGAGCCACCTAGGCTATGCTTTGAGTGTGATAGTCCGGACCATATCTTGGTAGATTGTCCAATCAAGAAAGAGAAGGACAAGAGGAAGGCATACAAGAATGACAAGAAGAGCAAGAAAGAAAATAAGATGACATTCAAGAAAGGCAAGAATGATGCTTATGTTGTCACTTGGGATAGTGATGCTTCTTCCGATGATGAGAATAATGACAATGATAAGAAGAAGGCATTGGCTTCTATTGCTTGCCACAAGAAGCCATCTCTATTTGATTCATCCTCTTCATGCTTCATGGCCAAGGGCCCTAAGGTACAAAATGATGAGAGTGATGATGAACTAAGTGATAATGAAGATAAAATTGATAGTGATAGTGATGATGATGATGAACCAACTAAGGCCCAACTCTTTGATATGTTACAACAAGCCAAAGCTATACTTAGATCAAAGAGCAGAAGTGCAAGGAATTGGCCAAGAGAGTCACATCTCTTGAACAATTCCTTGATAAGCTAAGTGCTTCTCATGAGTGTCTAAAGGAAGACCATGAGGACCTTGAGCAAGCTCACTCCTTGCTACTTGAGAAGAGTGAGATGGAAAGCTTGATTGTAAAATATGATGTTGGCTTAACTTGTGATATTCTTGATGAATCTATTATTGTGCCAACCACTAACCTTTCTTGTAGCTCTTCATCCACCACCACCCACTCTACCTCTACTACTAGTGATGGTGTCACTTGTGATGCTTCACTAAGAGTTGAGAATGAGACTTTCAAGAGAGAGGTGGATGAGTCGACTCATGCCTTAGGCAATGCCTATGGTGGTGAGGCCCACTTGCTAAAATGCTTGGGTAGCCAAAGGTTCTCTCTTAACAAAGAGGGTTTGGGCTATACTCCCAAGAAGGGCAAGGCAGCCTTTGCAACTCCAAAGCCTAGCTTTCTGAAGAGAAATGGTCAGTTTTGCTATAGATGCAAGCAAGTTGGGCACCTAGAGCATAATTGCAATAAAATAAACAAAAGCAAGAATAATGTTAATGAACCATCTATTTGCTTTGATTCTTGCTATTTGCTTACCAAGGGTGAGAAAGGTGTGAAGGCTAGATTCATTGGTACTCACATTGTTGGCCCAAAGAAGAAGGCTATTTGGGTGCAAAGAGTTTAGTCACTAACCTCCAAGGACCCAAACAAGTATGGGTACCTAAGAAGCATTGATTTGTTTTGTAGGTAAATTATAAAGCCAGAGGAAGGCATTGGGTTCTTGATAGTGGGTGCACTCAACACATGACCGGTGATGCTAGAATGTTCAATTCAATCAATACAAGTGGTCATGATGGATTTGATAGTATCACTTGTGGTGACAATGGCAAAGGCAAGGTCAAGGGGCTTGGTAAGATTGCAATATCCAATGACATGAGCATTTCCAATGTGTTACTAGTAGAGAGCTTGAACTTCAATTTGCTATCCGTAGCTCAATTGTGTGATCTTGGATTCAAATGCATATTTGGTGTTAATGATGTTGAGATTGTTAGCGTTGATGGCTCAAATTAGATATTCAAAGGATTTAGATATGAGAACCTCTACCTAGTTGATTTCAATGCTAGAGAAACTCAATTGACAACTTGTTTGATCTCTAAATCTAGTATGGGTTGGTTATGGCATAGAAGGCTTGGTCATGTTGGAATGAAGCAATTGAACAAATTAGTGAAGCATGATCTAGTTAGAGGCTTGAAAGATGTTAAATTTGAGAAAGATAAGCTATGTAGTGCATGTCAAGCCGGCAAGCAAGTAGGCAACACCCATCCTTAGAAGAGCATGATGAGTACATGTAAGCCATTTGAGTTGTTACATGTGGATTTATTTGGACCAACCACATACACTAGCATTGCTGGTAACAAGTTTGGATTTATGATAGTTGATGACTTCACTAGATACACATGGGTATTCTTTCTTAATGACAAGAGTGATGTTCATTCTATCTTCAAATCATTCATCAAGAGATGTCACAATGAACTTGAAACAACCATCAAGAAAGTGAGAAGTGACAATGGTAGTGAGTTCAAGAATACAAGAGTTGATGAGCTTTGTGATGATTATGGTATTAGACATCAATTCTCGGCCAAGTACACTCCACAATCCAATGGCCTTGTTGAGAGGAAAAATAGAACACTCATTGATATGGCAAGGTCTATGCTTAGTGAGTACAATGTGTGTCAATCATTTTGGGCCGAAGCAATCAACACCACTTGTGTCGAAGAATCACGCTCGACAGTCCACCGAGGGGCTACCCACGATGGTAGATTGATCTAGCGAGGTGCACGAGACCAAGATCTAGGTGGTTTATCAGAGACACAAGACACCCGAAGTATCCAGGTTTCGGTCGTCGACGTGACATAAAACCCTATATCCTGTGCTCTGTTTTCTATATGGTGGAGTATGCAATGTGGTAATCGAGTTAAGGGAGGTCCCTACCCGCCTTATATAGTGGGGGGTAGGGTTACAAATAGAAACTATGAGGTCGAGTAGAATGCAATCTGTTACACGATCTCTGGGATCGGAGTCTATCCTATCAGATCGCCGTCTTCGGGATATCCTCTAGATGTCGTACGGGATGTGGGGTCTGATGCCTTGATCCGCACTTCCCGAGCTCTCGGGGGTCGCGCCCAAGTGGTGCGCCATGGGTACCCTGGGAATTCCCCATAGCTTGTCCCCGAGCTCCTTGTAGCCGACAAGCGAGTCTTCATATGAGGTCGGCATCAGGAACCAGAGGTCGATGGAGCATAAGCGGAGGTTGGTGAAGTCGTCCTCCAAGGTCCTCGAGCCGATGGAGAGGTCATCGAGTGGCAAGGCCTGACGCCCGAGCTCCTGAAGAGGTCGGTAGGCACAGCCACGAGGTCTCCGAACGGTCTGCCAAGGTAGGTGGGTAGCGCGTTGAGCTATGTAGCGCCATGGCCGAGCTCCGAGTGACATCGGCAGAACTCATGTGTGACGCGCCAGAGGGGTGTAAGGTGCTCTTGTATCAAAAAATTTGAAGCTATTCGATCTTCCCCCAAGTGTGCCCACGTTGACGCAAAAAGAAAATTATGCGGACGTGTAGCCTGGAGGATCTTGACATAGTTACCGTGTTCACAGAAATCAGCACACTCACCGCCAGGTGAAGTGTGCCCACTTAGTCCCCGAGCCTGGTGGTAGGTGATGGAGTCATGTGGTGCCAGGGTCATAGTGTCATGATATCCTGTACATAAATCTTGTCGAGGGAACTTGGCGTAGTAACCGTGCCTGTTCTCGAGCCAGTCCCCAAGCCTGGAGCATCGGGGGAGGTGAGGTCATCGTATGATAATAAACTGTATGGAGATTTCTGCCAAATAGAGCCCGGGAGAGGTCGTCGATCCAGTCCCCGAGCTAGGAGTGTCGGGGTAGATGAGGTTGTCACTACTTCTTTCAACGCCTAGTCCGCGAGCGTAGAGCGAGGGGTAAGCACGATGTATTTTATCATTGCCCCGATGAGTTGCCCAGGATTAGCACCCTGATCCGGACAACATGGAGTAGCTTGAAAAAGCACCAGCTTAGTCGAAGTGAGGTGAAGACATAGCAGAGGCCGGGTGACGGGCGCGTCCCCGGGCGTAGAGAGAGGTCTTGTGTAGGAATCTTCTCGGGGAGCTGAACGAAGTCCCTAAGCCAATCCCCAGGCTCAGAGTGTCGAGGTAGGTGGGGTCATCTCTTGTTCTTGCAATGCCTAGTCCTTGAGCGTTTGAGCAAGGTTTTTGTGACTTTGTCTTGCGTTATGTGTGCACCTCGACCCGTGCGTGCTCCATTTTTCTTAGCGTGAATGCAAATGGGTGTAACTTTTTTGTCGCGTGGGCCTTTGGGTGATGACATGGGCCGCGGTCCACTTAAACGCAGCGGAGCATTCAAAGTGGAGCAGCGGCTTGCCGAGGGGGCATTGGCGTATAAAACAAGCCACCGCGGTGGTTTTAGACTCACAAGGCATCCGCCACTTCATCTTCCCTATGATTCCCGGATTCGCTCGCCTTAGTTCCCCTTGCACTCGTGAGCTCGAATCCATTTTCCAGAAACCCTAGGATCCGGTAGACGCCTGAACCCTAGATGGCGCACAAGTCAAAGGCAAAGGCGGCACAAAGCCATGAAGAAGGTGGAGGTGGAGCAGCGGCCGGGTCCATAGGCGGAAGGCGTAATGGGTGCGGTCGACGACCGAATCGAGCTGGAGACCCTTGTCGCCGATGGCGTGCTCCCGAAGAAGATCCTATCTGGCTATCGGGTCTCGGTGAAAGAGTATTTCCCGATGCCGATGGAGGGCGAGGTCATCGTTTTCCGGAGCTTCTACCACCGTGATGTGGGCTTGCCGGCACTAGGGTGGTTTGCGAAGCTCCTCAGGTACTACGGCGTCAATCTCTTTAATTTGGCGCCGAACAGCATCATCTAGGTCGCCATCTTCGTGCACCTGTGTGAGGCATTCCTAGGAGTAGAGCCCCATTTAAGCTTGTGGCGGTACTTGTACTGCCTGAAGCCGGCAGCCAGGAACGGCCCCCCAGAAGATCCTCGGGGGGTGCTACTTTGCGCTGCGTGAGGGGCGCAACAAGAGCTATTTCGATCTAAAGCTCAACACGGCCGACATCACCCGGAAGCCCAAGTGGTTCTATATTCAGAATGTCTAGGGGAGCCTACCTGAGGGCATTGATGCTACGCCGATGCCTACTTCCCACTGGCTGGATCTGCCCCAGGAGCATGAGATGGATCATGTCCGAGAGCTGCTTGCAATGCATTCGGGAAGAGGTCTGGATGGCGTCGTGGTTACGATGGACTTCATTAGCCGGCGTGTTCAATCCCTGAAGGAAAGGGAACACCATGGCTAGCAGTAATGCGGCGGTCACGAGGAGCACGCACAATTCCCGACCATGAGAGGAAGGAGGAAGTCCCGCATGTGGAGGTTGTGGCCCAGGCTAGAAAATTGTTCGCGCCTGCTGCAAAGGTTCCTCCGCCCAGCATGCCTATGGCGTATGGTCTTCACAATCCTTGTCCCGAGGTGAGATCGAGGCACATTCTTGTTGATTCTATTGTAAATGCTATTGCAGCTTTGTTCTGAACTGATGCCTGATGTCCCATAGGCACGCGTTGTGTAGGGGAACGAGGTATATTTTTCGGTGCCTTTGGAGGTCGGCCTGGAGGGCAACAGGGCGATGCCCAGGGCCATGCCACTGGCGGGCATCCTTGAGGAGGTCGCGGCGAGGGAGCAGCCCAAGGGAGGGCCTAGGTCGTCGACGCCATCGTTGTCATCGTCCTCATCATCGTCATCCTCATCTGAGAAGGACGTGTCTCCGCAGGGTGGACGTGACGTCAGGGAAGACCGGGGCATCATCCGAGGCGCGCAAGCGCCAAAGGGCGACCAGCCTGGTGCCTCGTCGAAGAGGCGGCGCCAGAAGAAGAGCTCGGCATCATCGTCTGGGGACGAAGGCATGACCCGATGAGGCAAGTGGGGGCGGTGTCGGCCGCCATGCAGAGAGAAGAGAAGGGCCTCCGAGACATCCCGGATGAAGTCCACGGGGCCGGGGGAGAAACTAAGGTTCCCCCGGTTGGCCCGCGCATGTTTTTTGTCGCCCGCCTGGCCGGAGGACCAGGTTACCTGCTTGTATTTTTGAGGAAACTCCCCCCGCTTGGGTCGATTGTAGCCGATCCTCTTTTGTTGGATGTATAGGTCTCCCCGCGGCAGACTCACAGCCGGCCTCGGGGCCTATGGGTGGCCAGCAAAGTCGAGGTCCGATGGAGGAGACTGCCGGCCCTGCCGATGGGAACCAGAGGTCAGCGAGTCCCTAGCCGGCAGAAACGGCCAAGGCGGTGGTGATCATGGGCACGGCAAGGTCCAAGAGCCCCGCCCGAGTGGTCGAGGCGGAGCAGATGCCGCCGGAAGTCCCCGAGCCGGGAGGCCCAAGAGTTGGGGCCGCTTCGACGTGGGTCGTCGTGAGCATTCGCCGCCTCCCAAGTCGCTGAGGAGATTCCCCAATGCCCGACGGACGAGGCGACACCTCGCGAGCGGACGCCCCGATCGCCGTGCTCGGGCGACGACATCGAGTTCGAAGGTGTCAATGCCGAGGTCGACGAGGAGAACCTGTGGGGCTTCCTGTCATCATGTGAAGCAGCCAGGGCGAAGGCAACGGTAGGGCTTCGTCACACACGTCTATTTGGTCATTTGTGTCTTCCTTCTCCTTCTGCTCAGGATTTGCTTTTTGTAGGAGGTCGGGCGGACCTCAGAGGCCCGCCATTGTATGCTGGAGATGCTGGCTCCAACATACAAGGAGAATAAAAGACGGGTGGCCGAGAACCGGCGCCCCGGGAGGAGGTCCATCTCTTGGAGGAGCGCGGGGAAGGTGCCCGCGTCCCCGCCTCTTCGACAACCCAGTGCGGCGAAAGGGTAGAGCTAATGCGCAATGTCTCCAATGCCGAATTGGAGACCGTAGATGCACAAGTGGTGGCATCCCCCGGCCCTGAGGTGGCTGAGAAGGCCACCCATTAGAAAGATGGTAAGTTCATGGCCCTTCTCGTAGACATATTTCCACGTTGTTGCCTTTTTTGAATGTTGTGTCTTGCCAGCTGCTATTGCTGAGGGTGAGCGGTTCCGCTTTGAGGCGAACTGGCATCTGGTGGAAGTAGAGGATGAGGTGGCAAAATTGAAAGCCGTCCTCCAGAGTAAGCGTCTCGTAAAATTCCCCTTCCATGGTTGTTGAAAATTCTGTCGCAGTGGTGCTTATGCGTTTTTTGTTGAAACAGCCTCCTAGTAGGTGGCGAAGCAGCGGGCCAGTGAGCTTCGGGAGACGCGGGCGGCATTTGCTCTGGTGCTGGACTATCTTGTCCCGCCGGCCGCGCCCGGAGGTCCTGGAGCACCAACCTTTGTAGAGCGATGCCAAGGTGCCGGCGGGAGCTCCGTTTTGTCGTCACGGAGCCGCCTTTGTCGGGGCAACCCACGTCTTTGGGCGATGGTGAGGTCGTTGTACCCCGACGTCAACCTAGCAGCGGTGGCTGAGGGGTATGATGTCGACACCACTGACGAATCAGTTGACGGCTGCGCGCGGAGGTCAGTGAGGCTGCAAGCACCTTGGCTGCCGACCTGAATCTTTTTCCTATAGAATAGACAACTGACAAAAAACTTGATTGTAAAGAATTATGTTAGTCGTATATGACTAGAACATTTTGAATTGCGTGAGTACACGTATGTAAAATCAAGTATTTGTTTGTTTTTACAAATTCTCAAGTTGCAGGATTGAGGTCGTATTGGACCAGGCATGACGGCTCAGCTCTGGCTATCCCTTTCCCCGTTAACGCCGAATCTAGATCCGTGCACGCTCAGAGGAGTTGTGCGTCACCGAGGGGCACCGCCGACGCCCGCTGAATCGGCACCCTGGGGCCACCGTCACATAGAGAGAGGTCGAGGCCTGCTTTGAGGGACACGATCAGTCGGGTGAAAACCCTTTTAGTGATGCATTGAAGAACGTGTAGTTATTAGAGTGCGATGAGGAACACGTTGATTTGTCGCGTTGAGGAACGCGGTAAAGCATGGGCGCTGAATAGCACGAGAGTTGGTGTTAGGCATTGAGAAATATGTTACTAGTAGACAATCATAGTAAAAAAAGGATCTTTATTGAGTACTGAAGAGTACGTGATACATATCTTTATGCAGCAGTGGCCGTTCGTGGGTGTGTTGGCTTACTTGGACTTAGACCTCGGCAAGAGCTTGGAGATCTTGGAGGGGCTGAAAGGCTTTGGAGCCTCGTCGGTCTTCTTCTTGTAGACTGTCGGGGCGGTCTCGTGCCGAGATCCGCGAGCCTGAGGTCGACGGCTCGGTGGAAAGCCGGTCCATGTGCTTAGAGAGGTCAATGGCCTCGGCGATGTCGAGGCTCTCCTCTTTGCAGACGTGGGCCAGCGGAATGTTGGCCCTGAGCAACAGAACTCCCTTGGGACTCGGCATCTTCAACACCAAGTACGTGTAGTGTGCCACCGTCATGAACTTGGCGAGCGCCGGCCGCCCGAGGATGGAGTGGTAGGCGTTGTCGAAGTCGGCGACGTAGAAGTTGAGCCACTCCTTCCTGAAGTTATCAGGCATCCCGAACTGGGCGGGAAGGCTGATCTCTCCAAGGGGCTTGGACCCTTGGCCTGGGACCATGCCCCAGAAGTTGGTGTCGGTGGGCTAGAGGTCTTCCACCATCAGGTCGAGCTCCTTGAACCCGTTGGCGAAGATGAGGTTGATGGCACTGCCCCTGTCTATCAGCACCTTGTTGAAATGCATTGTGCTTATCATAGCACTTAAGAGTAGAGGAAACCGACGCATGTAAGGTATGTCTGCCCACTGATCGGACCTATCAAAGGTGATTGGGACCTCGGACTAGGGCCATGCGAAGGGGATGGAACCATCAGGTGCTGCGGCGACGGTGTTGACTCTCCTCTGAGCAATCTTCTGATCTCTCTTTGTTTTGGTGGATGAGATGCCACCGAATACGATGTTTCATTCTCTTTCGGACTGAATAAAGCCATCTGCGCCTTCATCTACTGGAGGATCTTTGTTCTTGCCTCTACCATCGTCATTTTTCTGCTTCTTATAGATTTTGGTCAAAATGGAGCAGTCACGCATCTTGTGTGAGCTTCTCTTGTGGATCGGGCATGGGCCGTCATGGACCTCTTCGTAGCTCTCCTAGATGCGCTTGCCTTGCGACTTCTCAGCATTGTTGATTTCGTGATCCCCGTGGCGTCACTAGAAACGAGGTCAGGAGCCTTCTGGCTGGTCACGGCGATTGATCCCATGGTGGTCGTGGTTAAAACAATGTCGATCATCACCCCGAAAATCCTTGCGACGGCCACCGCTGGCCGGAGGAGGTCGGAGGGCATCGTGTGCGCCAGCCTCTTCTCCTTTAGCATACATATTGGCCATTTTTAACATAGTTCCGGTGTCATCCGGGGGTTTTCTATTGAGCTTCTCACGAAGGCTGCGTAGCTGCAATCCCGTGGTGAAATACGTGATGACCTGCTCGTCCGTGATGTTCGGGATCCTATTGTGGACATCCAAGAAACGCTTTATGTAGTCCTGTAGGGGTTCTCCTATGTCCTGGTGTATGCAGCCAAGATCATGCTTCGTGGTCGACCTCTCACAGGTCGAGATGTAGTTGTTGGTGAACATCTCCTTTAGCTCGTCCCAGCTCTTTATGGTGTTGGCGTGAAGGCTAGTTAACCACTACAAAGATGTTGGGAGCCAACATATCGTGGAGGTAATCGCCACATCACCTAGGAGTTGCCACCGGCGGCTCGTGGTATCGGCGATCGAGTATGATGTCGCCCATCTGCGTTGGGTGAACCTTGCCGTCGTACTTTGTCCATCCCGCAATCTTGAAACCGCGGTGGCCGTGCCAGTGGTGCGGAGCTCTTTGGTGTAGGAACGCGGGGCGTCGGTGGACTCTTCCTCCAGCGTGACTTCTCTAGCTTTCTCCACAACGCTGCTTCTGTTGTGGTTTTTGAGGATGTTTCTGAGGTCAATCGGTCCTCGACCACCTCCTTCTTCATTAATGGCAACCTCTCCAACGGTTTCAGAGTACCTCTCGGTCGGTCGTTGCCGCGTCCTCTCCTCGGGCTTCCCTCGGATGACTTCTTGGTCGTGATCATGCTAGCTTCCTCCTCTACCGCCACGCCCGTGCCGACCGCCACGATTAGAAGGACGCCTCGGTCGTGGGTCTGAATCCGACGGGGAGGTCCTGGGAGCCGCCGGCAGTTGGGGCGTGTCGCCTTACGGTTGTGGTAGTACTGCGAGCATGTGCCAATTTGACCGAAGCGGCGATTCTTGCGGCCTTAGGGGCATCGCCCATGCGCTCCGAAGAGGCGGTAGTAGCGGCAAGGTTGGCACTTGGAGTATGGTGAATCTGGTGCCCATTGACTTTGAGGAACTCAGCATCAAGACTGTGGTTGAGAGGACGTTGAGAGTGTGTACGTGACTGCTGAGGATCTGGCCTCGATGCCCTTGCTCTCGCCATGCCCTCTCTTCGACATCCGCTATGTCTTGCTCGTTCGGCGGCCAAAAGCCGCTCGCTTCATGGCATTCTCCCCGGATGGTGTTTCTTCGCGCGCCGGCAAAGGCGAGCGCTTTCTCTCCCCCAAGCGTGATGACTGCCGACGCCACCATGAAGATCCGATTAACGCCGGGAAGGAATAATGGCATTGGTGGGAGTACGGGGTTTGCTTTGCCGTGGCCTTCGACGTGTCATCGGCGGCAGCGGTCTCAGTCGTGGCGCTCTCGCGACCTTCGGGGATAGTGGCGAGAGTGTCGTCCAGTAGCAAGCTGAGCCGTACCATGTTGATAGAGAGGCCGTCGTGGCTGTCCTCGGACTCATCGTCAGCGAGGTAACCATCGAAGGTGTCGCGGATGCCGCCTTGGTATATGGTGGCATTGTTGACGAGGCGAAGGGGCCCTAGCTGAAATGCGCCGGAGCCGGCCGGGTCGATCCCGTCGGCGGTTGGATCTCTTCCGAGGTCGGAGATGAACCTCCCCGCCCTTCTTCATCGGAGGTGATGACGATGTTGTCCTCCGTGAACCCGCCGGCGCCGGTGATGGTGGGGTCGCACTATGGTTAGCGCATTGTCGATGTAGTCCCCCATCAGATTGGATCTGGGAGGGGACCCGCCATGGACCACGCGCCCTTCTGGCGTGGAGGTGATGAAGATGCTGCCAGGGGGCGGACCGCGGTGGTTAACGTGATGCGGTTGATGACGCTACCTCAAATGGATCGGGCAGCATTGCCTGGGTTGTGCCAACAAGGTCGGAGGTCTTCCTAGGATGCCCACGGCGTCAGCGGCATGTCGTGGGGGTTGAGACCGGCCCGCGTCGCGGCAGGATGGTCATCGCCGCCTCCTCGCAGGGAGACATAGAGCATTTTTAGCCGCGGACAGGGCTTGTTGGATGCCCTTGTTCTCGGCGGTCGATGTGCTCAATGATGTCGAGGTACGGACTACGCCTAACCGGTTCCCACCGGATCGGGAGAGCACAGCCCGAGCTTCCCGATAGGATCGGTTAATATCCGTTCAAGAGATCCGAAGACGTTGTCATCCGCCAGACCGACGCCGAGAGGTCGGTGCCGATCTATAGCAGCCGGTGCAACGGATCCTGGCGCCATCATAGCCGATGAATAGGTCGGAGCCACGGTTGATGAGGTCGAAGGCATGGCCGACGCCAAAAACGCCGCGGTTATTGATGCTAGAACGCCCGGTGAGGTCGATGTCGGAGCCGGTGATGGAGCGTTTGGCGGTGCCGCTGGTGCCGATGGAGTCAAGATGGCCGGCAGCAGACGGAGGCCTCCTCGCCCCATTGGTGTTGATGAAGCGGATCATGGTGCCAACTCAAAAGCGAGCCAGCGGTGGAGGTCGAGGCAGCCAAGTTGGTGAAGAAAGCCATCGAGATCGAATCTTTAGTGCACACCCCTACCGGGCGCGCCAACCGGCCGAAGAATCACGCCGATAGTCCATCGAGGGGCTACCCACGATGGTAGATTGATCCGGCGAGGTGTGCGAGACCAAGATCTAGGTGGTTTATCAGAGACACAAGACACCCAAAGTATCCAGGTTCAGGCCGTCGGCGTGACATAAAACCCTACGTCCTGTGCTCTGTTTTCTATATGGTGGAGTATACAATGTGGTAATCGAGTTAAGGGAGGGCCCTACCCACCTTATATAGTGGGGGGTAGGGTTATAGATAGAAACTATGAGGTCGAGTAGAATGCAATCTGTTACACGATCTCTGGGATCGGAGTCTATTCTATCAGATCGCCGTCTTCAGGATATCCTATAGATGTCATGCGGGATGTGGGGTCCGATGCCTTGATCCGCACTCCACGTCGTGGGCCGAGCTCTCCAGGGGGTCGCAGGCCAAGTGGTGTGCCGTGGGTACCTGGGGGGAATTCTCCCACAGCTTGCTACTACATCAACCGATTATATTGTCATCCAATGATGGAGAAGACCCCATATGAGCTTTTGAATGAAAGAAAGCCCAATATTACATACTTTAGAGTGTTTGGTTACAAATGCTATATCTTGAAGAAGGGCACTAGATTGGGGAAATTTGACAAGAAATGTGATGAAGGCTTCTTAGTTGGCTACTCCACTACAAGCAAAGCATATAGAGTTTGGAACAATTCTAGTGGTGCACTTGAGGAAGTCCATGATGTTAAGTTTGATGAAACCAATGGGTCTCAAGATGAAGAATAAAATCTAGATGATGTGTGGGGATCTCATTTGGTGGATGCTATGAAGAACATGGACATTGGTGATATTAGGCCTATGCAAGTAATTGATGTTGAAGATCACAAAGATCAAGTGCTAGTATCTCCTATTGTGCAAGCTAGTGGTTCTCAAATGCAAGATCATCAAGTTGAGTTCATCTCATGAAGACAAGTCAAATGATCAACCTAGCTCAAGCAATCAAGTTCAAATGCTTCAACCTACTCATATTGCAAGAGATCATCCAACAACAACAACAACTTAGCCTTTTTTGTCCCAAGCTAGTTGGGGTAGGCTAGAGATGAAACCCATAGGAAACAAGTATAAAAGAAACACAAAAATAGGGCACAAGACAAAAGATAGATTAGGGTTAAACAAGAAAAGAAATAAAGGTCACGGTTCGTGCACGTTGATTGCTAGTCTCCAAGCGCTCCTATCCATAGCTAAGTCCTTAGAGATATTCCACTCCTTAAGATCTCTCTTAATCGTCTCATCCCAAGTCAGTCTAGGTCGACCTCTACCTCTCTTTACATTATCTGCCCGCTTTAAAACCCCACTACGCACCGACGCCTCAAGAGGCCTCCGTTGGACATGTCCAAACCATCTCAACCGATGTTGAATCAGTTTCTCCTCGATTGGTGCCCCCGACCCTATCCTGAATCTCTTCATTTTGAACTCTATCCCTTCTTGTATGCCCGCAAAACCAATGAAACATACGCATCTCTGCCACACTCAGTTGCTCTTTGGACATGTCGCCTTTTGTAGGCCAACATTCAAAGACCAGTATAACATCGCCGCGGCGAATTGCCGTCCTATAAAACTTACCTTTTAGCTTCGTGGCACCCTCTTGTCACGCAGGGACGCTTTTGAAGCTTGACGCTACTTCAACCAACCTTGTTGAAATTCTATGCCTAACATCTTCATCAATGTCGCCATCCTTCCGTAGCATTGATCCTAAATATCGAAAAAGAATCCTTCTTGGCCACCACTTGTCCATCGAGACTAACATCTTCATCCTCGCGCCTAGTTGGGCCGGTCGCACATCATGTACTCGGTCTTGGTCCTACTTAGTCTCGAACCTCGTTGACACAAAAAGCGCCTTGTGCCTCACACACGCGGCAAGCGGAAAGCGTGGCTTCAAACGGGTGCCCGGGTGTCTTGAATCCGAGGCGTGCGGTCCGTTTGACCTCGAAAACTAACAAGGGATGAAACCATGAGAGCAGGAACCCGCCCGGTGAGACCATGACAGTTCCAAATATACGGCCCCGAAGCCACTTTACGATGACATACATATAGCTATAGAAGCTATCTCCGCCAACGAAGTTTAATGATACATTCGGCTAATGTGAAGATAAAGCATGTAAAACCACGATTCGAATGAACATGAAGAGACATGTTTAAACAAATGAGAATGATCATCAATATTGTATATAACTTAAAGCTCATAGCATAGATCAATGCCATTGTTAACATGATAGAATTAAGCGTGTAACTCATAGATATAAATCCATCCGTGCAAAGCAATGCATAGGTTGTACCAACTAGTCCGCCGCGACGCCTAGCCTTCTAACCCGTCCCAAATAGAAACCCTAACAAGCTAATCCACAAAGAAGATACAGCTTGTTATAGATCTAAACCACTCTTTATAATTAGATTAATCCACCGCATGATACGATCTAATCATAAAGAGCTAAAAGCATGCATGCACTTGAAAAACGATATATAAGTACTCGCTACTCATAAAAGCATAACCATATTCGGCAAGCTTACCGAATTGGGGTCCATGAAGAAGGAACAAACAAGTGAAACGTAAACAAAGCTTATAAAGACCTGCATCTACCGCCGGTACCCGGTCTCATCTAAGCTAGGTATACATCTAACGTGCATGAACCCACAACATGTAACAACTTAGATTGATTTAAGCTCGGGCTATAAATAAACCGTGATCCATTCCTTCTTTGATGTTTTAATGTTACCTTGTTGTGGCGATTAGATCTTACAAGTGCAATAGAACTATCCTTCATGGCAAGATGAACATAAAAGCATCGAAGAACGAATGGATCTATAAAATATGGAAGCCGAGCCCTATCAATCTAAATCGGGCAAAAGAGTGATTGCAATTGTAATAAATATAAATATAAGAACATTGCAACACATGATAACTTAATGAATCTATCGATCGTGCCAAATCTAACAGAGCCGATAACTATCTTTACCCCGCCTTAATCTACCGCACGATACAAGACATAAGCAAAGACTTCCCGCTACAAAGCTTAAATCCACCGCATGATACTAAGCAAAGTAAAACGACACTACTTGCATTATAATCTAAATCCACCGCATGATACTAGACATGATAGCAAGGTTGCCGGAACTTACGGAGGTCGACAGATCGATGCTTCGTCTCGCAGAACTCGACAACACGACTTGGACTCAAAGGGTGGCGCAGAGCCGGTTTTTGTTGTATTGATTGTGAACAGAGATTACAATGGTCGAGGGTCGTTATTTATACCCCGACATGATAAGAGTCCTAAAGGACTATGATCACAAAGACTAAACCCTAACGAACCAGGATAACTTAAACTCCAAGCCTTTCCGAAGTCGACGTAGCGTGCACATCGTAGATTTTCTTCTATTCGTAGCCTTGCTCGCCCCCACCGCCTTGCCGAATCGTCGCCGACAACCGCCGACTGACGGTCGTTAACTCGCATATAAAATACTCACAACACCTGCATAAAATGCTTTCTTTTGACCACCAAACTTAGTGGTAGGGTTTTAATCTAACTAGTTCCACAAGTTTTGGTATTTTCAAGAGCAATGCAGGAATTATACATAAACAAGGAGGAAATGCACCAAAAGGCACCTTCTCGGGAAAGCGCATTTCGTAACATCCTTCACCCCAATAAAAATGAGCCTACCACGATGCATTCTAGCCCCGAGCAAATGGCACCCAACAACTTCGGGACCAATAACGCACACCTCCCAAGGCCCGAGCCCAACCGAAAGCCGGGATGGGTGCGCTGGCAAGCACTTAAGGTGTGCCCGCACCCACTTTGGCACCAATCTGGCCCAACCTTGGCGAGGTGGTACAATAAGTATAGAGAAGGATAGTGCAATGTGCGGCCAGTGGTGAAATCCATAAAACAAGCCCAAGAGGTCGAGGCCCAAATCCAACATGAAGTCATACCGGGCCGCAGGACATGGGTTCAATGTTTTGGGCATAACTTTCTCATACGAAATCGGAATTCAGCAAACGAATACTCAAAACGAAGCTAGCTCCGAGACCCACGTGCTCCTGCAAAGGTTCAGCCCAAATGGAGAAAATGTTGGTGTGCACGCACCTTAGGGTGCGCCCAAGACCAGCGTGGAGGCCAAAATGGCCCATCTTCGTCCTGGTGGCCCATCTCGACCTGAAAAGTCTGGTGGCGGTGTTTGCTTGCCCAGAAGACGATGCGGGTGGCTAGAAGATTAGTACCAAATGGCTTAGCCAAGGGAGGCTCCCATGGAGAAGGTCCTATAAATAAATGCGCACTCCCTCACTTGTAACACACACCATTCCAAGGCAAGAGCTCTCCCTCTTCTTAGTAGGGCTCTTCCCTCTACTCTTCTACCTCACTCCAATGGGCTTCGGCTCACACTAGTAGTAGAGAGATAGGTGGAGGAGAGATGTGAGGGCCGGGAGCGGGGAAGTGCCGGACTTGTCGGTGGCTCCCCAAACTTGTACCTTGGTGGATTCGTGCTTGGCTCCTTCACGGGATCTTGGCTGAGTAAGACTCCACGGTTCTGATAATCTTTATTGTCTTATGTTGATCCAAGCTTTATCTACTTGTTTGCGGGATCGATAGCCGTTCCTTCGGGGTGGAGCACTAGTGGTGGAACCCATTGATCGGGGAACCCGCAAACACTAGAGCGCTAATCACTAGCGTAGACGTGGTGTTTGGGCTAGCGCTTTTCTATCTTTTATGAAGCACCCTACGGTTGAGGGGGGTAGGCGGCTGGGTCGTGACAAGCCTTGACCGTCCCTTGAAATCCCCCCACGTTCGAGTGTGGGTTAGTGCAAAATTGCCGGAAGCTGCCCGGTTTGGGTGTTATCCGGTGCCCGAAGTGAACAAGTAGCTCTAGAGCGAGGCTAACCATAGACCCTAAAGGTGTAGGAATCCTTCTCAATAATCCTCCCCATCTTTGGCCTGTATGTCCTTGGGCGAACTAGCTAGGAGAGAGTATATCCGTTCCCTGTGGAAAATACGATACCCTGAATATTTCCGGGTGAAAGCTACAACGACAATTACATGCGCTTGCGGATTTATCTACGACGTTAAGAAACGTCAACAAGCTTTCTCTCGCGCCGCTGTCGGAACGATTGCTATTATCTCCTAACCCGTTTTCCTTGTATCTATTTTTTTAAAAATCAAAATAGTTATTTATTTTTCTTTTTTTCAAAATGAAGCCAACCAACCAATTTCAAAACCTTTTTGCTTCTCCAAAGAGGGGGTTCAATAGGGCACATTCTTTTTCAAAACCATCTGGCCATGAACTCCCCCTACAGATAAAAGCCATTGTTTGGGCAGACCCCTTCTCTGGGTACCATGCCAAAAACCCTTATACCCATCTCGCAAGGTTTTGAGGACATATGTGCATGCCTAAGCATTCCCGGCATGACACAAGAAACTCTCATGTGGAAGTTGTTTCCGATCTCCCTCAAAGGGAGAGCGAAACAATGGTACACTAATGTCGTAGGAAGTTTGAATGGGGATTGGGTAAAACTCAAAGACAACTTTTGTCTAGAATTTTTCCCCATCAACTCCCTACCCAAGACAGTCCTTGATTTTGAGCAGGGGTGAGAAGGAGTCCATAGGTGCAGCCTGGGCTAGGTTTGCAATGTTAATACACGATAGCCCAGACTTGTCATTACCCGATAGTGTGCTTTTGCATATATTTTGTTCGGTTCTTGACATAGATGCTGCCCTATGCCTTGACATGACCGCCGGAGGGTCGTTTACACGAAAACCTACAACGGAACAAAGGAGAATCCTTGATAATATCCTAGGGAAGCATCCTTCTCCCATTGTAGAACCTTTCCCCCTCCGTAACAAGGGCATGTCAAGATCCGAGGAGCCCTCATTAGTCAAACCATTCCCTTTACCACTTTGTAGGCACAAAAATCCTACTCCTTGCGCCACAAGACACCGACAAGCCTAATAGCCGGCTTTACTCTACCGCTCGAGCGTCTTGAGGCGTGCCGATCCAATTTGACCTGTTAATGACAAGGAAGTAAACGTGAGATCCGGAACATGCCCGGTGAGACCAAGACAGTTCCGCATGTATGGCTCTAAGGCCAGATGTAAAGACATATAGCTATGAGAGCTATCTGTCGACAGATAATGAATGCATTCGGTAAGCATGTAAAAGATGTAATGTAACAACAGTTGCCGAATGATCATAGAAAACATGTTTGCACAAGTAAAGTCGATCATCATGATATGACATCATAAAGCTCTATTGCATGGATCGAATTAATTGACAACATGGAACAAAAAGCGGGTAACTCATAAATATAAACCTAATCTAAATGACACATGCATAGGTTTCATCCAACTAGTCTGCCGCACGCCTAGCCTTCCTAAACCCGTCAAGCTTAAACCCTTGCAAGCTAATCCACCGCATGATACCACTTTGCTACGAGATATAAACCACTTACCACAACTAGATCAATCCACCGCATGATACAATCTAACCATGATAAGCTAAAAGCACGCATACATCTAAATAGATCTATAAATACTCATTACTCGTTGAAGCGCGTATGCATAGACTAGTAAAGTGCATATGCAAACCTAATCTAAAGCAAAGACGTAGATTCGTCCCCGATCAGTCCTAACAAAAATCCACCGCATGATACACCGCAACAAGCTAATCCACCGCATGATACGGCTTGCCGTACTTAACCGTTCTAAACCCTCTTCGTCCTAACAAAGAATCCACCGCATGATACACCGCAACAAGCTAATCCACCGCATGATACAAATTTTGCCAAACTAGACTCTAATGATAGGTAGACTTACACATGAAAGATACGAGTAAACACATAACCGTGTTCGGCAAGGTTGCCGAATCCGTGGTCCATGAAGAAGAAACTCACACGTAAAACCTTAGCCTGCCGCACGACTCATGACTAAACGCCGCAAGAACCCGCAAGAACACGTGACAACCTAGATTGATCTAGGCTCGGCTATGACAACACGAGATAGATCTAATGACAAGCTTAATGATAAACATTGAAAGTATTGATGACATCTAGATCTAACAAAAAGATAAAGC
This sequence comes from Hyparrhenia diplandra, assembly GCA_015847255.1. Classification (NCBI taxonomy): domain Eukaryota; kingdom Viridiplantae; phylum Streptophyta; class Magnoliopsida; order Poales; family Poaceae; genus Hyparrhenia; species Hyparrhenia diplandra. The sequence goes on along the minus strand of JADLZK010010860.1, from coordinate 196,334 downwards.
CGAGCTACATCAATCTAGATTGGGCAAAGAGTGTGTGCAAACATAAATAAATAAATAGATAATCAAGTAGGAACCATGCACCACTCGGTAACTTAATGAATTCATTAGGGTGCCAAGCCTAATGAAGCTGATAACTAGCTCTCGGCCGGATCTTAGCCCGCCGGATGGCTCATGATCGACAAAAGAACCCTCTTGCTCCTCGATAGCTTAAATCCGCCGACGATACTAAGCGTGAACAAGACTTCTTGCAATAATCTAAATCCGCCGACGATACTAGACATGGTGCAAGGTTGCCGGTACTTACGGAGGTCGACGGGTCGATGAATCCTCTCACAAGAGATCGATGACACGACTGGACTCGAAGGGTGGCCGGAGCCAAGGCACGGAGCCGGGTTGTTTGTATTGATTTGGGTAGGTTTTCTTTACAATGACGCGGGTACATATTTATATCCTAGGTTACGACCCCTGTTGACTCGTACATGTTTGCGTAACCATAAAGCAAAAGAAAATATCTAAACTAGATACACGGACTCTATCTTTCCCTTCTTTAGAGTCCTTGCTGATGAAGCTCCTTTATTTAATACGTATCTAACCGGCAAAGCGCTCTTGGTCGTTACGTATCTCCCAAAATTAGTATCTCCTCAAGCCATGACGTGTACTCCTCCATTGCTCGCGCACTTCGGCACCATCCAGTCATATATTAGCCGAACATGCAAACGCATGTGTGCATGTCTTTCCTTTGGCCGAACCATCAGCATGGACTCCATCTTGAACCAAGAACCTTCACGTCTCCAAATATAGCACATCAAATAGAATATTTTATCTCTCGCCTTAATTGATCTCCCGAACAAGTTCTTTGTATTCGCTGGATGTCGTGGCAAGAACCCTCGGCGTTGAAGCTTCATTGCGTTCTTCACGGCTGATACGCACCACGATGTTGCATGTTTCCTTTATTGCCTTGCACATGCCTGACGTTAGCTCTACCGAATGCCGATCAGCCAACTCTGGATTTAACCATTGCCGATTCCTGGATTGATGATGTCAGCTTTGCCGAACGCTCTCTTCCTTCTTTCAAGTCGGCAATCTCTGTTCACCACGATTTAAGGGCTGAATCTTCATTGACCAAAATTTGGTGTTAACATATAGGCCCCCAAGTTCGAGTATGAATTTTCATGCTTCGAACTTGCTTCGATCCAGCCATCTTCTCTTGATGCACTATCGTTGCTGGTGAGTTCGCTCACATAGAAAGACAACCTCTACCATATTCCCACACTTCTGTACGTAAGCCCCGTAAAACAATAATTCTCCAATACATGTGGAAATAGGTCAGCAGTAAATGCATGTGTATAAATGTCACAATCATATCCATTTTTCGTTGATCAACTGATGCTACAATGCCGATCACATTTCAAGAGTATCATGTCTATAACTGAAATCTCTTTTAAATTTGAATAAAATGGCATTCTACTCACCCATCTATCGCTTCAACCATGGGGCTTTTAGTTCGTGCTAAGTCCTCAAGCAATTGCAAAACAGAACATCGACAGAATTGCTTATATTTTATCCCTTGATCACTTTCCTTCCGGAGTTTTATTTATTTATTTTATCTTATCACTATAAAATTGCATCACATAATATTGCAAAGTCAAAAAACTGAACCATAAGGAGATACAAGTCATATACCTAGATCAAGAGGTGCAAGTGAATATTTTTTTGTATTTTTATTTTCCTTGTACATGTCACTCTCTCTAATCATTTTAAAATTATGAGGCTATTGGGCCTTCGGCCATCTTTTCATTTTTATTTGGCGATCATGTGACCGTCATTTTTTTTCTTTAGGGCGGGCATCGGAGTACCCATTGTTTTAATCTTGGCGGACACGTGTCCGTCGTTTTTTCTCAGTATAATATATTCTTTAGAATAGCCTCATATCTTATTCTAATCAAAGAGAGAATGTCCATGCCTCATCAAGGAATTTATTATTTATAACGTGTATGTGATTCTTGATCTTGAGAATATGACTATAATCTCACTAGCGGTCACAACAGTTCGACAAAGCTCAATATGACATCAAGCAAATTTTATTTTATTATTTTATAAAATTCTCCGGATCTCAAGTATCTCTTAGAACAACGTCATAGCAAATTCTATTTCCATTCAGATTTCACGACCACTTCAGACAAAGCTCAAACTTTATGCAACCCACAAATTTCAAAGACTTTAGGACAAATATTACAACCACTAAACCCAAATCTTAGAGAGATCAAAGTTATAAACTAGACACGGGTGAAACATGAAACAGAGCATCGATTTATCATTTCAACAATGGATAGACTAAAACAATTATATCACATATATATAATGGAAGTTCTAAAATTTATAATAGAGAAGCAAAGGTAGAGATGCACAAACCACCGTGTGGAAATGAAGGAGCTCGTGAGTTGTTCGCCTCATCTTTCTTCATGATGAATCGCTTGGCGCCATTCAACGTGTATGCGTGGTGAGCATAGGTCCCCTGAGGCACGTCTAATGCAGGAATCTGATACGCCGAGCTTGTTCACCTTAAGGGTTTTTCTTTGCCATTGATTCCTCATATCCGCCTCTATGCATCTTCTTTTTGGGCCGACGAAGATATTGATGACTTCTTTTTATTATCTTGAAATCGGCCGCTGCATTGTGAGAGACTTGGGTTATATATAGTTTGATATCAGTTCTCCGCATTGCTGCTGAATTCTTGTCTGCTCCTGACTGAGAAAATATTGAGCCGATCACAGGTGTTAATCACTTCTCTCACATAACCGGCTGTCCAGATTTCATAGCTGCTCTGATTCTATCTTCATATATTGAAGGTCACGTGATTAACCTTTGCAGATATGCATGTCAGTTGACTGTAGTACTATAACCGATAGTCAAAAAGAATCTGATCGGTTCTTGTAGAAGTTGTACCATGGCTGCTACATGCAAGCTATATTTGGAAGTTACTGCATGGGTGCCTGTCGAATGCCCAAGAGTTGCCGACCACACTGTACGCTTGCCGAACAGCATGTCTTGCCGAACGCCTCTCAACGTGTGGCATGAGCGTCTGCACATATACGAGCTATTCGGCTGTCCTACTCGAGTTGCATTCTGACTTTATGCCAAATATAGTAATCAGTCATGTACGGAGTTATCTTGAAAAGTCAGGTATATATTCCAATTCCTTCCTGAGAAGCATTCCACGCCTTCATACTCCCAGAACGATGGCTCAGTAGCAGCAATGCTTACCGAATCGTCAGCTTGCACTATCTCGACGTCATCACCGTTCCATTGGATAAGGACTTGATGCATGGTGGATGGAACGCAACAGTTAGCATGGATCCAATCTCTTCCAAGTAGTAAGCTGTAGGATCCCTTACTATCGACCACAAAGAAGGTAGTGATCAAAGTCTTTGAGCCGATCATCAACTCAACGTGAACGACTCCATGGATATCTGAAGGATTGCCAGCAAAGTCTCTGAGTATAATGTCCGTTTTCAGCAAGTCCACCTTAGTCATCCCCAGCTTTCTGAAAGTTGCATATGGCATGATGTTGATCGTAGCTCCCCCATCAACGAACATATGAGTCAGAGGCTTTCCATTAACGTATCCCTTCAGGTAAAGAGGCTTCAGATGATTATGCTTCCTAGGCCTGTCGAACACAGCTTGTCTTGAAAGAGCTAACTGTCCTAGGAGATCAATCATCTCTCTCGTTGTCAAAATCAAAATAGGCCTCTTCATCTGAATAAGCATCTTGTTCCTCCGGATCCACGGTGGCTTGTTCTGTAGGAGCTGCAAACTCTATTGGGATGTAGAATACCATGCTAACATCTCGCCGAAAGCCTACTTGCCAAAATACTCTTACGCCAAATGGTCGGTTTCCTGAGTTTTTCTTTGGGCGCAATACTTTCTTGCGTTCGGCTGCTGCTTCCTTTGAGCTTCATGTCTCTGAGGCGTTGAACCCTTCTCTTCTGGCTCTTCCTCAAACCTGGAGGGCACCACTGTCCCTTCTGCCACATGTACTCCTGAGGAGAGCCTAGATCATCTTGGTCTTCATAGTCTTCAACGTCAACCCACGCTCCGTCGACAACCCTTTTTGCTGCTATGAGGCATATGTTGTTTTCTATTTTTACACGCCGATCATCCTCTGGGAACTGGATGAGACGGCGGTCGACTCGTGCTTGTCTGTACCTGTGATATCACTCATGTTCAGCCATATTTATGCTTGGATGCCTGGTTACTATGTCCAACCACGGCTAGCATGTGCACATGTGTCTTCCATAATTATCCAACCTTTTCTTCTCCGTGCAAATCTCCTGCTGCATGTACCTCTGCTGCCGTCCACCAAATATAAACTGCACACTCTAGCTGGATGGCCTCGTTGTAGCTATCATTAGCTTCCACAGATTGTCACCAGGAATCGATTTTCTGTGTGCTGAATAATAATTTTCAGCCGATGGTCTCCTATCGATCGGCTATCAGGTTGTCAACGTCCTTTGAGTCCCTGATGCAACCTCATGACAACTATTTTGTCTCCCATTTGGAATAAACTTTCCAGGTCTGTCACTTTTACTTCCATTGTCAGACTAATACTCATATACCACAGGAAGAGTTAGTCATGCTAGTAGGAGCCGATAGTTGTACTGGTTTCATCAGCTTTCCTACTTGGTCCATCTTCGTCTTACCCCATGTTGAGGATTTGGAACACCCAGCTCAAGGTTCTTCTCGGCATTAACTCCTGTGACAAGTTTCTCCAGCACATCGTGACAAACGAGCCAATATTCTTTCTCAAGTAACCAACCCCTCAATCTTGGCAACTATGAGAGCAAGTCAGACAGCATGGTATTAATGCTCATCGGTCTTCAGAGTATGTACGCACCATGTATGCGAACAACCAACGACCGATACTCAGGCAATTACGGATCCACCATAGGCATGCTGATTAACCAATCTAGTCCCCTCTGGTGATATATATATATACTTCCTAAAAGCACAGAATGACTTTCAGCACAATTGCTCCTCAATTTTGCCTTTCTGCCTCTGCGGCAGCCCTTGTTTCCAATGAGCTCGATGGTTGGTGGTGACGAAGTTGAAGTTTCAGTGTGTCGATGGTACTCTCGGCGGTGCGTAGATCCACGCGCGACGGGCTCAGGCCCCCCGAGCGCAATTGATGTGGTCAATTACGACGCCGAGCATGCTTATCTCTGAGATTTTTTCTCAACGCTAATTTCTGTGATATCATGACAATAACTTAGCTCTGAAGCTTCGTCTTCGGTTCGTACATCCAGGATGGACTGCCTGCTAGATGCAATGATCATGACTTTTCTTTTCCCATCATAACCAGCTTTGTCTTCCTGAGAAAAAGCAGAGTCATCCTGATAGGAACCGATAAACTTGCCTTATCGGCCTTTTGCTTGGTACGCCTTTGACTCTCTTCTTTCACCAACGGGTTTGTTTGATTAGGGACGCATCGGCTGCAAGCCGATCGTGCGTTTACCACCAAGCTCAATTGCTGTTGAGATCCTTCAGCTCGATTGCTTCATCTGGACTAGTGGTGGCCCCCCAGGCCAACCTGCATGTGTTTGCTTGTATCGGTGACTGATCATCCAATCTATTCCCATCGGCTGTATCAATCAAATATGCTCTTGTACTGTCATATCATATTATGTCTGAAGAATTACTGGAAATAGCCTGATAGGCAAACTAATAGTTGGTGTCTGACCCAGTCACGGCAAAATTGTCATTGCTCCCTGTTCTGCAACTTCTGATAACTTGCAGGTCTTTTGAGCGGCGGAGTGCTGTAGCAAAACAATTTTTGATCTCGTCAACCAAGGCATCACCGTGTCGCCATATGCCATATCCTGCTCCATGCAGATGACACATGTGGAAGAATTGGCCTGTAAGCTTCATGAGGTGGCAAAAGTCAACAATATAGAAGATGTAAAAATTATATTATCCAATCCAACTCCAAAGAATAATCAATATTTCTTCTTGGATTCTCTTGGCATTGACGTCTTGCTTCTGGATTCTGACCAATCCTTGACGATATCAACCATCAAGCTGATTTAATGTTGGACTTCCCAAATAGGTATATAAATGATTTTCCTCAATCGGCAATAGAAACCGATTCATGTCTTCTTTGGCTCACGTCGATCGGGTCAAACTCGAGCACTCTTTATTTTTTCCGATAAATAATGATTTCTATTCGGCAATGAATATTCAGCTAGCTCTTGATCCATATGGTACTGGGATCTAACCTTTCTTTCTGCCTGCCGAACAAAAGTACTTCTTGCCATGGAGCACAAGCGGATTGTACACTATGATCTGGAAGTTAATAAGTATTCAAAAACGATCCGACTTCCGATCAAATGATTGTGGTCCCACCGGACGTGCCAAAAAGTGTGTAGGCATAAAAATCCTACTCCTTTGCGCCACAAGACACCGACAAGCCGGAATAGCTGGCTTTACTCGGCTGCCCGAGCGTCTTGAGGCGTGCCAGTCAATTTGACCTGTTAATTGACAAGAAAGTAAACGTGAAATCTGGAACATGCCTGGTGAGACCAAGACAGTTCCGCATGTATGGCTCTAAGGCGGATGTAAAGACATATAGCTATGAGAGCTATCTCGTCGACAGATAATGAATGCATTCGGTAACCATGTAAAAGATGTAATGTAACAACAGTTGCCGAATGATCATAGAAAACATGTTTGCACAAGTAAAGTCGATCATCATGATATGACATCATAAAGCTCTATTGCATGGATCGAATTAATTGACAACATGGAACAAAAAAAGCGGGTAACTCATAAATATAAACCTAATCTAAATGACACATGCATAGGTTTCATCTAACTAGTCTCGCCGCGACGTCTAGCCTTCCTAAACCCGTCAAGCTTAAACCCTTGCAAGCTAATCCACCGCATGATACCACTTGCTACAGATATAAACCACTTACCACAACTAGATCAATCCACCGCATGATACAATCTAACCATGATAAGCTAAAAGCACGCATACATCTAAATAGATCTATAAATACTCATTACTCGTTGAAGCGCGTATGCATAGACTAGTAAAGTGCATATGCAAACCTAATCTAAAGCAAAGCCAGAGATTCGTCCCGATCAGTCCTAACAGCAATCCACCGCATGATACACTGCAACAAGCTAATCCACCGCATGATACGGCTTGCCAGACTTAACCGTTCTAAACCCTCTTCGTCCTAACAGCAATCCACCGCATGATACACTGCAACAAGCTAATCCACCGCATGATACGGCTTGCCAAACTAGACTCTAATGATAGGTAGACTTACACATGAAAGATACGAGTAAACACATAACTGTGTTCGGCAAGGTTGCCGAATCCAGGGTCCATGAAGAAGAAACTCACACGTAAAACCTTAGCCTGCCGCACGACTCATGACTAAACGCGCAAGAACCCGCAACACGTGACAACCTAGATTGATCTAGGCTCGGCTATGACAACACAGATAGATCTAATGACAAGCTTAATGATAAACATTGAAAGTATTGATGACATCTAGATCTAACAAAAGATAAAGCCGAGCTACATCAATCTAGATTGGGCAAAGAGTGTGTGCAAACATAAATAAATAAATAGATAATCAAGTAGGAACCATGCACCACTCGGTAACTTAATGAATTCATTAGGGTGCCAAGCCTAATGAAGCTGATAACTAGCTCTCAGCCAGATCTTAGCCCGCCGGATGGCTCATGATCGACAAAAGAACCCTCTTGCTCCTGATAGCTTAAATCCGCCTGACGATACTAAGCGTGAACAAGACTTCTTGCAATAATCTAAATCCGCCTGACGATACTAGACATGGTGCAAGGTTGCCGGTACTTACGGAGGTCGACGGGTCGATGAATCCTCTCACAGTAGATCGATGACACGACTGGACTCGAAGGGTGGCCGGAGCCAAGGCACGGAGCCGGGTTGTTTGTATTGATTTGGGTAGGTTTTCTTTACAATGACGCGGGGTACATATTTATATCCTAGGTTACGACCCCTGTTGACTCGTACATGTTTGCGTAACCATAAAGCAAAAGAAAATATCTAAACTAGATACACGGACTCTATCTTTCCCTTCTTTAGAGTCCTTGCTGATGAAGCTCCTTTATTTAATACGTATCTAACCGGCAAAGCGCTCTTGGTCGTTACGTATCTCCCAAAATTAGTATCTCCTCAAGCCATGACGTGTACTCCTCCATTGCTCGCGCACTTCGGCACCATCCAGTCATATATTAGCCGAACATGCAAACGCATGTGTGCATGTCTTTCCTTTGGCCGAACCATCAGCATGGACTCCATCTTGAACCAATTTAAGAACCTTCACGTCTCCAAATATAGCACATCAAATAGAATATTTTATCTCTTGCCTTAATTGATCTCCCGAACAAGTTCTTTGTATTCGCTGGATGTCGTGGCAAGAACCCTCGGCGTTGAAGCTTCATTGCGTTCTTCACGGCTGATACGCACCACGATGTTGCATGTTTCCTTTATTGCCTTGCACATGCCTGACGTTAGCTCTACCGAATGCCGATCAGCCAACTCTGGATTTAACCATTGCCGATTCCTGGATTGATGATGTCAGCTTTGCCAAACGCTCTCTTCCTTCTTTCAAGTCGGCAATCTCTGTTCACCACGATTTAAGGGCTGAATCTTCATTGACCAAAATTTGGTGTTAACAACCACCATTAGAATCGACCGTTGAGCCCTCTCCCGAACCACGAATACCGAAGGAAGGAATGCTTTATCCTTCGGGGTTCCCGATCAAATTCGAGGATCATGGGAGAACCTTTGAACCTTCTATGGCACGAATGGAGCAAATGGAGCGCATCTCCTTCTAAGGAAACTTCCTCTAGCACCAAAACCTTCAAAAGAATGGTTAATGGAGGTCAAACGCTCTTCTTACGAAGCAATTCAGATAATTTCACCTCCGACGACTATATCTTGTTCATTACGAGGAAAGTCCTTAGATGCCCTACACAACCCCACAGTCGAGGCAAATATCATGTCACAATATCTTGCGGAAACTCTTTTGGGTAATATGCCACTAGCCTCGACCGACGCACTCTTCAAGGGTCGGTTTGGCCTCATCTTTGCGTGTTGTGGGATTGCTAGGGCCGTGCCAATAAAAATTCATGAAACCGAGGTTCACTTAGACTTATATATCTATTCCATCCTCAACTTTGATCTTCTCATAGGCTACCCTCTAGAAAAGATTTTTCATGAAAAACCTATAGAGGAAAGCCATGATGAGAAGTTGGGAAAGATCGCTTCGCCTCTCACCTAGATATCCCAAAAGCGAAGCATCTTCCCAGCCAAAACCTGTTCGAGGAGGGCGAAGTTCATAACCCCAATCGATTCACTTAAGTTGCTTTCGCATCTTTGTGAAACGAAACACCCGTCGCCCTCGCCAACACAAGGCATGTCCCTCCGGCCAACAAAACGTTGTTCTTGACAATGGTCAAGACATAACATTTGTCCTTCATGACACGTCTTTTGAGGATGAAAACTCATGTGCCATGGACATGCCCGAGGCACCAACTCTAGAGACCAAGATAGAAACCGCTAATGAGCATGAAAAATCCTCCTTTGAGATCCCTCATGTTTCATGCTCACATTTTTGGATCTCTAGAGTTGACTTGCCTCTAACCACGTGCCCCTACGAGGACCCCAACCTTCTCTTAATCCTTGTTCACAAACTTTTCAAGAGGATGGTTGTGGATGTCTTCGTCTATCACAAGTTTTGCCAATCTCGTAGTGGCACGATGGTCCTAACCTTGCGGCTTGAGCGTAACGCTAAATTCTTAGTGGTGAGGTCGGGAACTTCACCACCTTTCATAAGTCGCAAGATGAAGTCCCACGGTCGAGCTTAAGACCATAAAGAAAGCACTGCCGGAAGATACCCTGACTATCATAAAAAAATTATCCCTCTTATTATTTTCATATAAAAATTTCCCTCCTTTTATTTTCAAAAAAATAATCCTTCTCTTATTAATAAAAAAGCAAGAACATGTTGTCAAGATAGTATGCACCTTCGGGTATTCTTGTCGCTAACCATTTTAGGTGGAGATCGATTAAGAAGAACAAAGAGGCATGCGATGCTCGAGAACATGGGGGCCACATCAATGAAAAAAACTATGATGCTCATGGCTGATGGAACATGCTCAAAAGGAGACCGGACCTTGCACACTTGACTTTTACACAAAAGTCCAAGTGTAGGGGGAAAGGATGGTGACACTCTCAAAGTTCCATACACACCAAGGCGTCATATAAAAAGATGATGGTGAATAAAAGATGATGCCACCCACGCCTTTGCTGAAAAAAATAGAAAGAGAAAAAAGGATTGAAAAAAAAAAAGGAAAGACAAAAGAAAAAAAAAAAGAGAGAGAGAGATAGAAAAAAAGAAAGAAAAAAAAGATGAGAAATAATAATAAAAAAGAAAGAGAAAAAAAAAAAAAATAAGAGTGTTGGTGAAAAGAAAAAAATATAGAATAGAAAAAACAATAAGAGAAGAGAGGAGCAGGTTGGCCCCACATGGTTAAGATAAATACCAATGCGCCCGACTCCACCCCTCATTGCTTCAACAAGCAAGAAGGGCTCTCCTCTCACCTTTGTTGCTACCATCAAGGCCCATGGCCCACACACACGCCATGAATGTGTGTGGCCTAGCCTCGAGATGCACCTGGCCGAGCCATCAAGCAAAACCACAAAGAACAACTTCGATGCTTCATCCATAAAAAGCTGTCGGTATTTATACTCGTGTATGCAAAGGTAACGTTCACCAACTCATTCACTCATTCTTATCTCCATGAGGATAAAACTCCATGCTTCCCTTGTTATGACATCCGCTTTGAGTTTGGGTGTATCTACGTTTACATATGAAATACATCCATAGGTCTTTTACATTAAGCATGGTGCTTAGGGTAAAATGATCTCCTTTAATCAAGCTTTGACAGGGTGTTAGAGCTAGGTTAATGAACTTAGAGCTTTGTTGTCATGATCTTTGGGAGTATCTTATCTTTGGAGATGAATCAAGGCTTTGCTTACACTTTGCTTCTTTATGTTAGCCTTGCTTGGAGTAATGATGAGGTGAACAAGAAAAATAAAATAAAAATAAAGTTTTTCTCAATAAAGGCTCCACGGTGTTTATACCCTGGGTAGAGCCATGTGTTTGTTTCCTTTTGTTTTGTTTTCTTTGTTTAAATAAAACCCGGTACAAGAATAAGTGTGGGGAAGATCTCTCAAGCATACAATCACACCCATCTGAGATCTCCCCAACACAAAGCACAATCATCGAGCAATTCACGATAAAGAATGATGAGACGAACGACTACCATTAACTCCTTCCTCTTCAAACAGTTGGTTTGTGCAAAACTCTCGCTCTCACATCTCACAAAAAGTTTTGAAGTTCAAATTTTGAACATTTTTCAAAAAGACAAAACTTTTGAGGCCCCATCTCCATGCTATCCTTTTGATAAAAATTTGCATACTCTTTATTTCTCGCTAATATTCCTATGCCTTGTGAACTATCTATCATAGGGACCCCATGTTATCTAGGTGATTGGGATATGTGATATAGCCGATGATTTGAACCTTGCTCTTTTATATGAACTTGGGATTTGTTTTCAAAAATTCAAAATTCAAATAGCATGCTCCTCAATGATATGCAAATTCCTCCCAGAGCCATATCGAGTTTATCAAGTACAAAAACCTTCCACATTTATATGCTACTTATCTTTTCATTGAGCTTGTGTCAAGTCTTGTTGACCCTTGTTGAGATAGTTGTCATGCCCCCAAGATCAAGATCACTTACACGCCACATATATCAGCTATTCCTACACTAGGAATACGCTAAAAACATGCTTCCGTCCACCATACAAAAAGCTCTGCTCCTACACCGGAGTAGACACAAAAAACATCTTAGAAATAAATACTCCATGTTCTACCAGATAGTGATCTCTATATATTTTATGGTTCAAAGAGACATGGCTATGAAAAATATAGGGACACATGAGGGTCCCATGAAAAAAAAAGGGACACATGAAGGTCCCACGAAAAAAAGAGTTGGACACATCAAGGTCCAAGACTTTTATGAAAAAAGAGAAAAAATGATGAGCACATGAAGGCTCATGCAAGAAAATATATATATATATATAGCCATGTTCTCAAGAATAAATTTTTCATAAGAGAGATCACTCTTGTCAAGGAGTATAGTATAGGTTCCACTTGATATATCCACACACTTGCACTTCTTGATCTAGGGGTATGCCATCCTTCTCCTTGGATCCGAGCTTTGACCAAGCAATACATGCGAGTAAGTATGCCTTCATATCTTTCCCTGCCCAGAGATCCAAATAAGCTTTTAGAAGTAGGAAAGAAAGAAGGCAAAACTTTGATATGCCTTGGCGAGGAACCAAACACAAATATTTGAGTGATCCGAGTGAATCATTTGAGGAGCTAAGCTATGTTTTACATTTTCAAAATCTTATGAAAACCCAAGTTCCTGCACTTATTTGAAGCAAGGTGATTTGAATCCATGTTGTTCCATAATTCAATTACCCAAGATTAACATGGTAGACACATCAAAAGTTCACAAGTGCAGGTGAAGCTTAGAATAACTTGTATGCAGGGTTACATATCAAGGAGATAACCCATCTTAGTCCTAGCCTTTACTCGAGGGGCGAGCAAAGGGCTAAGTGTGGGGAATTTGTTGACGGTCGTTAACTGCATATAAAATACCGTCAACACCTGCATAAAATGCTTTCTTTTGACCACCAAACTTAGTGGTAGGGTTTAAATCTAACTAGTTCCACAAGTTTTGGTATTTTCAAGAGCAATGCAGGAATTATACATAAACAAGGAGGAAATGCACCAAAAGGCGCCTTCGGGAAAGCGTGCTCGTAACATCCTTCACCCCAATGAAAATGAGCCTACCACGATGCATTCTAGCCTGAGCAAATGGCACCCAACAACTTCTCGGGACCAATAACGCACACCTCCCAAGGCCCGAGCCCAACCGAAAGGGGATGGGTGCGCACATTCCTAAGGTGCGCCCAAGCACTCCACTTTGGCACCAATCTGGCCCAACCTTGGCGAGGTGGTACAATAAGTATAGAGAAGGACAGTGCAATGTGCGGCCTGTGGTGAAATCCATAAAACAAGCCCAAGAGGTCGAGGCCCAAATCCAACATGAAGTCATACCGGGGCCGCAGGACATGGGTTCAATGTTTTGGGCATAACTTTCTCATACTGAAATCGAATTCAGCGAATCGAATACTCAAAACGAAGCTAGCTCGAGACCCACGTGCTCCTGCAAAGGTTCAGCCCAAATGGAGAAAATGTTGGTGCTTGGCGCACCTTAGGGTGCGCCCGCCAAGACCAGCCTTGAGGCCAAAATGGCCCATCTTCGTCCTGGTGGCCCATCTCGACCTAAAAAGTCTGGTGGCGGTGTTTGCTTGCCCAGAAGACGATGCGGGTGGCTGGAAGATTAGTACCTAATGGCTTAGCCAAGGGAGGCTCCCATGGAGAAGGTCCTATAAATAGATGCGCACTCCCTAACTTGTAACACACACCATTCCAAGGCAAGAGCTCTCCCTCTTCTTAGTAGGGCTCTTCCCTCTACTCTTCTACCTCACTCCAATGGGCTTCGGCTCACACTAGTAGTAGAGAGATAGGTGGAGGAGAGATGTGAGGGCTGGGAGCGGGGAAGTGCCGGACTTGTCGGTGGCTCCCCGGACTTGTACCTCGGTGGATTCGTGCTTGGCTCCTTCACGGGATCTTGGCTGAGTAAGACTCCACGGTTCTGATAATCTTTATTGTCTTATGTTGATCCAAGCTTTATCTACTTGTTTGCGGGATCGATAGCCGTTCCTTCGGGCGGAGCTCTAGTGGTGGAACCCTTTGACCGGGGAACCTGCAAAACACTAGAGCGTTAATCACTAGCGTAGACGTGGTGTTTGGGCTAGCGGTTTTCTATCTTTTACGAAGCACCCTACGGTTGAGGGGGTAGGCGGCTGGGTCGTGACAAGCCTTGACCTTCCCTTGAAATCCCCCCACGTTCGGGTGTGGGTTAGTGCTAAATTGCCGGAAGCTGCCCGGTTTGGGTGTTATCCGGTGCCCGAAGTGAACAAATAGCTCTAGAGCGAGGCTAACCATAGACCCTAAAGGTGTAGGAATCCTTCTCAATAATCCTCCCCATCTTTGGCCTGTATGTCCTTGGGCTTAACTAGCTAGGAGAGAGTACATCCGTTCCACATGGAAAATACGATACCACGAATATTTTTCGGGTGAAAGCTACAATGACAATTACATGCGCTGCGGATTATCTGCGGCGTTAAGAAACGTCAACAACAACCGATCGCACGGAGCCTTGCGAATCTCGACTTAGCCGAATGGCAATGGGTTCCCGACCGCACGCGGGCGGTTTGCGAATACCGTAGCTTTGCCGAATACCATGCGCCGCACGCGGGTTGCCTACCAATCAATGCTCCTTTGCCGAATGCCTCCTATTAGCATCTTGCACCGCCCACCTGTCATACGAGGCTTACCAAATTTCGGTGTTAACACATGCCCCCTCAATTTTGGGACAAAAGTACTTTTATTCCAAAATTGACCACAGCCTTTCTTCATTTACTTAGGTCAACACCGTTCCCGCGGTTCATCGTCCCTCCTCGGCCCACATCCGCCGCGGGAATTTCAAAACCCTAGGGCGCCACGGATTCGGCCGGCTCTTTTAATGGCGACCTACGACTTGGTTCCGGAGGTAAGCTTCATTCATCTTTGTGTATTCGGCAACTCCCAATTTGAATTCATCCCTTTTTTTCACCCGCATCCGCTCTTTTTTCCGAAGAACTACAAGGATCAAATCTTGATCCCCACCGAGGTGAATCATGATATGTACTTCCTTGGACCCATGGGTAACTCCGATCCGACTGAATTTATAGCGAAGGAAAGCCAGAGGATCCCTTTCAAATTTGGAGTATCTCCACCAAGTCGGTGGCAGAACACCTTCAAGACCTGGCCGTTTCCCCCAATCACCGGATGGCACGACTGGTACCGAAGAATATCTGATGTCAAGGCAATAAGCGAGCATTGGGATACTCAAGACATTTCTCACTGCTTGGAATTGTCTCTGTCAAAAACCCCAAAAATGAAAGTCTACTGATTGCAGCAGCTCATTTTTGGTCTAATGCTACTAACTCCTTCATCTTCGGCCATGGTCCGATGACCATTACTTTAGCTGATGTGTTCATGATGACTGGCCTGAATATCACGAGCAAGTATGGCCGTGGAAGTACAAGGTGGTAGCGACCAAACAAATTTGTGAAGACCGGTCTTTGCCCGACAAACCACATCAACGCCTATATGTGAAAAAGGCCTTGTAACCGAGAAGGAATATAAAGCTTTTAAACCTCCGCTATGCAGGTTCATCTTCGTGGAAATCCAACGAGCCTGCCTTGAATCATATAGTTATGGTCAAGACCTGGTTGCCAAGAAGACAATCCCGTTAGGCAAGTTTCTCTTAGGTGCCGTGTATCATATGATGCATCAAACTACCACCCAAATGTTCGATGGCAAAAACATATCCCGTGTAAATGGCCCTTGGTGGCTAGTTCAGATGTGGTTGCGATTATACATGCATAAATTGGTCAAACTAGACCTCCGCAATTTGGAGTTTCCTTCGATCCAACTATCTTTGAACATGAAACAAAGAAAGACCAAAGCATGCCATACATATGGAGAGGCTGCATCTTCCATTGCCATCGAAATGGACATTGGTCATCTCTTCAAACTTTTCTACAAAGGTTTTGATGATGTGCTCTGGCTTCCTTACACGTAGAATGATGATTTCACTCTTCCCTCAGAAATTCGATTATGAACATGGTACGTGAAGACAAGTTCTCAACAGAAATCTTCAATACTGATCACTAAGCCATGCATACTTGCTGCGAGAATTTCTAAAACGAGAAAAGTGAGTCCCACTAATGAATTTTACTATCCAAACATGGCAAAGAAGACAATTGGGGTGCGGCCGGTTGCCCCCAAAATCGTATTTCTCCAAAGCTATAAAGCCAAGGGAAACTATAATCAAAGAGATGCGGGCCAGGGAAAGTATTCAGCCTAGGATCGAATGCGCCAAAGGTACGCATCTTCAACCTTTAGTCCCGATCAAGGCTGCTCATCCTTCCTTTCTATCTTGGTGGCAAGAACTGCGTGCCCATATCTTTGATTCACCCGGCCCATCCTTTTATGTCGAGGACTTTTACCGGTTTTTGCCACCGAAAGTGAGGTAACTCTTTCATATCTGCAGCTCATTGCTTCTCCTTTTTTTCTTCTCGACTTCAGCCGTTGCTAATGCGGGATGTTGAACCGGTTCTTCCTTCGAAAGTGATCAAATACAAGGTCCCTAGTCCTCTTCCGGCTTTAGGACATGTAGGACTTTCTATGAAAGCTTTCATGAAAACCCACATGGTTTTTATTGAGGCATCACTGACAAATCAGAAGAAGAGGAGAACTTCAATTAAGCCGATCAGGAGTGCTGGAGTGCCCAAGAAATGAAGGACCAGGAGGACTAAGCCAATCTCCCGGTATAACACCAACTTTGACCATCATTCGCAAAGAATCCACTTCCCTTCAATGTATCCATCTATAGTTGCAGATTGATGCCCAACTGGTGGATGTCCAGGTGCATGGTGAAAGCTCTTCTTGGATTTTTGCCAAAGACAAAGAGGTCCAAAAAAGAAATGAGAGAATTGGTAATGCCCAAAATCACAACCCTTTTATTTCTTCCGCCAAAATACATGTGACACTCCACAATTAAGGCTTTTTTAAGCCTTCTAGAAACAGATAAGATGATTGAACGGATGGGAGAAGAATCTTCTAATAACATTCCCAACTCACCCTCTTCGGGCCGAAAGGACTCCATCCAGGCAAGAAGAAGAAGCTGAAGCTACAGATTCTTCTGGAAACAGCCACAACAATTTGGGAGCCTCATCTGGACGAGCTAATTCTCCTTCTTTGAGTGAGGACCTTCAAATTGATGATCAAGCCAATCCCCTTTCGGGAACCACCCATTTTTGTGCAGTCATCCACAAGCAGCCAACCTGAACATAGAAATTCTTCTCCTGCTTTAGGTGCCATCAATTCTCCTTTGAGAGAAAAAATACAGTCTCTAGACAAACATTTTACTGGAAAGGTGATATCTTTTAACTTATCATTATCGACAGAACTTCTTTTGGCCACCTAACGTGTCCATTTTCGAGTGGTCGCCGAACCGGCTACCAGCTTCTCCTTCATCCCCAAGGGTTTCATTGACAAGGGTGAGGAAGTCACTTCTAAGCAAAGCCTTTTACAAGAAAATCAAAATCGGCTCAAGGAAATCATCTCTCTCTGCTATCTAATGGCATAAGTACTTCAATCCGAGAATGTCAACGAGTAAAGAATCTAGCTGAGCTTATTGATCAAGAAATCCCTGCTCCCTTGCGGCACGCAATATACTATGTGCTTCATCTTGACAATCAAGTTGCTTTGCGGTTGAATTGGCCAACAAACGTTACGTCTCCAAATCAACACTTTGTTGGCTCATATGGATTCAAAGAAACAGAGACAAGGGAACTCAGACTCAAAATTTGAAACTAACCAAAAGCTCCGGGACAAATCTGCGACCCAAATTGGATGACAAGAAGAAAAGGAAAGCCCTACTTGAGGCCCAAGCGATGCAATTTGAACAACGAAATCGAGAAGCGGGAGAAACAAGCTTCTTTGGCCTGCCCCAATCCATAAATTCGGCCAAGGAGAAAGTGACGAGAAACTTCAAGGAACACCGAAACTTAAGGCCAAGGTTTCCAATCTGTCAACCTTTGAAGAAAATGACAAGAAGGTTAATTTGAGATGAATGCGATTCGGCCGATTATGTAACTGTCATGAAGTCTTATCTGAACATGTGAACTATTGTAAACATTTGCTTGCGCCTTGCATACGACCTTTACTCATGTTTCTATTTAGATTTGCATCTTGATCCCCCGTATGAATTTTGATGCCTACGAACGTCCCAAACATAACCAACTAATGTTATAGCCGAATCGTTTTACGATATCAGGCCGAATGAGATGCGGCCAATGAAACCGGATAAGCTGCGGGCACCGATTTGAGCAACAATCGGCAAAGAACCGGCCTAATAAGGAAGAGGCGGACCTTGCGTTGTTTGGCATTCCGTAGCCCATTCGAGACATGTGTTGCGGTTTCCTTAAGCGGCCTATAAGCAAAGACGTTCCCTCGTCATAATTTCCATCCCGATCGAAACGCTCTTGCCTTCCCGACTCTTCATCTTCTTCCTTTGCACTAGCCGAGAAAAAACCCCGAGATTGAAGACAAAAATGGCCGGAGAGGATAACCGTGGCAAGCGTCCCGCCGACGACGAGGTGGAAGGTAGCCGCGCCACCTGTGCCGGCCGATCTGGGTAAGACTTTGCTTCTCTTTGCCCCCTGCGATTCAAGCCCTTTGTTCATTTTCTTGATTTTCAATCTGGACGGACTTTTCATAAGAACGCTACTTTATCGGCCGGTTCACGCTTCCGGTCTTCCCTCGGTGAGGAAGACAAACCCGTAGGGCAACCTGGTGCCAGCCCCGAGTTCCCCTTCGTCTCCATCGGGGTCTTCGTCGTTGTCCACTGGCTCTTCCTCGTCATCCGCGGCATCCGGCGACTCCTACCATTCTGACCCCTATGGGTCACCGGAGGAGGAGGATCCCCTCTTCACCAACTACGAGTACCGCCGCGTCCATGACGAGAGGGACCGCATCAGGGAAGAGTACAGCCAGTACTCAGGGCGGCCGGCATCCGGGAAGCCGACTAGGAGGAGCAGATGAAACAAGTTTGCGCTGCCCATGCTGGTCCGATAAAAAACCCTGCTCACATCATTTCTAGTTCCACCGCTTCCCTCAACGATTCATTCCTTGATGCAGCCATACCGACGACATTCGGCGACCGAGGAGGAGGTTGCGTCGGTCGAAGGCGGAACGCGGCGCTGGGCGTCGGCCACCAAGGTCGCCGACAAGGTGAAGGCGCGGGGTGAGGCGGTGCAAGCGCGTCTTGATGATGTAGCGGATAGCCGCATTGATCAGGTCACCATCCAAGGCATCTACCTCGGCGCTGCCATGAGTTTGGCGGCGCCGGCCCACCTGCATCGGCGAAGATTACTCGCGCCCGGCCGGTTGGTTTCGATGGGCGGGCTTTCGGAGAACGTCGAGAACATCGATGAACTTTTAGACCAGTATGAGGGTCGCGCCGCTGCCATGGCTCGCCTACCCGGGCTCAATCTGTCTTCAATAAGCTCCCTTGAAGATTAGTTTGTACTTAGGGTGAACTGCTAATGAGAGGTCTTCCTTTTTGCCGTATCTTCTTGTTCTATGAATGCCGATCAATCCTTAAGATACTTCTCGAATAGGACACCCGAATGGTGCCTTACCGAATAGATGTTGTTACCTCAGCTGGTTGGATATTGGCTCCGTGAAAAATAATGAACAAATTAGCCTCTGGAATATTCACGCGCCATCTAGTAATTTCACTCAATGCACTTCGCCCTTCTCTTCTCCCGATAAACCAACCAAGGGTAAAAATGCTAAGTCCACAGGAGAATTTGTTTGGTTTTTTTTGCACTAGAGGCGATACATGTCGTATCGCTTTTGATCTCACGATCGTCAATTCGGCTAAAGGTGATGTGTATCCACCGGCTATCCCCAAATGGCGTAATTTGTTGGATACATTTTTAGCTAAAGGCGATATTTTCAATATCGGCTGTTTCTCGTCAAAGATTAATCTTCAAACTTAGAGACGATCATACATTTGGCATTCAACAAATAGTTGCTTGAAAAATGAGCAAGAAATACAAAAAACACATCTTCTCTATAGCCGAATACCATGTCCCAAGATCTAACAGGTTTTTCGGCTAAAAATAGGTATCCGATGTTTAATAATATCCACCAATTCCATCCTGAGCTCTTGATCCATCTCGGGCACGATGCATATCGGCCTTGGCTTGTTACCATTACCAATGTCTTCTTCTTCTAGTTTATCAGCCGACATAAAACCATGCCCCATCTCCCTCTTGTTGCTCATTAAAAATTGCTATGAGAACCGATCGCTTGAATCGGCTGTTGATCCCGGTCGTAGATATTGACAGGACCTCCTTCTTCCCAATCACGACCAGTGAAGCACTCCACACCATCGTATTCCTAGAAAGAAGGTTCAGCAGCAACGATACTCATAGAGTCATCGGCCTGAACAATTTCAGCTTCTTCATCAACCCACTGGATAAGGACTTGATGCATAGTAGAAGGGACACAACAGTTAGCATGGATCCAATCCCTTCCAAGAAGCAAGCTGTATGCCCCCTCGCTATCAATGACGAAGAAGGTAGTGATCAACATCTTTGAGCCAATTGTCAAATCAACGCACATAGCCCCACGAGTGTCCGGCCAGTTCAAATAAATCTCTGAGTATCATGTTGTTGCATTTCTTAAGCGCAATCACTAGAAATAGGTTTAGAACCCATCTCTAATGACGACGCTCAGAAATGCGCCGTTGACATCCCCAAGTGAAACCACCATGTCGGTGATCCGACTGGGAACATCAACGGGATAGATCTTGCCATAATAGATGTTTCATCTGCAAGTGCACGGATCTATCATTGTAGCATTTCACCCGGAAGTATTCAGGGTATTGTTATTTATATTTTCCCAAAGGAAGGCTTGTGCATAAGAAGCTAGCATGGCTTTTGAATAGAGGAACATGTGTTTGCTTAGACCAACTTGTTCATAACATGGGTAAGTATAAACGGTTCTTGGATAGTGTGACACACACATAGGAATCCACCTCTTAAGGATAAAGAAAATAGAGAAAGAATAAATGAATAACCTAATGAAGTAATCTAATGTATCTAGTTATGGCCATACAAATGAATAGTTAGGATCATATGCAACACGATATAAGAATTGTTAGGTCTAGGATAACAGGGGAGACTCCCCTGATACCATCCAGCCCAATGGGAAGCATTTACGAACTCCTACATCACATACGAACGTGGGGGGATTTCAAGGGACGGTCAAGGCTTGTCACGACCCAGCCGCCTACCTCCTCAACCGTGGCATGCTCTCATATCCGTAGGTGTCGTAACACCCAGGCACCATGCCCGCATGTCAGAGCACTACTCTTGTCCCCCTAGGATCCCCACTCTACGAATGGACGGACTAGAACAAGAGTAAACCCGAAGGAACGACGAACCGTTATCCCACCTCTAATCATGTTAGGCATATGATGATCGATGAAGAACAAATATGAACATGTCAAGATTATGATATGTAAACTATATGCTAGTTCATATATCAACACAAGAACATGATCATGACTATACTCTAATTCATAAGTTAGGCCAAGAACATAGAATAAGGACTTGCAAGAAGAATGCTCCATAAGAGATGATGTATATTACCAAAGCACTTTCTTCTAGGAGACAAGCCCTCCTTGTAGCTCTTCTACTCCAACTCTAGTCAACTAAGAAGAAGAAGAAGAAGGGAGAGAGAGGTGGTGGTGGTAGGGAGAGGTAGTGTGCTGGTGTAGGTGAACTCCTTGTGGTGTGTGTTGAGAGAGGGAGAGAGGAGAGCTACTTATACACATGGGAGAGGGGCCTAAGTGCTAAATTCCTCTAAACCGACCTTGCCATCGTGTCTAGGTACGTTGAATCGGCCATCCCACCAGCGCACAGCCCTCCTCCTGAGTTAATGCACCGCCTCCCCGAGTTTGGGCCTGAACCGCCTCAGGGAAGGTACGGGCGCACTGGGCGCTTGGCAAGCCCCAGGCTCGGCTTTCGGTCCGGCCTCGGCGGGGGTGGCGGTCTTTGGGCCCTCAAAAGTTCTTTGAGGTGGGCTTGGCTTGGTCTAGTTTGGTCATTTTGGCCCGAAAACCCCCCTCGGTTTGTGATCTTCGTGTTTACGCTTTCCCGGGTTGCGCACTTTGGCTGGTTTTCCACCTGTTTTTATATAATATCTGCAAAATAATATTCTTGGCACTACAAGTGGAAATATATTAGTAGCAAAGGTATATGAGCATGATAAGGTCAAGTTTTACTCCCTTTTTGGTAGAATGTTGACGTTAAAAATATGTAGTTGGTTACCGTCAACAAACTCCCCCAAGCTTACCCCCTTTGTGCGTCCTCGAGCAAAAAAAAGATAAATACTTGGTTGTTGATTAGGAGTTGCTACTATGCCGATTACATCTTACCTGTGCCGGGGTTATAACAAAAAGTTTTCTAGAGTTTGAATAAAATGGCATGTTTATCCACCCTTTATTACCTTTCATCGTTTGTGGGGCTTTTGAGCGATTTCGAATCTTGGGTGGTTGCCGGATAGAACGGTTCTTACAAACTCGCTTATCTTTCATTCTTTTGAGTGACTATTAATCCAGAGGTTTTGAAATATTTTTGCAAAGAAAATGGTTCCTCAAATGATCACTTTCGGTAAGCTCAATGTATGTATGTGGTTGATCCTTACCAAAGGCTTAGAGTTGCCTTTCTTTTCCCTACCAACTATAAAGGCCGATATGTGGAGTTTTGGGTAGGTAAAAGATTGGCATACCTGTTTCATGTCATGTTGCCCTCATCAAAGACCAAACCACCTGGAGAGACTAGTCATATGCCTTGATCAAGATGTGCAAAGTGTGTGGAATATTTTTGGTGGACTCCAAGTATCATGGCTCTCTCTTGTTTTTGGTAGAAGGAGGTATGGGCTACCTTTTATTTCTTTCTTTTCTTTTCCATCATCATCATTATTTTTTTTTTGACGAAGTCTTGACTTCCTCGTCTTTATTGGGACTTTTGTCCACCTTTCTTTTTCTTTCTTTTTCAAAGATAGCCCATACTTCTCCTTTGTAGCAAGAGTTTTTGTGAGAGAGCATGATAAAATGAATGGAGTATTCCTTTTTGGTGGATGGATGGGTGCATGTTGTGCACAACTCTCGCGGTGAGAGTAGGCGTTTATTTCTAGGTGCAAGTGAATCTTGAATCATGGGCATATGAAAAGGATCTCAACAATAGGTTACAAAGCATTTTGACAAAGGCTCACCATGAAAACAAGTAGCATATGACTAAGGTTTTTTCCATATAAGATCATAAATCATGTCATATGGCTCGTAGGTCTGTGCATATCATTGAGGAACTTTTGAATTTTGATTTTCTAAAAGAAAACTCGGATGTTAAGTCATTCTAAGAACAAAGTCATAGCAAGTTCATTTCACCATATCATATCCGCAACTACTTAGATCGGATAGAGCTTATGCTACCCACATGAATCAGGTTTTTCAAGGTGAACTATAACTTAGCCACTAAACCCAAACTAGAGAAAATTTACTCCCTCCGTTCCAAATTATAGTTCACTTTGGCTTTTCTAGATACATTGATTTTGCAATGCACCTAGTTATACACTATGTCTAGATACATAGTAAAAAAATGGATCTAGAAAAGCCAAAGTGAACTACAATTTGGAACGGAGGTAGTAAGTTATAAACTAGGCAAAAAGCAAAACATAAGACAGAGCAACTATTCATCATTTCAACAAGGGACTAAAACTAAACATTGCCATAGCTCATATGTATAAGCATGAAAGCACATAGAAGAGCTACTTATTCTATTTTTGGATATTTTTTTTTGAATGCAAGATTGCTGAAATTTAAACATGCTAAAATAAAATAAAAACTTGTTGAAAGTAAATATGCAATGCAATGATACCTGTGGGAGTCCTCCCCAAGCTATCCGGAGGCCTACTTGATCGGGTCGGCCTTGGTGCCTCCTGAATGCTTCCTCGCAAAGTCGCTATGAAAGCGACCATTTGGACTCTAATCGGCCCCATCTTTGCTGATTTTGCTGCTCAAAATTCTCTTTGCCATTTGTGTTTTGCACATGAGTATTGAGCTTGTGCTCAATGTTCCCGATCACGCGTCTAAGTCTTTGTAGCTGAACGTTGACAGCCTCCAACCCATATGTTGACTGCCTGGGCTGAACTGGTGGAGGCAAATCATCTGAGCTGCTCTCAAAGTCAAACCTATTGGTCCTCCATGCTGCATCATTTCCTTCAGGCCACTCTGATGGTGCGGGTGTCTGAGGTGGCGGCTCCCACCTAGGATCATACCCGGGTATAACCCCTGGGGTCCCCATAGGATAGGTCCACGCAGCCTAAGGCATCTGTGCAGGGAATGGTGATGGCATGAAGTGTGCTGCATGTGAGCTTGATCTAGCCTCTGTCCTCATGCCGCTGCGTGTGGTACTGCTAGGTGTCTCCTTCCTACACAAACTATCAGCAGTCTCGAGCTCAAAGGTCAGTGACTAGCTTTTATACAACTGCAAGTCCGGGTTAGGTAACCGGATTACAGTTGTATAGCCAGGAAAAGTGTAAGCAACCTCGCCCAAAGGTAAAGTCTTCAGCAAGTGCCCCTGAGCAAGCTGTGTAGCGGTCCAATAGTCACGGGGTGTATCTATGTACTCTACCTACTCATTGTCCAAAGCTCCAACCGTAGAAGCAAGACGTGTGATAAGTGATGTGTAGGTAATTGGAACTACAGGTTTAGTGATGACGTGTAAAAAGTTCCTGCACATCTCTACCACTGGAGCTACCTTTATCTTGTGGACAATGGCATAGAGCAACTTGAGCTCAGGCTCATTCACCCATCTAACCCCGTGCCTAGGGAACAGAGACAAAGACATCCAGCGATGAATAAATCTAAGTGATGGGTGCTTTGGATGCGTGGTGTGGCGAGGCTTAAAGACACCCTGGTCTCGAGAGCACTGGATATCTCCTCCCAAAACTGATGCCTGATGAAGCCGGGGATAGCATTATCCAAGTCTAGTGCACATCTATAACTGAAGCCCTAGTGACTAGCTAGTTCCACCCACTTAACATGATATGGTTTACCAAAGAGACGGAAAGAAATTCCTAGCTTGTCCTCTACTAGTGTGCATAAAAAACTGGATTGTCGGGAGGCGAGAACCTTCCTCCTCAAGAGGGGGAAATCTTGCCACCCAACCGCTTTCCAAAGGATGGGAAATTCAACATCCATACCGTCATCTCGAGGAGGTCGAGGTCGATTCCGGGCGTGTGCTGGAATGCATGGTCCTTGAGTAGGAGATATGCTTGCATCTCCTGATCTCCACGGATGTCAAGGTACGGGGCGTCGGCTTCATCGATCGTCGGGGGAGCTTGAGCTTCTTCCTCCACGACGGGTGTAGCTTCTTTGTGCATGGGGGAGCTTTCTACGTCGTCGGTTGAGGGCGGTGCTTGAGCTTTTGCCTTGCGATCTTTTCCTCGACGACCGCCTCAACCCGCTGAGAGCTCCCTTGAATTTCTTCATGGCTACTGCAAAACACTTTAGCAAGGACCTCGGGTGTGCAAGGTTTAGCTGAAAGTATGAACTTTCACACCCGTGATCTTGTTTGACACAATGTTTTGGTGGAGAAAATTGAGTGTAGAGCAAGTGGGAGAGAGTGTGTGAGTGAGAAAGAGTGAAAATGGGAGAGGTGAGCTCACACACCAGCCGGGCCATTTATAGCCGAGCAAACGCCATGGGCGAGGCCCGGGGCAACGGCTAGGAGCCGTTGGCCAAAGCCTCGGCCCGAAAGGGCGGCCGCCAGGTGCTTGGCGCACCTTGGGGTGCGCGCACCCACCTCACCCCGGGCGCCTTGCCGGGTTTTGGTAGGGCGGCCAACGGTCACAAAAAGTTTAGGACAGTTGTTTGCTCCCGCAAACTTGGCCTACCTCTCCACTTTTGATTTTCTCCAAAAATTTTCAAAAAAATACTTTTTATTTTTATATATAGAAAAATATTTTGAAAATATTTTTGTGTATATCTTTTATTCAAAAAATATTTTCTTATTTTTCATGAAATCATTTATTTTATTTATAAAATTTATTATTTTATTTTTCGAAAATAACTATATATATTTTTGTGGATAATTATTTTTGTTTATTTTCAAAATAGCAAAATATATATATAAATAAATATTTCTCTCTTTTTTTTTAGTAAAATAGAGAAATATTTTTATTTTGAAATAAAATAATAAATATATACTATATATATATATTTTTTTAAGTGCCAATTTACCTTGTTGGCAAAGGGGCGGGTTATTTATAGTCAGCCGCGACTTTCCCCATGCTTACCGGCGGGAAGTACCGCCCGGGGTCTCGAGTTAGATCCTTCGATGCACCATACCGGCCTCTTGGCTGATTTCTTACGGGTGCATTGTGCATTTGTACCCAATAAATGGGCACTTCACCGCCTTTACTCGACATGGAATATGATGAAGCCCTTCCCCATGGATATGTCGACTTTGGTTGTATAGAGGAATGGCCTCCCCAAGAGGAGAGACACATCTTCTTTGGGCCCATATCCGAGACCACAAAGTCCGGGGATGTACTCCGTTTGAACTTTGATAAGCATGTCTTCGAGTATTCCCTCGTGTCGCCGTGTTGTCTCGATCCGCCATTTGGAGGACAAAATTGGTAGGTGTGAGTGTACCTCCATGGATTCTGTTGAAGGTGGCCTTGGACATCACATTGATACTGGCCCCTGAGTCGCAAAATGCGTTGACGAAGGTGTGGGGGCCAATAGCGCAGCTGATGAGTGGACGTCCCAGGGTCGCCCTTCTTGGCAATGAACGGCGAGCTCACAGTGATTGCCTCTCTCCCCTCTCTCCTATATAAAGAGGCCATCCCCTCTCATGTAACACAACAATTCAAAAGGAGAAACCAAATCCACTTTGTGCAAGAGAGTAGAATTAGTTCTTCTTCTTCTACTTCTTCTTCTATCTTCTAATTCTAGAGAGTGAGAGAGGGAAAAGCTAGAAAGAAGCTTTGTTCTTTTACCCGGAGTTGCTTAGGTTCGCCTCTCGGTGTTCCGCGGTTCCTAGGAGGACGGAGTGCCGGACTTGTCGGTACCGCCCCTCGCTTGTACCTCTCGCAAGTCGCTTACACTTTGGTAAGGAGTCTTGTGATTATCTTGTAGCTACTTAATTTCCTTCGTATATTTCTTAGCCGATTGTAGACTTGCGGGATTGATAGTCGTTCCTTCGGGGCGGTGCTCGGTAGAAGGACCCTGGGGGCGGAGGTAAGCCTTGTCGACACGCCGGAGTAATAATCACTAGTGTAGACGTGGTGTCTAGACTAAGGGTTTTCTATCTTTTGCGGTGCATCCACGGTTGAGGGGGTAGGCGGCTTGGTCGTGACAAGCCTTGTCCGTCCCTTGAAATCCCCCACGTTCGGGTTGTGTCGTAGAGCTAATTCTTGGAAGCTTCCCGTTGGGCATTGGCCGGTGCCCGAAGTGAGTAGATAACGGACTTTAGAAATCACCGCACGGAAAACTTAGCCTATAGATACCTCGCTACTCTTAGAAAACAAACCCTTGCCTTAGGTTGACACGGACCGTAAAAGCAAAGCTGCGGCGACCGCCCTTGTGTAAAAATACGATACCACCTACCACTAGGTGAAGTGCTACAACGGTATTTCCGTGCGGCTTGCGGATTTCTCTGTCGCGTAAAGAAACACCAACAAGCATTTCGGCGCCATTGCCGGGACGGTTGTCGTAGTTATATTTCGAGCCTAGTCGACCTATGTATTTGGTAGTATCCTTTTAAAACAAAAATACCAAAAAGAGTCCCTGTTACTCATGGAGCAACCTACCCTACAAATCCTGTCCGCTCCTAAGGGCGAGCTCATAGAACCATGCCAATCTCCAAGCCAATCACAGCCAGTATGAGCTCTGCCTCGGCTTTATAGCCATGGTTCGGTGCCCGAGCCTTTCGTGCTTGGAATATGAAAACCCCTATCATCACTTACGGGAGTTTGAGCAGCTCGGTGGGTGCGACTATTGCGTGCATGACACATGACACGTTGAGGTGGAAGTTGTTTCCGTTCTCTCTCTCACCGAGAGGCCGACTCAATGGTACGCCCATAACGTAGGGTTGGTAAACGGAGAATGGGAAGAATCTGCGAAAATGTATTCTCGTGTAGCGTTCTACCCTTTATCCGCAATCGCGCCCTGCGACAAGAGATACTCAACTTCCAACAAAGAGAGGGTGAAACCTTAGGTGCAGCCTGGGACCGGTTTACCACGCTTACATGATCCGGCCCAGACCTGTCCATACCAAACCACATGCTTTTACAGCTTTTCTGGCTAGGATTGGACAGGGCAACTACCCTGTTGCTTGATTTAGCTACCGGAGGGTCGTTTGCACATAAAACCACAGCGGAAGGAGAAGCTCTCCTAAACCGTATTCTTGAGAATACTCCTCCGCTAGAACCCATCCGGTAGAACCCAAGCGAGAAACCGGAGGAAGTCTCTTCGCTTGCCCGAACCTGAAACATCTTTAGAGAGATCCTCGCCTGAACCAGAACCAAAGGAGACCGCATGCACGGATCTCCCGTTCTTCGAGGTTGACTTTACTGATCAATTCGGTGATACCTCGAAGTACAAACAATGGAAGAAACCACCTGTCCCGGCTAGTTCGAACAACCCCCTGGATAAATTCTTTCTCCGTGAGTCTATTAAGGAGCTAACAGCTATAATGAGCACGGAATGGTTGCAAGAGGAAGGACCTTATTTCGAAGAAATTCGGATAAGTGGCCCCTCTGCATCAATTCATTGCAAATATCAGGGAAACTTGGTGGAAGTCATGTATAACCCTACCGTGGGGATAAACATAATGTTCGAAACCTTTGCACAAGCCCGTGACGAGGGAAGCTATTAGGACCCCCACATCACGAACCTTGCGCATAGCACCACGTACCACCATTAAAAGTCGCCGGAGGTTATACATGAACAAATCTTCCTATACGTGCATGTCAAGTTGTCTTTGGATTTTCATATTTTTGATATCCAAGACTTCGACATCCCCGATCGGGCATCCCTTGGAGAAGATTCTTGATCTATCAACATCCGGGGATTTAGATGTCAAACTTCGGGAAGAAAAAGTTTTCTATTCCAGTTTACTCGAGCCAAAAACTTCAATCGGAACCCTTCCTTGAGTAATGACACGCCCGAGGAGGTCATGGGAGTTATGCTATATGAGAACCTTAAAACGACCTAGAAAAAGACGCCCAATTCTTCATTGAAGAAGAGGGCGGTTCAGAGAACTCATAGAACTTCCCAAAGAGAAAGAGCTAACTCGGCCTCCGGTTGAGCTTAAACCCCTACCCCCTGTGCCTACGCTATGTCTTCCTAAACGGGCGATTCACAAGCTCCCCGCCATCATGTTTATAAGTTTAGTGACCGGGGAAACTACCCAGCTAATAGCCGCCTTAGAGAAACACGTATCGGTCTTTGGGTATTCCTTCAAGATCTAAAAGGGTAAGCCCAACACTCGCACAAATCGCATACCTATTGACCCTTCCAAGACCCCATCACGTGAACCCCAAAAGAAGGCTCAATAATGCGATGCGTGAAGTCGTGAAGAAGGAAGTTCTCAAACTTCTTTGCGCCGGGATAATTTATCCCGCACCACACAAAATTTGATTAGCCCAATCCAAGTGGTAGGAATGATGGTCGTTGAGAACTCTAAGAACGAACCCATTCCATCGAGGCAAGTCACGAGGTGGAAGAATACCCATTTCTATCCACCATGATGACCGTGAGCAAGACACCTTTCACATACCCATTTGGGTCTCTAGAGCTTGTCTCGCCTGCCCACGCGTCCTTACGAGGATCCCAACCTCCTCTTGGTCCATGTTCACGCACTCTTTAAGAGGATGGTTGTGTCTTCGTGTATCACAAGCTTTGTCGATCTCGTAGTAGCACGATGGCGCTTAACCTTGCAAAATTTTGATCTTTAACGTCATTGCTTAGTGGAGAAGCCGAACTTCACCACCTTTAATAGCTGCAAGAAGAATTCCCCTGGTCGAGCTTATGACCATAAACAAAACACTGCAGGGAGATACCCCGACTACCATAAAAAAAAGCTCTTTCTCTTATTAATAAAAGCAAGAATATGTTATCAAGTTAGTATGCACCTTCTGGGTATTCTTGTTGCTAACCATTTCAGTGGAGAACGACTAAGAAGAACAAAGGGGCAAACGATGCTTGAAAAACATGAGGGCTTACATCAACAAGAAACTTTGATGCCCATGGGTGATGGAACATGCTCAAGAGGAGACCTAGACCTTACACACTTGACTTCTCGCACAAAAAGTCTAAGTGTGGGGGAAGAAGGTGACAATCTCAAGTTTCATCCACCAAGGGTCATATATAAAAAAAAAAAAATGATGATGGAGAATAAAAGGTGATGTCACCCAACCTTGCTAAAAAAAATAAAAAAATAAATAAAAAGAGAGAGAAAGATAGAAAAAAAAGAGAAAAAAAATAGGGACACATGAAGGTCCCACACACAAGAAAAAAAACAACAAGAGAAGAGAGGAGCGAGGTTGGCCTCGCATGGTTACAAAACATACTAGTGTGTTGCCCCGACTCCACCCGTCATTGCCTCAACAAGCAAAGAAGGGCTCTCTCTTGATCCTTTTGCTTTGCTATCAAGGCCCATGGTCCGTACACACAAAGTTGTGTGTGTAAGTGTGTGGCCTAGCCTTGAGAAGCACCCCGGACAGAGCCATCATGCAAACCGCAGCCCAAAAACTTCAATGTTTAAGTCCCATAGATGCTTGCCGTAAGTATATTCAGTATGCAAAGAAAATAAATATTCACCAAGTCTCTTCACTCATATTTTCGACTCCATGGAAATAGAACTTTATGCTTTCCATACCATGTCACTTGCTTCAAGTTTGGGTGTACCTACATGGATACATGTAATACATTCATAGGTCTTTTAAATTAAGCATGTTGCTTAGGTTAAAAATGATCTTCTTTAATCAAACTTTGACATGGTGTCGAGTTTGGTTAATGAACTTAGAGCTTTGTTGTCATGATCTATGGAAATATCTTATATGCCGAGATGAATCAAGGCTATGTTTTCAATGCTTCACTTATGTTAGCCTTGCTTGAGTAATTGATGCTATGGTGAACAAAACAAAATAAAATAGAATAAAGGCCCCACGGTATTAATGCATTTGGAGCCATGTGTTTGTTTTTTTTTTTTTTTCTTTGTTCAAATAAGCAGTACAAGAATAAGTGTGGGGAGGTCTCTCAAGCATTCAATCACATTTATCTAGGATCTCCATAACACAAATGGCACAAAACACCGAAAGCAATTCACGATAAAAAAGAAGGACAAGACGAATGACTACCATTACTCCTTCCTCTTCAAAAACGGTGGTTTGCACAATTCTCTCTCTCTCTCTCTCTCTTGCTCAAGCTCTCTTTGCTATCACATGTGATAAAAAGTTTTGAAGTTTAATTTTGAACATATCAAAAAGACAAAACTTTTGATGCTCCATCTCTAGTCTACCAATTGAGAAATGGCATGCATACACTTTATTCCTCGCCAAAACCATACTTTGTTGAGCAAAATCTACCGGTAGGGACCCCATGTTCATCTAAATAATTGAGCTTTGAGATATGGTAGAATGACTTGACACTTGCTCTCTTATGCAATGAGACTTGGTTTTATCTTCGAAAAGTTTTAAAATAAAGCATGCTCATGGTTTGACTTAGCCAAATCCTACCAAAGCCTAAATAATGATATGATTATCCACTATAGCTACTACCGCCAGTATTGAGTTTTGTCGGGCTCAGATTGATGCAACGTTGAGAGAGCTCATACCCCCAAGATCGGAAAAACACGTACACCCACATATACACGCCGAGTTCTCACAATGAGAATTGCGCACAACATGCATCTTTACCATCCACCAAATAAATACTCCATTCATTATACCATGATCATCTCCTCAAGTATCAAGAAAAAAAAATGCAGAGAGAAAGATGCAAAAGGCTAAAGAAAAAAAGGAAGAGAAAAGAAAATAAGAGATGAAAAATGGACACGTGTCCGAGGGCGGTAGAGCCCACATCTCAAAAAAAAAAAAAAAAAAAGAGAGAAAAAGAAAGACAAAAAGGAAAAGTAGCTTGTATCTCTCCGTAAGCATACAAAAAAGAAAGGAAAAAAAAAAGATCATGAGTCAAGGAGTAACCACAAAGAAAAATATATCATCAATATTCTCCACACACTTTTGCACATTTCGATCTAAGGGTATGGCACTTCTTTCCAACGATCCGAGCTTGACCCGACAAAACATGCAGGAGAGGTGCATTATGCATCACTCCACTCAAAGATCCACAAAACCCCTCGCAAAGATAGGATTAGTGAGAGCGAAGAGTGCTTTGGCAAGGAAACACAAAATGAGTGACTATGTGAGAATCAACCATGGAGCATTGCTATATTATCTTTAAAAATTCAAAAAAAAAAAAAACTAACCAAGTCTTTGCACATGAGTAGTAGCAAGGAGATACGATTTCATGACCGCTTCCATTGCTCAATCGCTCAAGAAAAAACATGGTAGCCACTCTTGAATGCTCACAAAGGTGAGTCCCTAATAACTTGTATGTAGGTCTACATCTTGGAGATTGAACCACTTTAGTCCCTAAGCCTTCACCGAGGACGAGCAAAGGGCTAAGTGTGGGGAGTTTGTTGACGGTCGTTAACTACCTATTTTATACCGGCCAACACCTGCATAAAATGCTCTCTTTTGACCACCAAACTTAGTGGTAGGGGTTTAAATCTAACAAGTTCCACGAAGTTTTGGTATTTTCAAGAGCAATGCAGGAATTCTCCATTTATCGTCAATAAAAAGTATCTTATATGGCAAAACGGAGTACACCATCGCGAGAGCTCGTCCACGCTGATCGAAATGGATATATTACTTGACATATTTGGACTCGGATGGAAAAGATATTGTGCAAACAAGAATCAACATGAAATGATAAGGTCCATGTCGAGGAACAAAGCCATGTGCCAGGCCACTCACAATACGTATTACACATGGCGTAAGCAAAGAAGACCGGCGTGCGGCAACAGCTACTACAAGGTGACAATGACGGGTCTCCCAAGGTCGCCATTAATGTCGGGCCGGCAAGAAACCGGCGGGGCGGCGGGCCCGGTACCGGCAGTCTTTGCAGGCGCAGCGAGGACAAGGCCAGCAGTGGGCCCCCGCCCCCCCCACGCCACGTCAGACAAAGAAGGCCAATGGGCCAGCGCCACGCCCAGCGCCTCCCCACGCACGCGGGCGGGACGAAGGCCAGCACGCAGCTCTCGAATTCAAACGGGCCGCCGGGCGCGCCACGCGGCAGCCTGGGCCCCGCCCCGCCTACCCCCCACAACCGTGGCATGCTCTCATATCCACAGTGTCGTAACACCCGAAAGCACCATGCCCGCATGTCGAGCACTACTCTTGTCCCCCCCGTGATCCCCACTCTACGAATGGACGGACTAGAAAAGAAGAAGAGTAAGTCACAATCATGTATCTACTAACTTAGCAAACCACTAGACTAAAGTGAGGAGGTAATTGATAAAGTGTAAGTAAAGAACAAAGCATAAATAATATCATACCTAAAATAATAAAAGAATAACTAAACTAATCAAGAGGTCAAAGGGAGAGATCAAGGTTCCTGGGTACTTCTCTATTACTTAGGTTCTATGATAGAAGCAATTACACCATAACACTTCGGGACATCAGAACACTAGCCAAAGAATAAAGAGATGAGAAGGGGCTAGGAAGCTCCGACACGGTCCTACAAACACCAACCCGAACGTGGTGGAATACGCCTACCATCGTGGTCACCACCACCGGGCTACCACAAACTATCCGTGGGGTTGGGTGCAATCTCAGGTAATCTATAGCCTAGACACCATGTCTATACTATCGATTACTACTCTAGCTACCATGAATAACTAGAGTCCTCAATACGAGCGGAGATCCCATGCAATAGCATAACAACTATACTTAACCATATATGTAAGACATGGAAGTAAATAGAGAAGATAAATATGTGAATCATAAGTCTTACAAAGAAAGGATATAAGACATACCAAACTCTGTAGACATCTCTAGAACAGGAGCATAGCTCCACTCTCCTTTACTCTTGATTAGATCTAAATTAGATCTAATCTAGTTCTAATTACATGGCTAATCTACTTCTAATTACATGGCTAATCTACTTCTAATCTACTTCTAATTCACTAATCCCTGAGAGAGAGGTTATCCTTACATTGGGACACCTCTACAACTGAGAGATAATGAATAGAATGAGATAGAATGAATTAGGGTTTAACCCCTGGTCGGGTCTTCTTATATAGGCCTTGGCGATGAACGATAGCCCTTGGATCAAACCGACCTCCAATAACGATTGTAGATACAACCTCAAGGTCGGTGGTAAATTGACATAAAAAGATGAACCCGATTGGTCACCATAGCTCATTAAAAGGCCCGGCAACCGCCAAATATGGCACAATGGGCTCAAATTTGGTGGGTGCGTAGATCTCGTCGATAGCTTTGTAATGACTAGTATTGTGCAGGAAACGGAGTCCGGATGAGAAAGTTATGACCGTTTTAGTGAACTCTACTCTACAACTGATATCTTTTGATTCT
The DNA here is from genome assembly GCA_015847255.1 of Hyparrhenia diplandra. Classification (NCBI taxonomy): domain Eukaryota; kingdom Viridiplantae; phylum Streptophyta; class Magnoliopsida; order Poales; family Poaceae; genus Hyparrhenia; species Hyparrhenia diplandra. The sequence continues at coordinate 161,722 of JADLZK010010860.1, read as the reverse complement.
GGACTCTGAATATAGCGAACAATATATCCGTTTCAATCGTCTCGACGAGCTCTTTGCAATGGTGCTATCTTGGAATATGTTTATAACATGTGTATGCTTCATATGTCTTGCAAACTCTAGGCTTTTCCTATTTAGTCCCTAAAAATATACAAATCACCAAAACTTGTGGAACTATGTTAGTAAAGCCCCTAGTCTATGTGATTCTTCATTTTAAACCCTTATCCATGTTTAGTTGACTAGTAATATTATGCTATAACAGGTGTCAACAAGTTTCCCCAAGCTTACCCTTTGCTAGTCCCTAGTAAAGCCAAACTTAGCAATGGATCAGGAGTTGCTACAACGCCTTCACACCTCAAAAGTACACATGCATTCAAACAAAATTTCTCCTCCAGATAAAACTTGCTCAAATTTCAACTTACCCATATTACCTTTAACCATGGAGCTTATAGCTTTTTCTTAGGATCTTGGGCAATTGAAAGATAGAACAATCAAGTTAAGCACTATGTCTCAAACTCTTTGTTCAACCTTCATTCTGGAGTTTTTGCAAGTTTTTCAAAATAAAACTCAAAGTTCCTTTGTATGACTCTCTCTAGTCTCTCATATGTGGTATTTGTGGATCCTCTCTAAGGCATTAAGGTGGTGTTGCCTTTCTCTCATAATATGTGGTATTTTTGAAATAAGGCAGTAGGACACTATGCCTTCTTCTCTCTCACCCTATATCTAAGGCTTATATCTGGAGCTCTAGGTGGGAGAAAACTAAATCTACTTACTAAGCATATATTGTAAATTCAAGCAATGGATCCAAAGTCACGAGTCACACTGATCAAGTGGTGCATGTGTATGGTGGAAAGAATATAGTGGATATGGTAGGGAATTATGGTAAGGTGTATGGAATGAATGAGGGGAAAGCCTAATTCTACTTTTGCTCCTTGAGGAATCATCTCTCTTTTGGAATCTGAAAACTTAATGAGAACTTGGGTTGTATCTCTTTTTTTATTTTTCTTTTTATGGAGAGGCGAGCATCTAAGTACCCATTGTTTACAGCGGACACTTGTCCATTTTTTTAACTCTCCTTTATTCTTTCTTTTTCTAATTAGGGAGGTAGGCTCTACTCGCCCGTAGGACACTTGTCCATTTTTCATCTCCCCTTTCTCTTTTTTTTTTTTAATCTACAACCCAAATCTCTTTTGAAATAACTTTTGAGAGATAGACAAATGTTATGGAGCTTCTGTAAGACATTGGCTAGAAATGTGTGAGTGGATGAGTATAGGGAATATTTTTGGTTGTTCTCTCCCAGGATAGGAGTAGAACATTTTTTTTTTGTGGATATTTGGTGGATGCTTTGTGGATGCGTACTTCCATGGTAGAAGTAGCATAAATGCAAGTGGAGTAGAGTGGATCAAGGTGGAGTGTAATGAAGTGGAATGAAATGGAGTGGAGTGGAGTGTGGTGAAGTGTACATGATCAGCATGACAAGTTTCTAAGGGTCGACAAAGATTGAACAAACTCAATGCAAAGCAAGCAGCCTATATATATGTCAAAGGGTTTTCCTAATCTAGAGAGCATGTATATATGGCTGTGGTAGGAGGTTCAACACTCTTGTCACACAGGAACTTATCATGTGCACTTTAATTTTCAAAAGAATAATCTCCAGAAATCTAGTATCACTAGGAGTAAGATAAATAGCAGCTCAGACTCTCATATATCATATCCGTCAATCACCTAGACTTTAGAGCAAGCATTTGCTACCCATAGGTTTTAGGTTCAGAGCAAATCTCAAGTCAAAGCAATTGCATTAAAAGCTTGAGAGAAATTAAGCTTGAAAGATAGGTACTTAAAAGGAATTACGACGGAGCAACTATTCATCATCTCCAAAGCTAGAGATTATCTTCAGAGTTTATTTTATTATCACACTCTAATAATGACTCCTTAATAAAGACTATATAGACTCTTTTTATTTAGTTTCCTTAGTTATGCATCTTTTTATTTCTTTTCAAGCAAACAAATCTAGCTAATAAATATAAGACAGAGGGATACTTATCTGGATACATGGGGGTTGCCCTCCCCCAAGCTGGATGTTGACATAATCTTCAATGTTCTTGATGGTTGGAAGTAGAGGTAGATAATGATGGTGGACTGATCGATCTTCTTTAACGCTGGACACCATGTGTGTCATTCCTCTCTTCCTTGAAATCCTGCTGAACTCAAATAGACAACAAAACTAGTGGAACTAGTTAGGCGTTAGTGGTTTTTAGCCACTTATCTTCTTGTTGCCAAGGATGATAATACTATTAAGACAAAGAGTTCAAATAACATTAATATTTTTGGATTTTCTATGCAAATAAAGATGATGATGCATGCATATTTATTTTATTTTTATGCCACCACAAAGAAATATCCTTGTGGGGTGTTACACGCCACAAAATTACTCACATGGGGCTTAGAGTTTTTCAATGTATATGTAACAAACAAATATTTATTTTTCTTTTCTAATGCAAGGCTAGTGCTATAATTTAGATATGCTAAAGAAAAATGATTATGCAATGCGAGGAAGTAAATATGCTATGCATATAGATAACTATCGATCTTACCTTTTCGGCAAGGATTCATTGTTTTAAGTCCTCTGAACGAGACTTCTTACCTTGTCGTTTCCTTGCATGTATTATCTGATCTTGATAGTTATGCTCCTTGAAATGGTGAAGGACAACGTCACCCATGTTCTTTGTTGGTCTTATGAGTTGGAGTGAAGCATTGATGATGGACATAGGCAGCTTCTTGTTTAGTGTGCATGCTTGTAGGACATTCACTTGTTGAATTTTGGAGAGACTGATAGGCTTCTCCACCTTTTTGCTCAAAGTGTGTCCTGCTTGCAAAGTCATGGTAGAGATCAAGTGCATGGGCTCTGTTGGTGGGAAAACACCAACAGAACCAAAACTTCATTCATTCTTCTCTAACCATAGGCACATCAAACAAGATAGAGTTGATTTATTATACACTTTTCTTAAACCTAACATGGATGACAAGATCAGAAGATTGAGCATGATTGTTTGTGATTAAAACATTCGATAGATCAAATCAAGCTCGTTGACTCTTGGAAGGGTTTTCTTATCTAAACATCAAAGGCATGATTATCTTCTTCCAAAGCAAGGTAAGCAACTTTCTGGCTTACAAGATTAGGACTATGAGATCAAGAGAGTGGTGGTAAGAACAACTTAACAAAACATGTTGAGCTAATGAAGATGGATCAAGCAAGGGTGTTGCTCAACATGTTTGGCTCTTTGTTTATAAACATGCCATAGTTAAGGGAAAGCTTAAGTAATGACAACTTACCTCAAGATATTACCTTATTACTAGAATGTGACAACATCGTAACACCTTGTGGTGGTCCTTTTCTTCAATTCGAAGCTTTCCTTCTTTGGCCTCTTGTGTATCTTGTTCCTTATCTCTTTTATTACATCGTCCTTTCTTTTATTGTCTTTAAATTGTGCTTAGACCTTTTTTGCTCCTCTCATGATTTTATTCCCCGTAATATTAGTTGACAACATATACCCAGAAGGAATACAAGTAATTGTAAACAAGGGTAGAACTGCCATGGAGCTTAAGGTTACTTTTATGCCGTAAGAAGTTTTGATTGGATATTTTATATGCTCACCATTACTTTCTCTCTAGTTAGAAATTTTATGATATCTTTAAGTTTGATTTTGATGTATGACATTTATTAACCATTCAAACTTAGAGGGACAAAGTAATAGTGAGTAGAGGGATTGCAAACCAAAGCATGTCGAGTGACGGAGCTTGAGTAGAGGAAGAGTAATGTCGATGATCTTTTTAGAGGAGTCGACCTTCCTCCCCATGCTCGAACCTTCCTATCACTCGACACTTTAAGTGTGAATGTTGAAACATCCCTCATCATGTGTTGTAATCAACATGTCCTTAGATGTTATTCATCCTTTGTTCCTGCAAAGTTTAGTGACCAAGAATACCCGAAGGGAACTTGTCCTAGGAACATGTTTCTTTTACCATGAGCCTTCATGTGCTCGATATATATTATTATTATTTTTTTTTTTAGAACATAAGACAAAAGTTGTATACAAATATGTGATTTATATTCACTTACCTGTCTTTGATGTTCTTGTGGCCCATTGCTTTGTCTATCCATTCACTTCTGAGTGATTACTTTTTCTAGATCGTGTTGTATGGCACTCTTCTTCATCGAATGGACATAGCATAGACCTTTCCTGCAAAATGTTAATGGACACATACCCGAGGGAATATACAACAATTTGAAGTATGGATTGTTGTCCAAAGTTCATATGATCCCATCCATGCTAATGAAAAGGTAATTCTTTGATTACTTTAGCACAGATTTTATTTATTCATGTTTTATAACACTTTTCCTTTTATGGCTGCACTCTGGCATGTGGATCAAGGCAAAGGTAACTTGTAGCAAAAGAGAGCGCGAATGATTTGATTTTTACAATTCTTCCATCAATGATGAATGAGCCATGTCTTTTGCACAAGGTTGGAGTTCACCATATGCCTTGCTTCATCTCTAAATTCACCTCTTGACTTTCCCGATTTGGATTTGAGAGTTTTCTGCAAGGGTTAGTCCAACAAAATATACCAATATCTACTACAACATGCTATTGGTTCAAAAATCAACCTAGACACCACGTCTAATTTGATTTAGGAAGGCATTTTAACCTAAGCATCACACTTAATTTAAAAGCCAATGGAAGTAAAATCATCACTCCTAAACTAAGCACCATGCTTCATTTAAGAGATGTATGAAGATATTCCCAAACCTTAGCATATTATAGCAAACAAAGGTAACATAAACTAAGCGCCATGCTTCATTTAACAGAGATTTACTCAAATAGAGACGAAAGATTAGCATGATCAAGGTGAGGATTTTTTTTTTTTAGATGCAAACATGGATGGATGTAAGGAATTAAACATGCCATGGATCTACTATGAGAAAACATAAACTAAGCGGAGTGAATGCATGAGTTGATGCAATGAATGCAAGAAATTAAAAGGATAACTGCTCAATAGGTTCAGAGTCCATGAGCAAGACAATCTCACCTTTATTGATCATACTTACCATGAGGTGCAGCTTCTATGTACGTCACTTGAGATGTGTGCATTGAATTCTTGTGACGGCGACTTCTTCTCTAATCTATACATAGTTAGATTAATATATATATTCAAATGCATACCTTGAGATAGCAGGGTTCCAATGGTGATGAATCTTGAATGATTAGGCACCCTGGGTTCTTCAATCTTTCTTCTTTCCTTATCTTGTGGAATCTTGTCGGAAGGTCACAATGACATCTTTTGTCCTGTCTATTCCACAACTCAACGTAACAATGGTAATCCTACTAAAGCTAGTGATACACTAAATTAGCGAGACATCATGATCATTACTAGAATCTTTAGGCCAATTGCTTCCCCGAACGGCGCCAAAAAAGCTTGTTGGCATTTGTTAAGTGCTAAAAGATTATGAAGGATTCTGCAAGCGCACAGAACACCTACCATTGCAGCTTTTCCCTAGGATGAGTATTCTAGAGTATCGTATCCACAGGGAAGCTTTGGCTAAAGAATTCTAGTAAGTCACAATCATGTATCTACTAACTTAGCAAACCACTAGACTAAAGTGAGGAGGTAATTGATAAAGTGTAAGTAAAGAACAAAGCATAAATAATATCATACCTAAAATAATAAAAGAATAACTAAACTAATCAAGAGGTCAAAGGGAGAGATCAAGGTTCCTGGGTACTTCTCTATTACTTAGGTTCTATGATAGCAATTACACCATAACACTTTGGGACATCGTAACACTAGCCACGAAAAGAGATGAGAAGGGGCTAGGAAACTCCGACTACGGTCCTACAAACACCAACCCGAACGTGGTGGAATACGCCGCCATCGTGGGCTGTCACCACCGGGCTACCACAAACTATCCGTGGGGTTGGGTGCAATCTCAGGTAATCTATAGCCTAGACACCATGTCTATACTATCGATTACTACTCTAGCTACCATGAATAACTAGAGTCCTCAATACGAGCGGAGATCCCATGCAATAGCATAACAACTATACTTAACCATATATGTAAGACATGGAAGTAAATAGAGAAGATAAATATGTGAATCATAAGTCTTACAAAGAAAGGATATAAGACATACCAAACTCTCAGAGACATCTCTAGAACAGAGCATAGCTCCACTCTCCTTTATTAGATCTTGATTAATCTAGTTCTAATTACATGGCTAATCTACTTCTAATTACATGGCTAATCTACTTCTAATCTACTTCTAATTCACTAATCCCTGAGAGAGAGGTTATCCTTACATTGGGACACCTCTACAACTAAGAGAGATAATGAATAGAATGAGATAGAATGAATTAGGGTGTAACCCTATATATAGGGTCGTCCCTTCAAATGGGGTCTTCTTATATAGGCCTTGGCGATGAACGATAGCCCTTGGATCAAACCGACCTCCAATAATGGTGTAGATACAACCTCAAGGTCGGTGGTAAACCGACATAAAAAAGATAAACCCGATTGGTCATGTATATACAAAGGTGCTATCTTGGCGTTTGTAAAATGTTTTATGGTCTTGCAAACTCTAAGCTTTTTCCTGCCAGTCCCCCTAAAATGGCACAATGGGCTCAAATTTGGTGGGTGTTGACACCTGTTATAGCATAAAATTACTAGTCAACTAAACATGAATAAAGGTTTAAAATGAATATAAACATAAGTCTAGGGGTTTAACTAACATAATTCCACGAGCTTTGGTGATTTATACATTTTTAGGGACTTAAATAATTCCAAAATGCGAGAAGAATGGAGAAAGTTCCTAATATACATCCAATATGATGACAAGACTTGACCGTGAAGTAACTCAACCCGAATTGTGGACTAAAACATTCTAGAAGACACCGTAAGACATCGGGAAGGACCTGACGCCTGGGCCCACCATGGCACCCCCGCGGCCGCCGATGAAGATTAGGCCGCCGCCAGGTGGGTCCCACCTGTCGGTCTCATCATCCTAGGTCGGTTTCAAACCGACTTTGAGGTTGTATCTACACCGTTGCCAAGGTCGGTTTGATCCAATGGTCATCGTTCATCGCCAAGGCCTATATAAGAAGACCCCCTGGCCCCAGGGCTAAACCCTAATTCATTATCAATTCATTCTATCTCATTATCTCTCGCTTGTAGAGGGGTCCCATGTATGGATCATCTCTCTCTAAGGGATTAGTGAATTAGAATGTAATTAGAAGCAAATTAGAACTAGAACTAGTAGAATTAGTATGCAAGAGAGGATTAGAACTCATTAGTTCTAATCTTTAGAACAAGAGAGATAGAGAGAGGGAAGGAATTGGAGGAAGTGCCGGCCTGTCGGTGCTATCTCCATACTTGTACCTCGGTGGAAGTTAATCTACATTTGGAGTTACTCTAGTAATCTACTTCTTCTTTTAGTAAGTTATATTGTTTATATTTATTCTTATTGGTCTACAAGTCTCTCTTTTGAGTACTTTAATCTAAGGCATTAGGTTAAGGTAATATTTGTAGTGCAAGCATGGTGCTTAGGCTCGGGTATCTTGTAGATACACCCTACCTTTCGAGCGTGGTAGTTCGTGGTAGTAGTGACAAGTACCATTGATTTCTTTGGATTCCACATCCCGTTGGATAGGACTAAGTAGGAACAAGTTATTGGGGAATCGTGAGTTTCGCCTTACTTTCCTTTGAGTACATCCCCATAAGAATACTATCAACATCACTTACCAAATTAAGATTTAGCTATCTTAGTAATCCTCTCTATACCCTCAACCTTCTTAAGTCTTGTGCTACTCCCAAGTTAAGATTAGATCGTAGTCTCCCTCACCCGTTTCCCCTCGTGGATTCGATATTTAAACCCTCTCCCGTGAAGTGCTCACCGGTATCCGTGGCGCTTGCGGATTATACAAATTATAAATATTTCTGTAGGCTTATCAAATACCAACAAGCATTTCTGGCGCCGTTGCCGGGGAAACGGATTGCTGAGTTGACTTTGAATCTACCTTATCCTTGTATCATATTCTTTTCTTTTATTCTTTTATCTTTTTAACTCATCTATTCTTTTCTTTTCCTTTTCACTATGAATTCCATGCCTATTTATAAATATCTTATACCCTCAAGCGAAAGCTTTAGGCAACCAGAATCTTCAGAGCCTATCCTAGCAAAATCCTATGAGCTACGCTTGGGTTATATAAGAATGGTTCAGGAGCTAGCCTTCTCGGGAGAAGGTGAGGCCAACCCACACTCACACCTACGAAAGTTTGAGGAAATTATGGGTTGCTTTCGTATGAAAGGCATATCCGATAATACCTTACGCTGGAAGTTCTTTCCGTTCTCTTTGACGGGAAAAGCTAAACAGTGGTATTACTTGAACGTAGAGAGAGTAAAAGGAGATTGGGAGACATTAATGTCCAAATTTTGTACATATTTCTTTCCCACCTCCAAAGTGGCCCGTCTTCGTATAGAACTTTTAACTTTTAAACAAGAAAAAGAAGAGTCTCTTAATGCATCATGGGATCGTTTTAATGACCTTATCAACACTGGCCCAAACCTTGGTATTCCAGATCCAATCCTTCTTCAACATTTTTATCTGGGTCTTAATAAGAAAGATGCAAGGGACCTTAGTGCAGCTTCAGGAGGCGCATTCCTTTCTCTGTCTGCTATAGAAGCAAGAGATCTCATTGACAGATGTTGCGGATACGCCACCTCCACTAGAATTTTTCTCGAGAAAAAGGAAGAAACACCCTCCGATCAAGGAGAAGAAACTACGATAGCTAATTCACAACAATTTCAAACCCAAGACCTAGCTATCCATCCTGAACCATCAATATCCCAAAATCCCCCAAAGGAAGAAGAAATTCCACCTTTGGAAGATCCTTATGAACCTACCCTTAGTGATTTTGGGAGAACAATAAATTCTTATCCAGACAAGAGACCTCTAAGTGACCACAACTCAGATTCTTCTGAGATGTCTCTTATTGAAAGTGTTTATAAGAGATCTCCAAGTGATTATAATTCGGATTCTTTTAAGGAGAAGTCTCTATTTGAATATGCTTATTCTTTCAAAAGACATTGGGAAGAACCCAAGGATGACATGTCTGATCATGTCATAGAAGGGGGGGCAAAGCTATCTAGAAGACAATCTTATCTTTCCTTCTATGCCTAGACAAGATGATTTATTTGAACCCATCTCTAAACCCATCCTTGTCCCCGATGAATCCACATATGCTTCCTTCTTTGAAACATATGATGATCCTAGAAATTCACCAAAACAACCTAAGCATAGGGATCATCAAGACCACCAAGAAGACCCACAACAATAGCTTGAGAATGTTAATGACTTATGTGCCACGGCCATTGATTGTATGGACGACACTGTAGATATTTTTAGCCTGAGAGACACAAACCCAGGGGATTCCTTAGATAGCCATGATGAATTAACCTTGGAGTTTGAGAAGGAGGACAACATCAGTGAGTATGAGAGCTGCTTCATAGACACTTTATCTAGCCCATGTTCACATGATCACCTTCCTAAATTACCTAGTCTCTCTATCACTATCCCACATGAGATCTTCAACCCCCTCATTCTTTCTCCTCCTATAGATTTCGAAAGGGTGGTTGTAGATGCATACGTCTATAATAAATATTCTAGATCTTGTTGGCATAAAATCTTGAGGTAGATTGATGTTGGAAGGGAAACCACTTCATCATCATGAATCTTAATTCAATAGGTTTCCCAAGGACAAGCTTGTTGTCCTTAAACAAGCACTTCTTGAGAAATAACATGAGTGTTTATCTTATTGCTATAATACCCTTGTGAAATGAGTATAGAGATATAAATAAGGAAATATTCCTTCGGGTATTCTTGTCGCTAACTATTTCAGGTCTAGAGCAAGAAGAACGAAGGATGGCAATTTATTCCCTCATCATGTTGCTACACTATCTTGGTTGCTTCTATTTTTGAGACATGCTCAATTTTAACTATCATGCTTTTCCACCTCTGTTTGAGTAAATCTCTATAATACTTTCATACTACCGTTTGTCTGCTTTAGTATGCTCAGGTTTGGAATAAGTTCATACATCTCTTAAATGAAGCATGGTGCCTAGTTTAGGAATTATGATCTTATTTCCAAAGGCCTTTTAAATTAAGCATGGTGCTTAGGTTAAAATGCCCTCCTAAGTCAAATTAGACGTGGTGTCTAGGTTGATTTTCGAGCCTATGGTATGTTATTGTGGATATTGGATATTTTCTTTGGACTAACCCCTGCAGAGATAAAAAGAGAAACTCACAAATAAGCTTGGGGGAGGTCCTGGGATAAACTCATACTAGAGATGAAGCAAGAGAAAGAAGAGGAGTGCCATAATCAAAATCTATAAACAAAAGCACTTGCTCAAGGATTAACTTAAGGATGAATGACACATGGAGAAGGAAGACCAACTCCACCAAGGATAATCCAATCATGCTCTTCCTCCTCACATGCTCCCATTCCACTCCACACATTCCTTTAGAATAAAACCATAAGAAGGAGCAAGACCCAACCAATCTTTCACAAGGAGGACACCCAACAAATCTTTCACAAGGAGGACACGTTCATAAGAACCTTATGGAATAAAGAGAAAGAAGACAAGTTAGGAAAAACTACACAAGAGGCCAAATTAAGAAAGCTTCAAGCAGAAAAGAAAAGCACCACCACAAGTTGCTATAGTGCCATCATGCTCCAATACTAAGGTAACATCTTAAGGTGAGTTGTCAATAAATAAGCTTTCCCTTAATTATGGCACATTCATAAATAAAGAACCAAACATGTTAGAGTAACACCCTTGCTTGATTTGATTTCATTAGCTCAACATGTTTTGTTTCTTTTGTTGTTCTTAACACCATCTTCTTGATCTCATAGTCCTAATCATATTAGCAAATGTGTTGCAACATTCATATTCCATCTTCTGATCTTATCACCCTTGTTATAGAAAAAAAAAATACATAAACATTAACTTTATTTTGTTTGATGTGCCTAAGGTTTTAGAGAAGAATGAACTTTTGGTTCTCATTGGTGTTTTCCCACCAACAGGGCCCATGCACTTGATCTCTGCCTTGTCTTTGCACGCAGGACACACTTTGAGCAAAATGTGGAGGAGTCTTCACACTCCCCAAAAATCCTACAAGTGAATGTCCCGAACTCACAAAGCATGCACACAAAACAAGAGGTTGCCAACCCCCACTATCAAAGTTTCACTTCAAAATGTTGGACCAAAGAAAAGAACATGGGTGACAAAATTTACAAAATCACCATCTTAGGAGATACAAACTTACCAAGATCGATGATACACTCAAGGAGTAACCAAGGTAAGTAGTCTTGTTCAAATGACTTAAAACATTGAACCCTCGCCGAAAGGTAACTTCGGTAGTTATCCATATTTAATTTCTAGCATTGCATAACATATTTATCTTTTCTCGCATCTTGCATCAAAGATATTTACTTCTTTGCATAATTATTTTCTTTAGCATATTTAATTTCTGCATTAGCATTGCATTGAAAAATTCTAAAGCTCCATGTGAATAATCTTGTGGTGTGTAATAACCCATAAAGATATTCACCGTGGTGGTATAAAAATAAGTATTCATTCATCTAGTTGCATTTGCATCATAATTCTTTGCATGCATATAAATTTATAAAACTCCAAAAATATTTTCCTGCTGAAGTTTTACATAGAATAATCATGATCCATATCTAGACACATGAAGCTAATGTGGCTAACCCCTAATGCTTAATCAAGTTCCACTAGCTTTGTTGTCTATTTGAGTTCAGCAGATACAAAGGAAGAAAGACATGATAGGTCGACATCATCATCGCCATCTACCTCAACTTCCTCATCATCAATGACCCTACACTTCAATCCAAATTTTGGGGAGAGCACCCCGCTTATCCCGATAAGTATCTCTACTAGTATCTCTACTATATTATTATTATTATTATTATTATTAGCTAAATATTTAGTTTGCTTGGTTTGCTAAAGAGTTTGTTAGAGTCTAGTTTTATAAAAAGTCTAGTTGTTTAAAGAGTCTTTGCTAGAGTTTGGGAATAAATAAATAGGAGTGTACCAGAGGTTTTCTTTTCCACCTATATAAAATGATCTCTAAAGTTAAATCTCATGCATGGAAAATGATAAATAGTTACTCCGTCGTAATTCCTTTTCAGTACCTAGCTTTCAAGCTTAATTTCTCTTGAGCCTTAAATGCAAAAATGCTTGAGATTTACTTTGAACCTAAAACCTATGGGTTGCAAATTGCTTGCTCTAAAGTCTAGGTAATTGACGGATATGATATATGAGAGTCTAAGCTACTATTTGATCTTACTCCTAGTGATACTAGATTTCGGAGATTTATTTTGAAAATTTAAAAATGCACATGATAAGTTCCCGTGTGACAAGAGTGTTAAACCTCCTACCACAGCCCATATATACATGCTCCCTAGATTAGGAAAACCCATTGACATATATATAGGCTGCTTGCTTTGCATTGAGTTTGTTCAATCTTTGTCGACCCTTAGAAACTTGTCATGCTTATCATGTACACTCCATCACTATTCCACCTTACTCCACCACCATTCCATCTCATCCCACTCCACTCGACTCCATTCACTTATATGCTATTTCCACCCTAGAAGTACGCTTCCAAAATACACCCATTCACTCTAGCCTCTCAAAAAAATGTTCTAAAGAGATCCTAGGAGAGAGCAACCAAAAATAATCCTTATACCCATCCACTCATTCATTGCTAACCAATATCTTACAAAAGCTCCTTTACTTTTGTCTATCTCTCAAAAAGTTATTGCGAAAAAGATTTGGGTTGTATTTAAAAAAAAAGAGAGAATAAAAGGGGAGATGAAAAATGGACAAGTGTCCTACGGGCGAGTAGAGCCTACCTCCCTAAGAAAAAGAAAGAATAAAGGAGAGTTAAAAATGGACATGTGTCCGCTGAAAACAATGGGTACTTAGATGCTCGCCTCTCCATAAAAAAAAAGAAGAAGAGATACAACCCAAGTTCTCACAGAGTTTCCAAATTCCAAAAGAGAGATAATTCCTCAAGGAGCAAAAGTAAGATTTCCCCTCATCCATTACATTCCACCTTACCATATCCCTACCATCTATATTTTATCTACCATACACATGCACCAATTGATCAGTGTGACTTGTATCTTTGGATCCATTGCTTGAACTTACAATATATGTTTAGTAAGTAAATAAATTATTTTTCTCCCACCTATGAGCTCCAAATAGAGTCATACTGAGGAACTTTGAGTTTTATTTTGAAAATCAGCAAAAACTCCGTAAGAACAGTTGATCAAAAGAGTTTGAAATTTAGTGCTTGACTTGATTGTTCTATCTTTCAATTACCCAAGATTGTAGAAAAAGATATAAGCTCCAAAAGGTAAGAGGTAATTGATTAATTAAAGTTTGAAAAAGATTATCTTTATCCGGAGAGAAATTTTGTTTGAAAGCATGTGTACTATTGAGGTGTGAAAGCGTTGCAGCAACTCCTGATCCAAGTAAGTAGTTTATAATATTTTGTGTCTTGCTAAGAGACTAGCAAGAGGTAAGCTTGGGGAGCTTGTTGACACCTGTTAAAGCATAAAATTACTAGTTAAAAAACATGAATTAAGGGCTCAAGTCAAAGACCAAACATAAGTCTAGGGGTCTAACTAACATAATTCCACGAGTTTTGGTATTCTGTGACTTTCCAGGGACTTAATAGATAATTGCAGAGAAAGATGGAGAAAGTTCCAGAATATTCAAGGCATATGAAGACCAGACTTGTCCGTGAAGCAACTCAACCCGAAAAGTGAACTAAAACATTCTAGAAGACACCGTAAGACATGGGAAAACATGAGACACCGAGGTGGCACGCCACCCCTCGGGCGCCGCTCGTGTCCACCCCCGGCCGCCGTGCCGGGTCCACATGTCAGCCTCACATTTTTATGTCGGTTTACCACCGACCTTGAGGTTGTATCTACACCGTTGTTGAAGGTCGGTTTGATCCAAGGGTTCACGTTCATCGCCAAGGACTATATAAGAAGACCCCCTACCCCCAGGGTTAAACCCTAATTCATTATCAATTCATTCTATCTCATTATCTCTCAGTTGTAGAGGGGTCCCTTGTAAGGATCAACTCTCTCTAAGAGATTAGTGAATTAGAATGTAATTAGAAGCAGATTAGAACCACAATTAGAAGAGTTAGTATGAGAGGATTAGAACTCATTAGTTCTAATCTTTAGAACAAGAGAGATAGAGAGAGGGAAGGAATTGGAGGAAGTGTCGGCTGTCGGTGCTATCTCCACACTTGTACCTCGGTGGAAGTTAATCTACACTTGGAGTTACTCTGGTAATCTACTTCTTCTTTTTAGTAAGTTATATTGTTTATATTAATTCTTATTGGTCTACGAGTCTCTTTTTGAGTGCTTTAATCGGGTACCTAGGTTAGAGTAATATTCGCAATTAAAACGTGGTGTTTGGACTCGGGTATCTCGTAGATACACCCTACCTTCCGGAGTGTGGTAGTTCGTGGTAGTGACAGTACCATTGATTCCTTTGGATTCCACTTCCCGTTGGATAGGACTAAGTAGGAACAAGTTCTTGGGGAATAGTGAGTTTAGATCCTTACTTTCCTTTGAGTACATCCCCATAAGAATAGTATCAACATCGCTACCAAATTAAGATTTAGCTATCTTAGTAAACCTCTCTATACCGTCAACCTTTTTAGTCTGGTGCTACTCTAGGTTAAGATTAGGTCATAGTCACCCTCACCCGTTTCCCTGTGGATTCGATATTTAACCCTCTCCCGGGTGAAGTGCTCACCGGTATCCGTGCGCTTGCGGACTATACAAATTATAAATATTTCAGTAGGCTTAACAAATACCAATAAGCATTTCTCCCGGGCTCGGCTCGGTCCGGGCCTCGGCGGGGTGGCGGTGCTGGGCCTGAAAAGTTTGCTGGTGGGCTTGGCTTGGTCTAGTTTGGTCATTTTGGCCCGAAACACCCCTCGGGTTTGTGATCTTCGTGTTTACGCTTTCGAGGGTTGCGCACTTTGGTCGTTTTCCACCTTTTTATATAATATCTCGCAAAATAATATTCTTGGCACTACAAGTGGAAATATATTAGTAGCAAAGGTATATGAGCATGATAAGGTTAAGTTTTACTCCCTTTTTGGTAGAATGTTGACGTTAAAAATATGTAGTTTGTTACCGTCAACACATGTCCAACATCCAACAAATCTCCTTCGGTTAACCCCAGCTTTCTGAAAGTAGTGTAGGGCATGATATTGATGGCAGCTCCTCCATCCACGAACATCTTTGTTAGAGGCTTGCCGTTAATATAACCCCCTCGTAGAGTGGCTTCAAGTGATTGTGCTTCTGGGGTTTGTCAAATACCGCTTGCCTTGTCATAGCCAATTGACACATGTAATCCACATATTCTTTATCATCAAAGTCGAATAGACTTCCTCTTGAATGTTTCCTTCTTGAACATTCTCGACTGCGAGGGCCATGAATTCTTTGGAAGATAGAATACCATGCCCACATCACTGAATCGACTAGTGTTGACGGTCACCAACGACATATTTTTCCCCACAACTTACTACCATAAAGGGAGTAAAACTATACCTTTTATACTCATATGCATTTATCACTAATAAAATTCCACTTGTAGTGTCTAGTATTTTATTTTGCAGATTTATAATAAAAGCAAGTGGAAAATCGACCAAAGTACGCCATCCTGAACGTGCATTATTGCAAAACACAAGCCCCAGGAGCAAATCGACCCAAAACATCAAAATTGGGGCAAGCCAAGCCCGCCCACAACTTTTCAAGACGAAGGACGATACCCCACCGAGACCGGGCGGCCGAGCCCGGGGTGCGCTACGCACCACCCTGGTACTGGCCGCACCCTCCCCGAGGCGGTTTTTGGCCCACCTCGGGGAGGCGGTTCATGCACTTGCCAAATGGGTGTTACCGCCGTGGGATGGTTGGTTTGCTCGGACTAGGAAGGTTTACCGTGTCGGTTTTGGTGTAAATTAGCACTTAGGCCCCTCCTCCGAGTGTATAAGTAGCCCCCCCTCTCTCCCTCTCTCAACACACACCCACTTGGAGTCCAAAGAAACCAGCAATCTTCCTCTCTCTACCACCTCTACCTCTCTCTCTTCTTCTACTTCTTCTTTCTTCTTCTTCTTAGTTCTTGGTTAGCACTTGGAGTAGAAGAGCTACAAGGAGGGCTTGTCTCCTAGAAGAAAGTGCCTTGGTAATACATCTTCTCTATGGAGCATTCTTCTATTTGCAAGTCTTGTATCTATGTTCTTGGCCTAACTTATGAACTAGAGTATAGTCTTGACCATGTTCTTGTGTTGGTATATGAACTAGCATATAGTTTACATATCATAATCTTGACATGTTCATCTCAGTTCTTCACCGATCATCATATGCCTAACTTGATTAGAGGTGGGATATCGGTTCGTTGTTCCTTCGGGTTTGCTCTTGTTCTAGTCCGTCCATTCGACGAGTGGGGATCCGGGGGGACAAGAGTAGTGCTTTTCGATATGCGGGCATGGTGCCCGGGTATTACGACACCGCGAATATGAGTGCATGCCACGGTTGAGGGGTAGGCGGCTTGGTCGTGACAAGCCTTGACCGCCCCTTGAAATCCCCCACGCTCGTATGTGTAGGAGTTCAGAAATGCCTTGGTGGGAAGCACTTCCCGTGGGGTCTCCCTGTATCCTAGACCTAACCACGATTAAATCAGGTTTGCATATGATCCTAACTATTCATTTATATGGCCATGACTAGATACATTAGAATTACTCCATTAGGTTATTCATTTATTCTTTATCTATTTTCTTTATCCTTTTGTTGGTGGATTCTAAAGTGTGTGTCACACTATCCATAAACCGATATTGCTTACCCCCTGTTATGAACAATTTGGTCTAAGCAAACACATGTTCCTCTATTCGAGGATGCCATGCTAGCTAATAATCACATGCCTTCCTTTGGGAAAAATATAAATAACGATACCCCTCAATACTTCCGGGTGAAATGCTACAATGATAGATCCGTAAACTGCGGATGAAATATCTAAGATGGCAAGATCTATCCATTGACAATCCCTTTCGGATCACCGACATGGTGGTTTTACTTGGGAATCTCAGCGTGCATTTTAAAGCTATTTGTTATTGGGGATGGGTTCAATACTGTTTCCTTTGATTGCGCTAAGAAATGTCAACAAGCATTTCTGGCGCCGTTCTTGGGAAGGCATTGTGAAAAAAAAAAAAAATAAAAAAATAAACTAGCTGGCTATGAATATGAACGTGTGCGCGTGGCTACCATTTGCTCATACAAAGGCTAATCTTTTATGTTTTCTCCTATTGTGGATGAAAACATGATAGTGTATGTCGGGTTTCCTCTTTAGGAAAAACTTCACCTCCGATCCGTAGGCACTCCTAAGGAAGAACAGGTCTCGTCATCTTCTTCTTCGGCGGAACCCCGACAGTCGAGACCGACATCCCCGCACCAACCGCATCTCAAGCCATGGCCCGAGTCGCTTCGCAATTTCTCTACTCCCCCGTCACCAACGTGGGCCCTTTGGGCGGTGGTGAATGTGGCGGATAAAAACTTTGAGCCGCGCCTTTGGGTTGATCACTATGGTGCGGGCCAGGTCCATTCGTGGATCGCCTGGCGAGGCATGCCAACGCTCATCTCAACACTTCCTTGAGCCGTGCGACACAATCGTTATCAAGGACGCCGAACCCGACGTTATCGAGGCTCCACCTTTTTCCCTTCTCCCTTGTGGGGAAGGCGAAAAACGATGGTTCTACAAGGACAAGGAAGTCGCCGATGCGTGGGCCAAGTGCTCCGCGGCGTTCTGGGCTAAGTTCTTCCCCATGGGCAAAACCAATGCCCCGAGGGGAGGATCGCCAATTTCCATGACATCAATGGAACCCATTCCGGAGGCGTGGGAGAGGCCGCAAGAATACATTCTAGCATGCCCGCACCACGGGATGGAGAACTGGCCGGTGCTCCGAACTTCTACAATGGTCTCACGGCCATATCGAAGGGGCACCTCGACGCCGGGCTGGCGGTGGCGCATTCTTATCGCTCACCATAGATCGGGGCAACAGCCCGATCGACAAAATGGTGGCAAACCGTAGCTGGGGAGGACGGAACCACCGCCCAAAACACAAAAAAGGCATGCATACCGTGAAGGAGGCGGATATGCTTGCCGCAAAAATGGATCTTCTGGCGAAGAAGCCGGAGGAGCGCGCCAGCGGACTCAACTACCTAGCGGCCCGGTTTACGCCACGAGGCGCTCACATGACCTCGTGAGACGTGTGGTGGAGTTGGCCACTTTCGGGGGATAACTGCCTGAGACCCGTGAAGAAGTCGCCTTCATCAACAACAAAGAACGGGTATCGCCAACCTCGCCAGGTCGGAACAACCGATCCAAAGCCACCATTCCAAGGTAACCCGAGGGGTACAACTCAAACTATAACTCCGGGTCAACCGTCATTGAAGGACCTGGTGTTGGGCCATGCCAAGATCAACGAAAACCTCACCAACAAGATGAGCTAGACTGATAACATCTTAAAAGGAGTCAGCAGCAAGCTGGATGGACTCAACTCTACTATGACAAATCAGTTGAACTTCAACAAGAAGATTGAAGCACATATATCCCGGCTAGCTGCTCGTCTCCCTAATGTAATGGTGGGAGAAAAAGCTTCGAGGCAATCCAAGCCCCCGGAGAGTATAAATGCAAGAACTACTAGAGGGGGAAGGTCTACTCATGACCCACCAAATCCCAACTCTACGGTGAGGAAACAGAAAGAGAAGCTGCCTGAAGAGGTAACCCCACAGGTAGCAGAAGAGCTAGAAGTGGAGGAGGTACCATTGGAATATATAGACACAACGTACCTACCCTTCACCACCAGAACAAGAAAGCGCATTAATGATGAACAGTTCACTGGTTCATGGAGATGATCCGTAGTACATGTAAGTGTGCCACTCCTAGACATGCTCCATGTGCCGTCATATGCCAAGTACATAAAGGATATCATCCAGAACAAGCGGCCTCTGCCAACAACGGAAGTTGTGAAGTTAATCCGAAGAATGCGTCTTTGCTATCCCTCAATCGCCGCACGAAAAAGAAGAAAGATCCAGATGCCCTACAATTCCCTGCTCAATTGGAACACAAACATTCAACCACGCCTTATGTGATTTGGGCGCCAGTGTTAGTGTCATGCCAAAATCCGTCTTTGACAAACTTAAACATACAAATCTAGAGCCAACATCTATGACACTACAACAAGGCGGACTCATCTATAAGGTATCCAACGGGGATTGCGAGAAGACATACCGTGGAAAATCCGAGGGTATTTTGTCCCGTTGACTTTGTGGTGTTGGACATGGAATTCACTAAAGATACACCACTCATCCTTGGGCGGCCATTCTTGAGCACCACCCAGGCACAAATTGATGTGGGGCAGGGAGAAATCCGCTTCAATATCAATGGCAACGAAGAAAAATTTGAATTCAGGCCCCGAGTCTCGAAAGAGTGCAAAATGATCCGGATAAAATATGGGGGAGCAAGGCATTAAAGAAATAGAAATTTAACCCCCAAAGACCGGCAACACTTCCAAGGCAGTCGGCAAAAACAAAAGATGGGAACAAAAGAAAAAGACAACCCCTAAACCAAAGAAAGAGAAGGTCCCCATCTTTACAAAAGGACAAAAGGCCCCTAAGGTAGCTCCACACCAAAAGAAGAACCAAAACAAAAGAAACAGTCAAAATACACCCCTCCTCAAAAGGTGTGGAAGCTAAAAGAAGTGCAGCCCTCCGTATCTCCGGGAGCAGCACACCATCAAATGACAAAAAAGGAGAAAGTCCCGACCCACGGACTCAAAAGAATGGGCCCTCCACCGAAGGTAAAATGGCAGCTATCTCAAAAGAACAAAAATAAATAAAGGTACCCACGGGCCTCCGTGATAGCTTGGGGAGGACCCCTGCAGTATCATTGCATTGCATATTTACTTTCATCAAATTTTATTTTATTTTAGCATGTTTAAATTTCAGCAATCTTGCATTGAAAAAAAAAAAAAGAGAGAGATAACTAAAAAAAAATATCCAAAAAATAGAATAAGTAGCTCTTCTATATGCCTTAATGCTTATATATATGAGCTATAAAAATGTTTAGTCTTAGTCCCTTGTTGAAATGATGAATAGTTGCTCTGTCTTTATGTTTTGCCTGTTGCCTAGTTTATAATTTGAATTTCTCTAAAGTTTGGATTTAGTGGCTAAGTCTAAAAATTCATCCCGAAAAACCCGATTCATGTGGGTTGCATAGGCTCTATCTAGTCTAAGTTGTTGCCAAGTATGATATGGTATAAATGGATTTGCTATGATTTCGTCCAGAAAAGAAACTTGACATCCGGGAATCTACTTTGAAAGAAAAGAGAAATGATATGGGCTATGCTATAAAAAAAAAGAGAAGAAAAAGAAAAATGAGATGAAAAATGGACACGTGTCCGAGGGCGAGTAGAGCCCACATCTCTAAAAAAAAAGAAAGAGAGGAAATAAAAGACAAAAGTCTAGGGCGAGTAGAGCCCACCTCTCCAAAAAAAAAAAAAAAAAAAAAAGAAAAGAAAATATATATATATATATATATATATATATATATATATATATATAGCAATAAAGCCCATGCTTTCTCGAAAAATAAATATTATCTAAATAAATAAACCCCGATAAAAAGTTGATCAAAAGGATGAATGATAAGCATCTCTCATCTCTCACGTATAACCGTTCTATATCTGGCAACCGCCAAGACTTTGAGAAAATCTAGAAAGCCCCGCTACGATGAAAGGTAATAAAGGGTGGGAAAAAGATGTGCCATTTTATTCAAACTCTAGTAGAAAATCTTATTATAACCCCGGCACTTGTGAAATGTAATCGGCATAGTAGCAACTCCTGATCAACAACCAAGTACTTATCTCTTTTGCTCGAGGACGCGCAAAGGGTAAGCTTGGGGGAGTTTGTTGACGGTCACCAACGACATATTTTTCCCGTCAACTTACTACCATAAAGGGAGTAAAACTATACCTTTTTATACTCATATGCATTTGTCACTAATAAAATTCCACTTGTAGTGTCTAGTATTTTATTTTGTAGATTTATAATAAAAGCAAGTGGAAAATCGACCAAAGTACGCCATCTGGGAACGCGCATTATTGCAAAACACAAGCCCAGGAGCAAATCGACCCAAAACATCAAAATTGGGCCGAGCCAAGCCCGGCCCACAACTTTTCAAGACGAAGGACGACACCCCACCGAGACCGGGCCGGCCGAGCCTGGGGTGCGGCGCAGCACACACAGTGCGGCCGCACCCTCCCTGAGGCGGTTTTGGCCCAGCCTCGGGGAGGCGGTTCATGCACTTGCCAAATGGGTGTTACCGCCGTGGGATGGTCGGTTTGCTCAGACTAGGAAGGTTTACCAGGTCGGTTTTGGTGTAAATTAGCACTTAGGCCCCTCCTCCAAGTGTATAAAGTAGCCCCCCTCTCTCCCTCTCTCAACACACACTACTTGGAGTCCAGCAAACCAGCAATCTTCCTCTCTCGACCACCTCTACCTCTCTCTCTTCTTCTACTTCTTCTTTCTTCTTCTTCTTAGTTCTTGGTTAGCACTTGGAGTAGAAGAGCTACAAGGAGGGCTTGTCTCCTAGAAGAAAGTGCCTTGGAAATACATCTTCTCTATGGAGCATTCTTCTATTTGCAAGTCTTATATCTATGTTCTTGGACTAACTTATGAACTAGAGTATAGTCTTGATCATGTTCTTGTGTTGGTATATGAACTAGCATATAGTTTACATATCATAATCTTGCCATGTTCATCTCAGTTCTTCACCGATCATCATATGCCTAACTTGATTAGAGGTGGGATATCGGTTCGTTGTTCCTTCGGGTTTTGCTCTTGTTCTAGTCCGTCCATTCGACGAGTGGGGATCCCGGGGGACAAGAGTAGTGCTTTCGATATGCGGGCATGGTGCGGCATTACGACACCTGCGAATATGAGTGCATGCCACGGTTGAGGGTGTAGACGGCTTGGTCGTGACAAGCCTTGACCGTCCCTTGAAATCCCCCCATGTTCGTATGTGCTGTAGTAGTTCGTAAATGCCTTGGTGGGAAGCAGACTTCCTGGTGGGGTCTCCTCGGTATCCTAGACCTAACCATGATTAAATCAGTTTGCATATGATCCTAACTATTCATTTGTATGGCCATGACTAGATACATTAGAATTACTCCATTAGGTTATTCATTTATTCTTTATCTATTTTCTTTATCCTTTTGTTGGTGGATTCTAAAATGTGTGTCACACTATCCATAAACCAATATTGCTTACCCCCTTATGAACAATTTGGTCTAAGCAAACACATGTTCCTCTATTCGGATGCCATGCTAGCTAATAATCACATGCCTTCCTTTGGGAAAATATAAATAACGATACCCCGAATACTTCCGGGTGAAATGCTACAATGATAGATCCGCGGCGCTTGCGGATGAAATAACTAAGATGACAAGATCTATCCCGTTGACAATCCCTTTCGGATCATCGACATGGTGGTTTTACTTGGGAATGTCGGCGGCGCATTTCGCCGTTATTGGGGATGGGTTCAATACCGTTTCCTTTGATTGCGCTAAGAAATGTCAACAACTAGGTTCGTCAGGTTTCTCCTTGGGACGCCACACCTTTTTTCCATCGGCTGCTGCTTCTTTGAGCTCCTTATTCCTCAAGCGTTGGACTCTTCTCTTCTGGCTTTTCCTCAATCCTGGAGGGCACCACGTCGCTACGCCACACATATTCTTGAGGATCCTCTTCCTCATCATCGGCCTCTTCATAGTCAGCCCACGCTTTGATCTACAACTCTTTTACCATGATGATATACACAGTCATCCATTTTTAGGCGCCGATTGTCTTCGGGGAAGCGAACCCCCAATCTTTCCTGGACGGGACGGCGGTTGACTCACGCCTGCCTGTACCCAAAGTACTGGTCACTGCATTTGGGACAGTTGTTCCTGGCAGGCAATTTCAAGCCTTCATTCCAGCAATGCCTAAAGAAGGGACAATCCCAGTGAGATTCCTCTTTCTCCCGCATGTATTCCTCCTGCTCTTGCTGGTACATCTCCTCCTCATACCTCTGCTGTTCTTCGCTGTATTGCTGATCCCCTCGTGGTCTTGCTTCTCTTGCTCTCTCGCCACTTATTCAACAATATGCGCGTGAAGTGACTTTAGGCACGGGCTTTGAGGACTCGCCTCTCTCCGTTTGGCTATTCGAATCGAAAGCTCGTTGCACCTTCACATTGGTAACCTGATGACTGGGATCAACCAAACCACTCTGTTTAGCTCTGTTGGAGGTCAGCACCTTCATCTTACCACGGCCTTTGGTGTCATCGGCGTAAAACCATATTCACGAGAGAAGGAGATCATGTTCTACGGGAAAGGCTGCTTGTCCACCTTCATGTTGCCATCGAATTTCAAGTGTCCTTCCTGGATAGCTCTCTGGATGCGCTGCCTGAACACCCAGCAATCATTAATGGAGTGGGAGTTGGTATCGTGGAAGCCCACAGTACTTCTTGTCTTTCACTCCTTCGACTTGTCCACCTTCATGTTGCCATCGAATTTCAAGTGTCCTTCCTAGATAGCTCTCTGGATGCGCTGCCTAAACACTCGGCAATCATTAATGGAGTGGGATTTGGTATCGTGGAAGCCACAGTACTTCTTGTCTTTCACTCCTTCGGGGACGCAAAGATCGGATGGTCTTCTGGTAACTTGATGCATCCATTTTGACTAGCAGCTCAAAGAGTTTGTTAGATTTGGAGATGTCAAAGTCGTAGGTCCCCTTGTGCTACCTCAACCAGCGCTGCTTGATCTGTGTAGGCTCCTTTCCCCAGACTATTTCAGCAGCAGCTACTTCATCTTCCTCATCAGATTCTTTCACGTCCTCTAGGAAGTGCTGATACGCCTCATAGGCCACATTGCCCTTCTGGAAGCGATTATCCTTTTTGAAGCTCTAGACCTGGTTGCCCATGACCGCCAAGCGTCATGACAGCTGCCCAACGTTGTCAAACTCCATCCCGAATAGCTTCTCTCTAATACTCGGGTGCATGCAACGTATTGCAACTGCTGGCAACTGGTTACCTGGCACGTTCAGAGAATAGCAGAAATTCTTAGTTTCTCTGAACCTGCGTAGGAACTCCTAGGGCATCTCATTATGCTTCTGTGTCATCCCCATCGATCAACCATTTCCTTTTCACCGGGTACCCGTGAAGAAATATGAATGGAACTTATGCTCCGGTTCGGACCAAGTACCAATAGAATTGGCCGGCAACGTCGTGAACCGGACAAAAAGCTAGCCCCCGTGAGAGACATCGGGAAGTAGCGGATCCTCCATGCTTCATGCAGCAAGCTCGCCTAATCGTATCGGATAGCGGCCGATGTGCTCGCGTGGTGGTAGTATCATCTTGACCGGGAGAACTTGGTCAAGTCGGTTGGCGGTTTCATCCTTGGAGGAAGCGCCACCTTGTTGTACCACTCTGGATACGGAGACTGATATGCAAAGGGCCGATTCTTGGGCTTCAATCCAAACTGGTTTTGCATCATGTCGGCCATCTTGTGTAAGAGCATGTCAACACCCGAATCCTGGGGTCTAGCTGATTGACCTGATGCACTTGTGTATCCAGGATTTGGCAAAATGTTGAGGGTAGAGTAGTCTGTGAACTCAGTATAGCTAGGTCCGAACAAATTCCTCTGCGCACCTATTGTTTAGTGGAGAAATCATGTAGCGAGGGGCGGAGGATTGCCGTGTGCCGAACGTGATATCTCCATAAGTAGTTCGACAAGGTGTCTTAGCCTCCCGAGTCTTTGGCTTAGGCCTCGGCTTCGGCTTTGGCGTTTCTTCATCCTCTTCTTCCTCATCTTCATCAACACCAATGAGCTTCTTTGGTTGCTTTGACATTTTGTTGAAGTATGTAGGTCCATTGATTGGGCCGAAGTGCTCTTCAACGTACTGATCAGCTTCAGCTCCAAAGCTGCTCTTCATGATGAAGCGGAACGTATTCAGGAAGGCACTGTTATGGTTGGTCATTGTATGTCCCATAGCATTGTAGATCACCTCTTGTATCCTGCAAGAACCCTCTTCATCGGCGGGGATCGGGTTGGCCGAGAGCGAGAATCTTTAGCGAGGTCTATCTTACGAAGGATGTTGCCACTCTTGTTCTGGAAAGGATGCCATGCACTTCTCCATGAACTCTTCACACTACTTCGCCACCACATCATGCATCTTTGGCGGCAAGTCATCCACAACGATCTTCTTCCGCAAAGATTCACAAGATCGTCGATGTCGCATCTTGATCTTGATCTTGGGTGTCCCACCAAGCGTGCCAAAAATTGTGTTGACGCAAAAAGCGTATTGTGCCTCACACACGACAAGCGGAAAGCGTGGCTTCAAACGGTGCCCGGGTGTCTTGAATCGAGGCGTGCGGTCGGTCGACCTAAAAACTAACAAGGGATGAAACCATGAGAGTAGGAACCTGCCCCGTGAGATCATGACAGTTCAAATATACGGCCCCGGTTACTTTTTTACGATGACATATAGCTATAGAAGCTATCTGCCAACAGGTTTAATGATACATTCGGCTAATGTGAAGATAAAGCATGTAAAACCACAGTTGCCGAATGAACATGAAGAGACATGTTTAAACAAATGAGAATGATCATCAATATTGTATATAACTTAAAGCTCATAGCACGGATCAATGCCATTGTTAACATGATAGAATTAAGCAGGTAACTCATAGATATAAATCCATCCAGGCAAAGCAATGCATAGGTTGTACCAACTAGTCTGCCGCACGTCTAGCCTTCTAACCCATCCAGCGTAAACCCTAACAAGCTAATCCACCGCATGATATAGCTTGTTATAGATCTAAACCACTCTTTATAATTAGATTAATCCACCGCATGATACGATCTAATCATAAAGAGCTAAAAGCATCATGCACTTGAAAACAGATATATAAGTACTCGCTACTCATGAAAGCATAACCATATTCGGCAAGCTTACCGAATTGGGGTCCATGAAGAAGGAACAAACAAGTGAAATGTAAACAAAGCTTATAAAGACCTGCATCTGCCGCACGGTACCCAGTATCATCTACGCCAGCTATACATCTAACGTGTATGAACCCACAACATGTAATAACTTAGATTGATCTAAGCTCGGCTATAATAAACACGTGATCCATTCCTTCTTTGATGTTTTAATGTTACCTTGTTGTGGCGATTAGATCTTACAAGTGCAATAGATTTATCCTTCACGGCAAGATGAACATAAAAGCATCGAAGAACGAACGGATCTATAAAATATGGAAGCCGAGCCCTATCAATCTAAACGGGAAAAGAGTGATTGCAATCGTAATAAATATAAATATAAGAACATTGCAACACATGATAACTTAATGAATCTATCGGATCGTGCCAAATCTAACAGAGCCGATAACTATCTTTACCCCGCCTTAATCGCCGCCGACGATACAAGACATAAGCAAAGACTTCCCGCTACAAAGCTTAAATCCACCGCATGATACTAAGCAAAGTAAAACGAGACTACTTGCATAATAATCTAAATCCACCGCATGATACTAGACATGATAGCAAGGTTGCCGGAACTTACGGAGGTCGACGGATCGATGCTTCCTCTCGCAGAACTTGACGACACGACTTGGACTCGAAGGGTGGTGTGGAGCTGGTTTTGGTTGTATTGATTGTGAACAGAGATTACAATGGTCGAGGGTCATTATTTATACCTAGACAAGATAAGAGTCCTAAAGGACTACGATCACAAAGACTAAACCCTAACGAACCAGGATAACTTAAACTCCAAGCCTTTCCGGAGTCGGCGTGGCGTGCACATCGTAGATTTTCCTCTATTCGGGTAGCCTTGCCTCACCGCCCACCGGCTGCCGAATGGTCGTGACAACCGACCGCACGGAGCCTTGCGAATCTCGACTTAGCCGAATGGCAATGGGTTCCCGACCGCACGGGCGGTTTGCCGAATACTGTAGCTTTGCCGAATACCATGCGCCGCACGGTGTAACACCCCGCCCTCCAAAGCCGCCTTTGCATAGCCCTTCCGGGGGCGCGCACGCTGTACACATAGCACCTTGCTTACACTTTCGTCCCCTCGCCGTGTGTAAGGGTTAACCCGAAGGTGATATGGCTGGAAGGCAAAGGCTTATAAGTTGGCTCCACCCTTGCTCAACTAGCAAGGTGGTACTAACATGTGCACTCCGCACTCAAAGGCCACTCATGGGCCACATCAAATTGGGCCGGGTGTCACATACACCCCCCTCAAAGGACTCGACGTCCTCGTCGGCGCCAACTTAACCGGGACCTCCCTCTTGGCACACGCGACCGTGCGCCCGGGGCGGGCACATGTGCCATGCCGTGCACTCCGCGCAGCCTACACGCGCGCAATGAACCTCCATGTCCGCGCCTCTAGCCCGCAACGCGCCCGTGACCCGCGAAGGTCGGCTTTGATACCACAGTAACACCCCGCCCTCCAAAGCCGCCTTTGCATAGCCCTTCCGGGGGCGCGACGCGTACACATAGCACCTTGCTTACACTTTTTCGTCCTCGCTTCGTGTAAAAGGGTTAACCCGAAGGTGATATGGCTGGAAGGCAAAGGCTTATAAGTTGGCTCCACCCTTGCTCAACTAGCAAGGTGGTACTAACATGTGCACTCTGCACTCAAAGGCCACTCATGGGCCACATCCAAATTGGGCCGGGTGTCACACACGGGTTGCCTGCCGAATGCCTCCTATTAGCATCTTGCACTGGCCCACCTGTCATCCTGAGGCTTACCAAATTTCAGTGTTAACACAACCCTTTCAAATTATTGGTAATATTAGAAGTGGTGTGCAAACTAGATCAAGATTGACATCATTTTGTGAGCACTACTCATTTGTGTCATCCATTGAACCAAAGAAGATAGATGAAGCTTTGAAGGATGTTGATTGGGTAAATGCAATGCATGAAGAGCTAAACAACTTTGAAAGAAATCAAGTTTTGGAATGTTGGCATTTTGTAACGAATGTAGAAGAATCCTCAAGCGTACGGAAAAACCATTGTAGCCTTCACCCGAAAGTATTCCGGGTGTAACACCCTAGGTGTTTGTCACCAGTTAAGCAGTGGACTGAGCTCAAGCATGGCAAGTCAAGTAGCGTTAACAAGGACTCTTTCATGAGCATCACCTTGACATCTAGTTATCTTGACTTGTGGAAAAGTTTCATAATGTTTGGAGTTAGAAAGTCACATGAAATGATAAGTCACATTTTTTGTTTGGATGACTTATTAGGTGGATGAGAATATGTGAGCTCAACCAAACCTTGCAACTTTGCCCCATTGACTCTAAATGAACTACACAAAAAAAGTCCTTAAGGGTCCATGTTGAGCAAATGTCAAGAAAATGCTTCTTTTGGGCCTTAACCCTAGTTTTAAGGTTTAATCAAGTTGCTACTTTGATCAAAGATAAACTTCATCTTCTGGACCAGTTATGAGGTTTGACCTTTAAGAAGAAATGTGTTTAGATTGTGAGCAACAAATTTGGTTTAATGGCCCAAGTCTAAATCTCTCTCTCGCCTTGTCAAACCGAGGCCACATTAGTGAATCACCGCTTTTCCGGACTTAGAATTATTCAGTGTCAACCGACATCATTATGTTGGCATCTTGCATTCTCCAAATTTTGCAAAGCAACTTGGGTCTCTCAAAAATAAGAGTTGAAGCTTATTACTTGGAGAAGACAATGTCAATGGTTGGGATCAATTTGACGGTTGGGTCCTCCATATTGCAAAGGTCGAGCTCTAATTATGGTTGTCATTAGCGTCTTGACATTGTCACGTTGGCATGTGATTATCTCTTAATCTGTGATGCTTATGACCTGGTCGCCTTAATAGAAAGTGGAGAGCAATCTATGGTCGTAAATTTTGGTTCGTGGCCCGTCGTCCAATTCGGCTTGAACCGGCCCAAAATGAGCTCCCACTTCGCCACCCCGACACGCGCCACTGTTCGGCGAAATGCCGATGTACCCACCGTGCATGGACGCCACGCCCCTCGTAGGCAAGTTGCACGTGCCCCCGTGCCCTACCACCTCGAGTTGGAGCACGTGGGAGCGCCGAGCTTCCTTCCCACTCAAGCACTCTCTCCCTCACTCCCTTTCGTCTCTCCCTTATCGGGCTCACGCTAAACGCGGACGCCGTCGCCATGAGCGCTCGGAGCTCAGGGCAGCCGCCACGGCCACCTCATTTTTGACCACCCTCTACCCAAACCAAGCGCGGAATTGTCTTCCTTGAGTCGCGCCGGGCCATCACTGCGGGCGGACAGAATGACCGCCATGGCCGCCATTCTTGCTCATGGTCGGCCGCTCCAGCCACCTCGGCCCTAGCCACCAGCTTTTGCCGGCACGTGTGGGCGGGGGGGGCCCAGTGCTGTCTCTCTCTCTGCCGGGAGGAGACCCACCGCATCGCCGCTGATGCCGGGCCGGTCGGTTCCCCATCGACGCCTTGTTCGCCCTCCGATCGGTCCCGTGAAGAAGAAGAAGAAGAAGGGCACCTCTCAATTTGATTTCACTCTTAGGGTTACTTAGGTAAAAGTGCCGTAGAGGAAAATTTTTTGGTTTAAGGCTTAATGGATTTCGAATAACTTAGGGATCCCGATGCAAAGTGCTTGTCTTATATGAATTCTGTTTTTCCTTTTCAAGAAAATTGTTGAATCTTTGGAAATTCATAACTCGAGCTAGGAATGTCCAAATTGAGTGGTTCAAATTGCAGTATGCTTGTTGTAAGGTCTAGTTTCTGTGAAAAATATGAAATGGCCTTTTTGACATGTTTTTATATGTGGCTTTGAATAAAGTGCTTTATTCTTGTTTTTGTGATAAATGCATAAGTAATTGTAGGAAGATAAAAAAATGTGAAACTTGTTTTGTTGGTCTTCTTATGACTTGTGTTGTCTAGGAAAAATGTGAGGCAAGCTATGTTCTATGGAAGCAATGTGATGCTTGTTGTAGGCTCATTTGTATAGCTTGTTTTGCAAAAATAGAAAATGCTATTGTTATGAGAAGTTTTGAGTTGCTACTTTTTGTGCATGCTTGCCGTGTGCCATAGTAGCCTTGTATCGTGTGAAAATGATATGCTTAGTTTAAGTTGCCCATGGCCATGCTTGTAGAAAATGATATGCTTGTCTTCTTGCTTTGAAATTTATATGAGATGCTTTATGGGTCATGCTTATGCTTCTGTAATTTTACTAGATTTTTCTCGAGTACTTTGGTAGTAGACCTTTGTTAGCTTGATGTGTAAATCAGTTTAAGTGTTATATATTCTTTGCATCATTTCATGTCCTTGCTGTCCTTTTTGGAGGTTGCCATAATAAGATGTTTTGTTGGGTGCTATCTTATCTTGATGCTGTCAAGTTTCATTGCTATTCAAGTTATAGTTTGCAAATGGTGGCTGTTCTTGTGTGTGTCTTATAAATGTTTTGTTGCTGTTTTGCTGGAACAGACCAGCTTGGGGGATCTGTTTGGTTAGTTTATTGTTGGAATTTGTCTTTGGGCCCTAAAAGTGTTTTGTAGATAATTTCATAAGCTTTCGTAATGTCTTATTGCAAGTCTTTTGGATTTATAGATCTCTAGTTATGATTTATTTTACGGGCGATGCGGGTAGTGCATAGTTGCTGGAATTTTGTTGGAGTGTGTGTTTGCTTTGCTTAACATGTATCCTTGATGCTTGTAGATGTTTGCAATAGCTTATTAGATGAAAAGTGTGTGATGTGATATGCTTTATGTACCTTTATCCTAGCATGATAGGCTTATGTGATGATTAGTTAGATAGCACTCTAGTACAAGTCATGATATAGGAGCTTGTTCTTGCCTTGTATGTTGTTGTTATATCCATGTGTTATCTTTCTCGCATTCATACATATGCATTATGCATTTCAAATAGGTGCATTAGATGGATCGAGAAGGACATGGTGGTGGAGCCGAACCCGAAGACGGTGTTTGGTGGTTCATCCTGAAGATGGGAATGTTTGGGATGTAGATGTTCCCCAAGATGGTGCTAGCTAACTAGTTGACTTGAGTCATATACAAGGCAAGCCCCTGGAGCATTCTTATGTCCTATGTTTTACAAATTCACTTGAGTCCTTTTATGTTGTTTATTGCATTAAGTATAGGAGTTGGTTGAAAAAAACTTGATGCATATATATATATCTATCCTTGTCCACCAATTAATACCTGATAACCTATTTAGTACAGGAATCATTTAGATGCTTAGTTAAGCTTTAAATGGTAGAAGTCAGGGGATAATGTCTCTTGCGAGAGATAGGTGGATCAAATGAACCTTTTGGATATATCATCATGGAAGTACCATGTATTTTTGTAAAACAAAATTAGGGAGGCCAGGCAGGGAAAATGGAGGCTACATGACATGGAGGTCCCGGGAGTCGTGTAGTCCCGTCTGTGTCAATTAAGGACTTGAGCTGGTAGCTCTCCTAATCATGTTCAACGCAGCCTCTCACTTGGTTGGCCGACCCGAGGTTGTCGACCGCAAAGCCGAGTAGTTCAACTCAGGCCGGGAAGCCGGGAAGTATAAAGTGCGTCTCGGAGGGGAGTCAACGTGGACTGTGGGCAAAGTGTATATAATTCCTAGTCATTCTCGGCACGGTGATATCCCCTCGAGTCGCGGCGCTTGCCGGGCCCGCGATTCTGGGAGTGGTTCCAAAGGTGACCCAATGCTCCCAGACGGGGAAAACATGGGTGAGTGTTAGGAATAATTTCCCCCTGGGTAATGTCGATTTGAGTCGCCATCGCTCCCGGATAGTGAGCACTTGACGGACAGGCTACCATGTAGCACACCTATAATAATAAGACTACAAAGGAAGGTTGTGATGATGATCAGTTATGGGTCCCTGCTGGACTCATGGTTTGTTGTACCCTCATGGTCAACGATGTTGTTTGTTTATAATTCTTGCAAGTTATGATAGGCTAGATGCTAATCTATAAGTTAAGCAAGAACTATTAAATATGATACTAATACTTGCTTGTAGTTGGTACTTAAGCTTTTATGCAAAGAAAATGAGCTAGCCCCACTTTATAAAGCCATGCATGATCCTTGGTGTCACTTTATTTCTGGTTTATGAAGGGTAAGTCTAGCTGAGTACCTTCTCGTACTCAGGGTTTATTCCCTCCTGTTGCAAGGGACACATTCTATAGTGGTCGCTGCAAGTATCGCCTTCGCCCTACCGGGGACGAAGACTAGACCACCGGGCATGGTCTGTAGAGTACCTTATCTTATGCTTTTGTGAAGCATGACCAAGTACTGGCAATGTTAAACTAAAGCTTGTAAACTTGTTTTAAAATGTTTTTTTGCTTCCACTACCTAATCAATTAATTTGTAATAATTGTTGTACTTCGATGGTAAGTAAACTTGATGTAATTTCATACTTGTATTATGTTGTACAAATGGTGATGTTTCATTGAATTAGTACGATCTTGGTCCGTTGTGATGTTGGTTCGAAATCCTACGAGATTTCGATTCACGGACTTGGATTATATGGTGTCCAGTCGGGGTTTAATCACTTTTGTGATTGAATTTTTGCACTTAGACACTTATAATTTCAGTTCTATGACACGGGTATCGTATTTTCCATAAAGAATGGAGGTACTTTCTCCTAGCTAGTTCATCCAAGGACAACCCAAGGGTAGAGATGGAAAGGATTTAGAGATAGATTCCTATAGCTTTAGGGTCTTTTGGATAGCTAAACTCTACTGCCATTTGCTTACTGCAAGCACCGGCTTATACCTGGTTTGCTAGGTACCTCCAGCTTACAGCTCTATGCCATACCCAAACATGGGGGGAATGCTAAGGACGAACAGGGCTGTCACCACCTGCTGCCATCCCCTCACCCATGCGAGTACGAGGCAAACGAAGGTAGACTATAGCATAGACACCCTATCTACACTATGACCACTACTCTAGCTGTGATCAGGGTAACCCGCATGGCGAGGCCCTCTACTAGAGCATTCATCACAAGGACAAATGACGAACCCGCAAACAAGTATAGATAAAGCTCAACTAAACAAAAGACAATAAAGAGTATAAGAACCATGAACACTTACTTAGCCAAGATCCCATGAAGGAGCCAAGCATGTGTCCATCGAGGTACAAGTCCGGGAGACACCGACAAGTCCGCACTTCCCCGCTCTCGCCCCTCACATCTCTCCTCTACCAAGCTCTACTAGCTAGCTAGGGCCTAAAGCCATTGGAGTGTTGCTCAAAGTGGAGAGGAGGAGCTCTTGATCCTTGGAACGGTGTTGTTTGAGTGGAGGAATGAGCCTCCTTTTATAGGGAGAGAGGAGGGGGCCTTTGCATATTTCTCCCTTCCTTCATAATGTGGCAACCGACCTCAAAATGTCGGTTTGGAGGTGCACCGAACCCACCCTTCTTTTGTTGCCCACCTTCGAGCGATAATGTGACCGACTTGCCAAAGCTAGGCCTGGTTGGTCAGAGCCCTGGCTCGGCCACACCAGGCAACTCGGCTGCGCCAGCCCGGAGGCTGATGGCCACCGCCTTTGGCATGCAAGCCCTTGGCTCGGTTTGGACCTCGTCCCATGTTGTAGCTTGGTCAGTTTTGGCCCGTAGGTGGACTTTGCTTATTATTTTGCTTGTTTTGCTTTTGGGCCAAATTCAAATATATGTTTTGTTTCATATTTTCCTTCATATTTGGCCCAATTTGAGTGTTTTTTGTGGTAGATCTGCAAAACAAGTAAACTCACCAAAACTATGGAATTGGTTAGTATAAATCCCTATTTCTATTGTGTTTGGTGCTTTTTATGCTAATGTTGGCAGTGTTTTATATGTAGTTGGTTACCGCCAACAAGGTCCCCCACACTTAGCCCTTTGCTCATCCTCGAGTTAAGGTTAAGGACTAAGCGAGTCATCTCCTTGATATGCAACCTGCATACTAGTTATTCCAAGATTCACCTACACTTGTGAACTTTGGATTGTCTACCATATTATTCTTGGGTAATTGAATAATGGAACAACATGGATTCAAATCCCCTTGCATCAATCAGTTTAGGAACTTGGGTTTTCATTTAATTTTGAAAATGTAAATATAGCTTTGCTCCTCGAATGATTCACTCGGATCACTCAATTTTGTGTTTGGTTCCTCACCAAGGCATATCAAAGAGTTGCCTTCTTTCTTTCCCGCTTCTAAAAGCTTATATGGATCTTTGGGTAGGGAAAGATATGAAGGCATACTTACTCTGCATATGTTGTTAGGTCAAAGCTTGGATCCAAGGAGAAAAGATGTCATATCCCTAGATCAAGAAGTGCATGTGTGTGGATATAACAAAGTCAAACCTATACTATACTCCTTGATATGAGTGATCTCTCTTATGAAAACTTATTCTTGAGAACAAGGCTATCTTTTTGCATGAGCCTTAATGTGCTCATCATTCTCTTCTTTTTTTTTTTTTTTTTTTTACTCTTGGACCTTCATGTGTCCAAATTTTTTTCATAGCCATGTCTCTTAAACCACAAATAAAGAAAGATCACTATTTGGTAGAGCATGGAGTACTTATTTCTAAGACATTTTTATCTACTCCTAGTGTAGGCGTAGAGTTTTTAGTGGACGAGGGCATGTTTTAGCGTATTCCTAGTGTAGGAGTAGGCTGATATATGTGTCGTGTATGTGATCTTGATCTTGGTGGCATGACAACTATCTCAACAAGGGTCAACAAGACTTGACACAAACTCAATGCAAAGATAAGTAGCATATATAGTCACAAAAAAAGATAAGTAGCATATATGTAGTGGTTTTGCACTTGATATACTAGGTATGGCTTTGGTAGGAATTTTCATATCATTGAGGATTATGCTATTTGAATTTTGAATTTTTGAAACAAATCCCAAGTTCTTCATATAAAAGAGCAAGGTTCATATCATCCAGGCTATATCACATATTTCAATTACTTAGATAACACGGGGTCCCTATGATGTTTTGTTCACAAGTTATAGGAATATTAGTGAGGAATAAGAGTATGCAAATCTTTTATCAAAGGATAGCATGGAGATGGAGCTTCAAAAGTTTTATCTTTTAATTTGTTCAGTTTTTAAACTTCAAAACTTAGGGAGATGTGAGAGTGAGAGTTGCACAAACCACCGTTTGAAGAGGAAGGAGTTAATGGTAGTTGTTCGTCTTGTCCTTCTGCATAGTGGATCACTCGATGTTTGTACAATGTGTTGGGGAGATCTTAGATGTATGTTCATTATGTTTGAGAGATCTCCCCCACACTTGTTCTTATACCTGTTTATTTGATAAAGAGAAACAAAAACAAAAATAAACTAGCAAAGGCTCTACCGGTTTGAACATTGAGGAGCCTATGTTTTATTTTTGATTATTATCACTATTATTAATATATGTTTATTTGATATTATATTTTTTATTATTATTTCATTTTTATTTTTTTCACTCCATCATTAATTACTCAAGCAAGGCTAACGTAAAGAGGTAATGTGAACATAGCCTTGATTCATCTCCATTATGAATTACTTCCATTGATTATGACAATTACTCTTAGTTCATTAACCAAAACTTAATACCATGTCAAAATTTGATTAAAGAAGGCTATTTCAACCTAAGCACCATGCTTAATTTGAAAAGACCTATGAATATGTTTCTTGTGAACACATCCAAACTAGAGCATATGTCCGGAACAAGAGAAGTATGAATTTGCACGACCTTATGGTGACAAAATATGAGTATGAGAGTTGGTGAACGTTACCTTTGCATACCGAGTATAAGTACCGACAAAGATAAGTGGATGGAAACTTTGTAATTGCTATATCGGTGGCTTGATGACCATAATTTGGCTATGACTTCCTCTAGCTAAAGTAGAGGGAGGTACACCAAACTCACTCGGGTAAGCAACAAGGCCACACACACAAAGAGCGTGTGTGAACCATAAGCCTTGGTGCTAGCGTCAAAGGTTTTTTTAATAACTCTTTTGTTTCTTTTTTGCTTCCCTTTTTTATTTTTTTATTACTTTTGCATACCTGAGTGTACTTGACCGGTAGCATGTGGATGGAGTTTCGAATTTGCTTAAACGGTTGATTTGTTGCACATGATCCAACTTAGGTAATCAACAAGGCTTAAGACATACACATATATGGTGTGCATAGATCATAAGCTTTGATGATAGCAAAGGTCTCGAAGAGGAGAATTCTCCTTCTTCCTTTATTTCTCTTCTCTCTTTTTTTATAATAACTCTTTTTCTTTTTATTTTTCATCTTTCTTTCTTTTTTTGACTTTTCCTCTTCTTTTTTTTTTCTTCTTTTTTTTAGCAAGGCAGGGCTAACATCATTTTTAATTCATCATCATTTTTTTATATGATCCCTGGGTGTGTGTGGAACTCGAGATTCTCGCCATCATTCCCCCAGCCTTAGACTTTTGTGTAAAAGTCAAGTGTGCAAGGTCAAGGTCTCCTTTTTTGAGTGTGTTCCATCACCCCAAGAGCTTCAAAGTTTGTAGCTGATGTAGCCCCATTTTTTCAAGTATCGTATGCTTCTTGTTTTTCTTAGTCTCCACCTAAAATGGTTAGCAACAAGAATACCCTTGATAACA
Organism: Hyparrhenia diplandra; assembly: GCA_015847255.1. Classification (NCBI taxonomy): domain Eukaryota; kingdom Viridiplantae; phylum Streptophyta; class Magnoliopsida; order Poales; family Poaceae; genus Hyparrhenia; species Hyparrhenia diplandra. The sequence continues at coordinate 124,895 of JADLZK010010860.1, read as the reverse complement.
TGTTCTTGCTTTTATTAATAAGAAAAGGGAAGTTTTTTTTATATAAGATAATCCGGGGTATCTCCCCGGTAGTACTTAAGTTATGGTCTTAAGCTTGACTATGGGACTTCATCTTGCGGCTATTGGTGGTGAAGTTCCCAGTTTCACCACTAAGAAATTAGCATTGTGTTCTAGCTGCAAGATTAGCACCACCGTGCCGCTACGAGACCCAAGCAAAACTTGCGATAGATGAAAACATCCACAACCATCCTCTTAAAGAGTTTGTGAACAAAGATTAAGAGGAGGTGTTGGTACTCGTAGGGGTACATGCTCAGAAGCAAGACGAACTCTAGAGATCCAAAAGGCGAGCATGAACATGAGGATATCAAAAGAAGACTTTTGATGCTCATTAGCGGATTGCATCCCGGTCTCTAAAGTTGGTGCTTGGGGCATGTCCATGGTACAGGAATTTTTGTTCTCAAAAGATGTACCATGAAAGACAAACGTTGAATCTTGACCATTATCAAGAACAACGTTTTGAGGGCCGAAGGACATGCCTTGTGTTCGAGCGAGGGCGATGGATGTTTTGTTTCACAAGGATGTGAGAGAAACTTGGGTGAAACGAACGGAGTTATAAACTTCGCCTCCTCGAACGGGTTTTGGTTGGGAAGATGCTTTGCTTTTGGGATTTTTAGGTAAGAGGCGAAAGAAGTCTTTCCCAACTTTTCATCATGGCTCCCATGGATATTTTTTTTTTGTGAAAAAGCTTTTTTTGAGAGGGTAGCCTATGAGAAGATCAAAATTGAGGATGGCTTAGATATGGAAGTCTAAAGCGAACCTCGCTTTCATGAATTTTTATTGGCACGGCCCTAGCAATCCCACAACACTCAAAGATGAGTCCTGATGGACTTTTGAAGAGTTTGTCGGTCGAGACTAGCGGCATATTACCCAACGCAAGAAATTACGACATGATATTGGTCTCAACCGTGGGGTTGTGTAGGGCATCTATGGAATTTCCCTGTAACGAACAAGGTATAGTCATGGAACATGAAAGAATTTGAATTGCTTTAGAAGAACATTTCACCTCCATCGACCATTCCTTTTGATGGTTCCATTTTAGAGGAAATTTCCTTAGAAGGAAATGTACTCCTTTCGTGCCAAAGAAGGTTTGAGGTTCTCGCCATAATCCTCAAATTTGATCGAGAACTCGAAGGATGAAGGATTCCTTCCTTCGGTGTTCGTGGTTCGGGGAGAGGGCTCAACAATCGATTCTAAGGATGGTAAGGGTAAGGGTTCGGTGATGAGGGGCTCCTCAAAGCTTGACATGCCCTTTTTTTCGGAGGAGGTTCGGATTTTTACAACAGGAGAAGCGTGCTTCTCTAGGATGTGATCAAGGATTTTCCTCTATTCTGTTGTAGTTTTATGTGCAAACGACCCTCCAACAGTCATGTCAAGGCATAGGGTAGTCTCTATGTCAAGACCAAACAAAAGAGATGCAAAAGCACACTATCGGGTAATGACAAGTCTCGGGCCGGTATGTATCAACATTGAAAACCTGGCCCAAGCTGCACCTATGGACTTCTCATTCTACTCAAAATTGAGGATTGCCCTTGGTAGGGGAGTTGATACGGGATATAGGAAAGAATGTAAGACAAAATTTTCCTTTAAGTTCTTCCCAATCCCCATTCATATACCCTATGACATTAGCGTACCATTGTTTTGCCTCCCCTATTAGGGAGAAGGGAAACAACTTCCAGTTGAGAATTTCTTGTGTCATGCTAGGAATGCTCAGGCATGAACACATTTCCTTAAAATCTCGCAGATGGTCAAAAGGATCCTCATTATCAAACCCAAAGAAGGGTTGTGCCCGAACCATAGCTTTGAAACTAGGATGAAGTTCATAGCCGGATAAAAATATTGGTTTTGAAAAAGATTTTGGGCTCAAAGAACTCCCCCTTTGAAGCAAAAGGGTTTTGAAATGGATTGGGCTTCATGATGTAAAAAAAAAAAGAAATAACTATTTTGTTTTTAAAATAAAGGATACAAATATGAGGACAAACTAGGCTCGAAGAAAATAGCAACCGTTCCTCGACAACGGTGCTAGAAAGCTTATTGGCATTTTTGAGTGCAATCACCAAAGATAGAGATAGAGTCCATCCCCGACAACGGCGCCGAGAAAGCTTGTTGGCATTTTGTAACGAATGCAGAAGAATCCGCAAGCGTACGGAAATACCGTTGTAGCCTTCACCCGGAAGTATTCAGGGTATCGTATTTTCCATAGGGAATGGAGGTACTTTCTCCTAGCAAGTTCATCCAAGGACAACCCAAGGGTAGAGATGTAAAGGATTTAGAGATGGATTTCTATAGCTTTAGGGTCTTTTGGATAGCTAAACTCTACTGCCACTTGCTTACTACAAGCACCGGCTTATACCTGGTTTGCTAGGTAGATCCGGCTTACAGCTCTACACCATACCCGAACATGGGGAATGCTAAGGATGAACAGGGGCTGTCACCACCTGCCGCAATCCCTCACCCACTCTATGGTAGACCTCGCAAAACAAGTAAACTCACCAAAACTATGGAATTGGTTAGTATAAATCATTATTTCTATTGTGTTTTGTGGTTTTTATGCTAATGTTGGTGATGTTTTATATGCAGTTGGTTACCGCCAACAGGGGAATTGGTACAAAAGGCCAACAAACTACAATGTGATTGGAACCCTCGCGAACACATGGTTGAGGAGTACTCATAGTGTTCAGTTTTTTATGATAAGTGATTGTCAACATGTCAACATTTTTTTTTGTTTTCTTTTATTCTTTTACTTGATTATCATGACCCACGGCACATGAGGTGTGTCATGCAACGTGTTTCTTGGCTTGTGTTGTGCAGGTGTCGAGCTCGAGAGGCGGTGATCGACGGTGAGGTGAAGGCCAAGGAGGACGTCTTGTGCCGATGGACCAGAGCGGTCAAGGGCGGACGTGAGGCTTGGGCTGAAGCACCGGATCATTTGGGTGACCCGAAAGGTCCCTTGTGGTTTTTGGTAATTGAGTGTCAACATTAGGTGAACTAATTATGTGTGATTGAGATAATACAAAGGAGATTAGTTCACATATGATGACGCAATGAATGAGAATTATTGCATATGAGACATGACATGGAGTCATGTGACCAAGGTGGTGAAGATCAAGATGAGGCTTGGCTTGAAGGACCGGTTACAAGAGTGAAGGGCTAGTCGAGGCTTTGAAGTCATGGACCACAAGATGGTGAAGCTTGAGCAAGACTAGGCGCCGACGGACCGCCGCAACGGTGAAGAGCAAGTGAGGTCAAGATCGATGGACCAAGAGGGTCATGTGATGATATGGAGTGGATCATATCATTCTTGATCGTGTTGGTGCATGTGTTGCATCGGCACTTGAAGATGGAGCGGAATGGAAATGCGCAAGGCAAAGGTATAACCTATAGGGCATTTCATTTCGCCTGGTCATGAGGAGCTTAGAGAAGTTTATGACCGGATTTAGGATAGATGGCCGTACTATCAAGAGGGGCAAACTTGTTTGCATATCGGTCATCTAGTGCCACCCGAGCGATCTAACTTTGCAATTTGTTAGGATCGAGTGGCGTGGTGAGTTCAAGAAAAATCCTTTGAAAATGATTGTGAAAATGCTAACACACATGCACTTGGAGTTGTACACTTGGTGGTGTTGGCACATTTGCAAAGGTGGTGGTGTTCGCAAGCTCGGCGGGATTTGGCGCTTTCGGGAAAAATGAGATGCTTATTTTCTATTGTGCTTGGGATGCAAATTTGTTAAAGAAAACATGCTTTCCCTCATGCTCAAGTTTGTATACTTGTTGGGTAGTATGGTGGAGAAGTTGGCGACGAAGAATGACGAGTTTTCAAAGCTTCGAACGCGACCGGTCGGGGAGCCGCGCCCGGCCGGTCGCGCGCTGACGCTGGCGCCGGAAGGCCCGGCGTCCGGTGCATTGCTGGCCGTGGGCTGGCAGCGCGCGGCGTGGGCGCCGGACGCCGCCGCATGCCACGCTGGCGCATTTAGGCGTCGCGCCGGGACGCAGCGCCGGTCTCGGGGCCGCGAAGCGCCGCGCCAGACGCCCGCTAGGCCGCGCGCTCGCCGCGTCTGCCGCGCCCAACAGCTAGTTTTGCGTGCATGTTCTTTGAATGCGCCCGATGCGCCCGGCGGTGGCGGCTAGCGCGTCGGCGTGCTAACAGAGCCATTTTTCAGCCCCCAACGGCTAGTTTTCAAGGGAGGCTTATAAATAGCCTCTTGCCCGGGCTTGGCCGATTGGTTAGCACACACTTGGGCCTTGGTGGCTTGCTTAATGGTGCTAGAGAGCCCTCTCACTCACTTAAGATTGATAGTGTTCATCCAAATCGAAGTGAGAAGTGATTCTAGTGCATTCGCGTTGAGAGATCGCATTCGTGGCACTAGGTGATTGTGTTACAAGCCGGTGTGCTTGTTACTTGTTGGCGGTCATTATCATACAAATTATACCGCCAACTTAGTCATATGACATAACAAATAAACGTACTTTTGCCACATGAACCTTTGCTATTAACCTAGTTCCACTTGTATTCGAAGAAATTATGTTTTGCAGGAGAAAACATGGAAACAGGTAAAAGTACGCCTAAAAGACAAAGAAAGCACACTTCTGGCATTACGCTTTGACAAAGGGAAAGCCAACCAACAGAAACGGACTTGATTCATGCTAAAACACCGCGAGGGACACAACATATGATGGGCCACCAGCCCACCTACAGAAGACGGGTGAGAGGCGGGCCAAACACAGGTCGGCCGCCGCACCCGTGGCGCCCGCCGTGGCCCAGCTCCGATCCCGCCGCGCCTTGTTCTCGATCCCGATCCCGAGGAGCCGAGGCGGTTGCATGTGGTGTTTTCGGCAATTGGGCGCCAAACTTCCCGCCAAGAAGCGTTTTCATTCATGTATAAAAAGGAGCTCACTCCCCCTTCATTAGACATCAATGCACAACACATTCCTTAGGGAATAACACTCCACGTCTCACACATAGGGTGGTGTAGAGAGTGCCAAGACACTCAGAAGGGAGTGAGAGAGTGAAAGGTAGAGAGAGAGAGAGAGGGGAGTAGCGACCCCGCGGTCTTGTGCGGCGTAAGGATTTGCGACGCCCACCACGCTGTCAGTCTTGGGACACGTCGGCTCCGACCTCCATACCTTGTACCTCTGCGGGTAATCTTTCGGATTGGTGAAAGATATTCGTGTCTTACCTTCAGTTACCATTCTTAAGTTTCACGCTATCATTTATTTTGTCAAGATTACGGGATCGTTGTTTACCTTTTTGGTAAATACTCTAGTAGAGTACCCCTGATGAAGACGGGAGCTCCTGGCCAACACTAGAGTAGTGACAAGTAACGTAGACGTGGTGTCTAAGTTATAAATCATCCTCGTTTGTCGCGCAATCCACGGTAGTGAGGTAGGGGATAGGTGGTGACAGCCCTATTCGCCCACTTGTACTCCTCCACGTCCGGTTGGAGTAGAGCTGAGACCGGCATCGCTCGCGGACCAAGTGCAACCCGGTGCCCAAGTAATACTCGCTTAATAGAAAGAGTAGCGACTTAGTCTAAGTCTTTGAAGGAACACATCACTTCCACGTTCACCTCCTATGCTTGACCCTCGATAGCTAGGAAGAAACGACTTAGCGCCCGTTCCCTGTGGAAATTCGATACCGGAACACTTCGGGTGAAGTGCTACAATGGTACTTTTCGCGGCGCGGACTTTGTTTTGCTACGCTAAGAAATACCAACAAGCATTTCTGGCGCCGTTGCTTGGGAACGGTTGTCGTTAAAGTTTGCAAAACCTAGTATATCGGTGTGAGCCCTACCCCCTCGCCATTCTTTTTCATTCTTCTTTTATTTTGGAGCAACCCACCATTTCTAAACCGGCGCTCCAAAGGGCGAGCTCTTAGAACGTCCATCTTCTTCGAAGCCAATCACAGCTTCGAGATTTGAGCTCCGCCCAGGCTTATTAGCCATGGTTCGGGAACAACCCTTCTCTGGGTTCGAAAGAGAAAATCCTTACCACCATTTGCGGGAATTTGAACAGCTTTGTGGTTGCCTCATTTTTGAAGGCGTACCACGCGAATATTTGAGATGGAAATTGTTTCCTTTCTCGCTTCACGGAGAGAGCGATACAATGGTACGATCATAATGTAGGAAAAGTAAATGGAGATTGGGAAGAATTGCAAGCAAAATTTTGCCTAGCATTCTTCCCTCTCACCGAAATTGTTGCCCTTCGTGCCGAAATCCTCTCATTCCAAAGAAAGGGAGAAGGAAGAGATAGGAGCGCACTGGGATAGATTTACAACATTAGCAAACTCTGGTCCCGATTTGTCTTTATCCCGACATGTTTTATTACAACATTTCTGGTCGGGATTAAATAAGGAATCTCTCAGATTCCTAGACTCGGCTGTAGGCGGTTCATTTTCACATAAACCTGTAGAAGAAGGAGAAGCTCTTTTAGACAAAATTCAAGAAAATACTCCTCCTCTTGAACTGTCCTTGTAAAATGCAAGTCTATCTCGAAAGACGTTTCTTCGGCTAAGGCCGAACCTCTGAACTTCCTAAACCATTAGAGAAACCTTCCCCCGAACCTATGGAGGAACCCCTTTTGGGAGACCTCCCACACATCGAGGACGTATTCCTTGATGATTATGGAAACACCTCAAATTATGAATCTGTAAAGAGACCCCCAGTTCCACTAACTCCTAAAGAACCATTAAGTAAAGAATCTTTGCAAGAATCAATTAGGGAGTTAACTACGTTAATGAGTAATGAATGGGCTAATGAAAGTGAGTTGATGACCGAAGAAATTCGGATTCGCACCCCTTCATTCCCCCTACATTGTAACATACGAGGAATCTAGGAAGATGTACAATATAACCCCACTATAGGCATTAATATAATTTCCTATTCTTTTGCTCTAGCCCATTTTTACAATAAACAATGGTGGTCTACAATTAAAACCCTCAGATATGATACACGCTCTGTTATCCCAGGGTTGGGGTTAATACATGACGTTACTCTTCGCCATGATGATATTGAACTCAGTCTAGATTTTCATATCTTTAACATAGATGAGTTCGATATTTTAATCGGGCACCCCTTAGAAAAACTATTCAATAATCCACCAAAAATAGGGGACCTAGATGTAAAGCTAGGACGGGATACGTTCACACTACCTATATCTCAAACTAAAAATTCAATAGTGGAACCCCTGTCCAAATGCATGCCCATAGAGGTAGTGTCAATAATACCATTTGAAACTCCGGAAGAATCCTTAGAGAAAGACTCTAAATTCTTCATTGAGGAAATCAGTGAGATGGATGATTTCATCGATCTTCCTAAAGAAGAAGAAACGACACCACCTCCCATTGAGCTAAAAGCCCTTCCCGAAGGACTACGCTATGTTTTCCTAAATAATGATAGAAATGCTCCCGTAATTATTAGCGATAAATTAACTGACGAGGAGTCATCAAAATCTTAGAAAAACATAGAACAGTCTTCGGATATTCCTTACACGATTTGAAGGGAATTAGCCCAATGATTTGCTCTCACCGCATTCCTGTTGACCCGGATAAAACACCCTCACGTGAACCCCAACGCCAGCTCAACAATGAGATGAGAGAAGTCATGAAGAAAGAAGTTCTTAAACTTCTTCACGCCGGGATAATATATCCCGTACCACACAAAGGATCGGGTTAGTCCCGTCCAAGTAGTGCCTATGAAGGGGGGCATGACGGTAATTAAGAACGCTAAGAACGAACTAATTCCACAGCGTACCGTCACTGGATGGAGAATGTGCATAGATTACCAGAAATTAAACGCTGCCACAAAGAAAGATCACTTCCCACTCCCATTTATTGATGAAATGTTGGAGCGGTTAGCGAAACACTCTTTCTTTTGTTTTCTAGATGGGTATTCCAGCTATCATCAAATTCCCATCCACCCCGATGATCAAAGCAAGACAACGTTTACTTGCCCATATGGAGCGTCGCCCTACCGTAGAATGTCTTTTGGGTTGTGTAATGCATCCGCATCATTTCAAAGGTGTATGATGTCTATATTCTCGGACATGATTGAAGAAATCATGGAAGTTTTCATGGACGATTTTTCCGTCTATGGAAAGACTTTTGAAAATTGTCTAGAGAATGTAGATAAAGTCTTGCAAAGATGCCAAGAGAAGGACCTGGTACTCAATTGGGAAAAGTGCCACTTCATGGTCCGAGAGGGCATTGTTCTCGGTCACCTAGTGTCCGAGAGGGGGATTGAAGTAGATAAAGCTAAAATTGAAGTAATTGAAAAGTTACCTCCCCACGTGAATGTAAAAGGAATCCGTAGCTTTCTAGGCCACCGCGAGGATTTTATAGACGGTTTATAAAAGATTTTTCACAAACATCTAGACCATTGACAAGCCTATTAGCTAAGGATGTACCTTTTGAGTTCACCGATGAGTGCATGAAAGCGTTCCTTACCATTAAGGAAGCACTTATCTCAGCACCAATCATTCAACCACCAGATTGGTCGCTGCCTTTTGAGATCATGTGTGATGCTAGTGATTACGCAGCTTGGTGCGGTCCTTGGCCAAACCAAAGATAAAAAGCATCACGCCATCGCATATGCTAGCAAAACACTGACCGGAGCTCAATTAAATTATGCCACAACTAAAAAAGAGCTCCTAGCTGTTGTATTTGATATTGATAAGTTTAGATCTTACTTAGTGGGATCAAAAGTGATTGTATACACTGATCATGCTGCATTGAAATACTTGCGCACTAAGAAAGATGCTAAACCAAGATTAATTAGATGGATTCTCTTACTCCAAGAATTTGACTTAGAAATTAAAGATAAGAAAGGAGTAGAGAACACTGTTGCGGATCATTTGTCGCGCTTGCAATTCACTAACACGCAGGAACTACCTATCAATGACTTCCTACGCGACGACATGCTCCCCGAAGGTGGAGGACATAACTCCATGGTATCATGCGACATTGTGAATTTCATGGTTTCGGGTTATGTACCACCCGCGAATCCCGCCGTGAGCGAAAGCGTAAAGCCGGCGCTACCTATGGGATGATCCGTACCTCTACAGGGTATGTTCTGATGGAATGTTGAGAAGATGTGTGCCCACCAAAGAGGGACAAGAAATCATCGAGAAATGCCATGCAGCGCCATACGGAGGACACTATGGAGTGTTCCGCACACAAGCCAAAATCTGGCAGTGCGGATTCTACTGGCCAACCATGTACCATGACACCAAGGAGTTCATCAGAAGGTGTCACAAGTGTCAGCTGCAAGGAAGCATCACCTCACGAAATGCCATGCCCCTCCACTACAACTTACAAGTCGAAGTCTTCGATGTCTGGGGTATTGACTTCATGGGACCTTTTCCAAAGTCCCATGATAGTGAATACATCCTTATCGCCGTCGACTACGTATCCAAATGGGTGGAAGCACTACCATCTTTGAGCCGTGATTCCAAGCACGCAAGAAAAATGTTCCACGAGATTATTTTTTCCGCGCCGGAACCCCGAGGGATGGTGATAAGTGACGAGGGATCCCACTTCACCGATAAGGCTTTTAGAAACTTTCAAAGGAGCTAGGATCCAAACACAACATCGCTACACCGTACCATCCACAAACAAGTGGCCAAGCTGAAACATCCAACAAGCAGATCAAGAACATCCTGCAGAAAACCGTCAATGCAATGGGAAAAGGGTGGAAAGACAAGCTACCTGATGCACTATGGGCATACAGGACAGCTTACAAGACCCCCATTGGCATGACACCATTCCAAATGGTCTATGGAAAGAGCTGCCATTTGCTTGGGTAGAGCTCGAACATCGAGCCTCTTTGAAGCGATCAAAACACTGGAACATGGACCTCAAGCTAGCCGGGACGAGAATAGACAAAAGCAACTTACCGAGCTAGAGGAATGGCGTGAGAAGGCATATCACGAGTGCCGAGAATCTATAAAGAAAGAACAAAGAGATGGCACGACCGTCGAATCCAACACAAAACATTCCGGGGAGGGAGATAAGGTACTACTCTTTAACTCCCGAGTAAAATTATTCGGCGGAGGAAAACTTCGAAGCAAATGGATGGGGCCATATACCATCGTCGATGTTTCACCACACGGGGCTATCACCATTCAAGACGACGAAGGTAACATTTCAAAGGTAAATGGCCAACGATTAAAAGTTTTCTATGAACCTTCTCATGAAATAAATAAAACCATAGAAGAAATAAACTTAGTTAGCTTTGAAACTCTTTAAATTTGAATTTTTAAGTACATTTATATGTTCTTACTTGTTTTTAGGACATACAAAAAAATATAGAGAGGTTAAACATAGAAATAACACTAAAACCTCTTTTCTTTTTCTTCTTTCGTCATCCCGTCACGAATAAAGTTAAACAAATAAAAACACACGTGGGTTACGGCGTGAGGATAAGGTGATAGACAAGATAGGACCGGACAAAGACCCGGAGGGCACGCCCCTGGCGGCGGCCGCCGCACCAGCGGCGCCCGCCGTGGCGGCGGGTAGCCTCCAGAGCCCATCTTGATCGATGCTCCCGGTCGCGGTGCCTCCAACCCCCGCGACACGGGTGTTCGGTTGACATTCGCCCGGTTTTGCTATAAATTTCGTGCACACTCTCTAGTATCACCTCACACCAAGTCTTTTTCCTCCAAGCTCTATTCTTTACACCATGACACACAACAACCAGCTTTTACCTCGCTCTTGGCATAGACGAACGAGAAGAGTCCCCCATTAGAGAAGAAGCAAATTTTGTCATGGCGGCCCCACTTCAAATTCTACCTCCTCCACAAAGCCCCACAAGAAAGCTTCAATCAAAACCAACTCCTAGCATTAGGAAAAGCGCGCATTACCTACCAGCATCAAAAAGAAACCTTCTGAAGGAATTCCTAGAAACAAACCTTCTCAAAATGAGAAATCATCCCCTCTAGGAACCAAAACCCCCATCAAGCGAGTGGTAAAAAGGATCATTCCACCATTAGGGGCGCCCTCCAAAGGGCCGACCACGAGGATTTTTTTTTTTAGCGATAGTGAGGAAGAAGAACCAGAAATTGGACCCACCTTCGCATCTGTCAATGCTAGCATTAGAGCCTCCGTAGAAAACTAGAACATGCTCGAATAGCATAGCGAGAAGAAAAATTGGAAATTAAGAATTTAGAAGATACTATCATTTCAATGCGTAGGGGATTTAATGAAAAAAATTAACTAGAGTGGCAAGAGCAACGGCGGTGTGGTGGCGCACTTGCCCCCACCACGTTAGAAAAATCCTCTCCCAATAATCGGGCATAGTTTACATTCACTTTACTTACTTTGTATTTCCTTTCTATGATGTTCATCAATGTATGCCCGATCAATAAAGAATTTTCTATTTGTATTATGTGCACACTTGTTCTTCTATTTTTGTCTCTTGAATTATTTTGTACAAAGAACAAGTGTGGGGAGGCCCGCGCACACCGCACCAGTTTATAAACCTTCTCTTACGCCTTCCCCATCTCTCTCTACAATGCCGTAATTATACCAAAAATGTTTAAAGTCAAATACCAAATGTATGGCTAAACTCCACCTCTCTTGAACGTATGAATCAATTGGCATAAATTTTATTCCCTACTAAAACCCCGAGCTTTGATGAGCAACGCTAAATAGGGAACCCATTTTGTCTTATTAATTGCACTTAGAGATATAGTAGGATGACTTGAGTTTTATTCTCTCTCTTGCAATGAGACTTGGAATTTATTTCAAAATTACACTCAAGCATGCTCTAAGGTCAATTTAGATTCAATTCCTACCAGAGCCCAAATTAGAATTATTTACATCCACACATAGCTATTTATTTTTGTATTGAGTTTTGTCAAATTTTGAGATCAATGTTGAGAGAAGTTTCATGTGCCTAAGATCGAAATTCACATGCACCCACCAAATAAGCCAATTCTTGCATTAAGAATTGCGCACAACATGCATCAATTACCATCCACCAAAAAGAAACACAATCTTGTTCCAAATTCCAGATCTTCAAACATTTATCACATGCCAACAAGAGACGAGATATGGGCTATTAAAAAGAAAAGGAATATATACATGTATGTTCATGCCCATGCGCATGAGAAAAAAAAAAATGGACATGTGTCCAAGAAAATAAAAGATAGCGTGCCAAAGAAGCCCGCCCAAAAAAAAAAAAAATATATATATATATACACTACCTAATAAATAGCCCATATTCTCTCGATTCAAAGGCATTACAATTAGAAGGATCATGTTACAACAAGATTGACGCTGTTTTATCTCCACCACATTACATTCCACACACTTGCACATTTCGATCTGGGAATATGACGCTTCCCTCCTAAGATCCGGAGTTTGACCCGACAATATATACAAGGTAAATATGCGCTTGTCATTTTCTCTCGAAGAATCTCCAAAACACCACACAAATATTAGAATTAGAGAGAGTGACAAATATAAATGCTTGGGAGGAACCTATCCACAGATATGAGTGACTTATCTTAGAATTGACCACGGAGCAATGCTAATTTCTTTTCAAAAATGTAAAACCAAGTCTTATATGCAAGGGTAGAAATAAAATGATAGAAATCCAAGCTATTCCTTTGTCCAATTTTTCAAGATAATTTGGTAGCTACTTTGAATGCTCACAAAGAAGGTGAGTCTGGAATAATCTTTATGCTAATTTTTGATTTATTTATTTAGAGGTTTAACACCCACTTGATCTTAAGTTTACTCGAGGGCGCAGTAAAGACTAAGTGTGGGGAGTTGTTGGCGGTCATTATCATACAAATTATACCGCCAACTTAGTCATATGACATAACAAATAAACGTACTTTTTTGCCACATGAACCTTTGCTATTAACCTAGTTCCACTTGTATTCGAAGAAATTATGTTTTGCGAGGAGAAAACGTGGAAACAGTAAAAGTACGCCCTAAAAAGACAAAGAAAGCACACTTCTAGCATTACGCTTTGACAAAGGGAAAGCCAACCAACCGAAACGGACTTGATTCAGGCTAAAACACCCCGAGGGACACAACATATGATGGGCCACCAGCCCACCCAAGGAAGACGGGCGAGGCGGGCCAAACTGGGCCGGCCGCCGCACCCGCGGCACCCGCCATGCCCCAGCTCCGATCCCGCCGCGCCTTGTTCTCGGTCCCGATCCCGGAGGAGGCGAGGCGGTTGCATGTGGTGTTTTTCGGCAATTGGGCGCAAAACGCCCGCCAAGAAGCATTTTCATTCATGTATAAAAAGGAGCTCACTCCCCTTCATTAGACATCAATGCACAACACATTCCTTAGGGAATAACACTCCACGTCTCACACATAGGGTGGTGTATAGAGTGCCAAGACACTTTCGAAGGGAGTGAGAGAGTGAAAGGTAGAGAGAGAGAGAGAGAGTAGCGACCACGGGTCTTGTGCGGCGTAAGGATTTGTGACGCCCACCGAGGCTATCGGAGTCTTGGGACACATCGGCTCCGACCTCCATACCTTGTACCGGCTACGGGTAATCTTTCGGATTGGTGAAAGATATTCGTGTCTTACCTTCGCTTACCATTCTTAAGTTTCATGCTATCATTTATTTTGTCGAGATTACGGGATCGTTGTTTACCTTTTTGGTAAATACTCTAGTAGAGAACCCCTGATGAAGACGGGAGCTCCTGGCCAACACTAGAGTAGTGACAAGTAATGTAGACGTGGTGTCTAAGTTATAAATCACCCTCGTTTTGCTGCGCAATCCACGGTAGTGAGGTAGGGGATAGGTGGTGACAGCCCTATTCGCCTTGTACTCCTCCACGTCGGGTTCGGAGTAGAGCCGAGACCGCATCGCTTGGCGGACCAAGTGCAACCCGGTGCCCGAAGTAATACTCGCTTAATAGAAAGAGTAGCCTGACTTAGTCTAAGTGCTGAAGGAACACATCACTTCCACGTTCACCTCCTATGCTTGACCCTCGATAGCTAGGAAGAACAGACTTAGCGCCCGTTCCCTGTGGAAATTCGATACCTGGAACACATCTGGGTGAAGTGCTACAACGGTACTTTCCGTGTGCTTGTGGACTTTGCTGCTTACGCTAAGAAATACCAACATTACTCTTGGAGGTTGCCACCTCCTAGGCGGCTTGGTGGCAAGTGACTCCGTTGAAGCACGCAAGGGAGATTGTGCGGTGCTCCGGAGGAGGATTTGTGAGAGGTTCGTGCTCACCTCGCGGGGATCGCGAAGAGCAACACTACAAGAGCGTGTCATTGAGTTACCACCCTTGTGAGTGGTATCTTGGATAGCGCTTGAGGGCCAACTAGCGAAGGCACCGTCTAGTCCAAGAACCATCAATGTGTTGGTCGACACAATGAGGAGTAGGGGAAGTTGGCAAGCTTTCAGAGACCTCGGTAAAAATCACCAGTGTCATCTTGTGTCCACACTTCGCGGTGGTTTGCATTCTCTTCATCACAAGCTTTGTTCTTACATTCATATATATATATATATATATATATATATATATATATATATATATATATATATATATATATATATATATATATATATATATATATATATATATATATATATATATATATATATATATATATATATATATATCTTGTGCTTGTGATGGAGTAGTGTCTTTGTTGTAACTATCTAGCTTGTGTAGCTTGTTTAGTTACTTTGCTTAGTTTGTGTAGCTAAGTATTTTGAGAGTTTGAGTTAGGCGTGTGTTGCCTTGTCCATTGTGCATCTAGTGAGCTTAGGTTGGCTTTGTGCTTTTGCTCATTAGAATTGTGTAGGAGCTCACCTTTGTGTGAAGTACTAGTGCTTAGGTTTGTGTGACCTTGCAATAGAAATGGTTAGGAGCTCAAGCTAGGCTTAGCACCTCATTTGCTTTGTGTAGGATCTTTTGTGAGGTGATTTAGAGTCATAGCTAGAGGGGTGAAGTCTTGGCTAAGCGAATAGTTTTAATTCCGCATTATATTCAGTTAGCCTTCGCAATTACTTTTAGAAAGGACTATTCACCCCCCTCTAGTCCCCATCTCGACCCTACAAAGACCCGGTAGTGGTAGGCGACACTTGGCATCGACAAGTGCAAGAACATAGGAGTGACCATGTTCGGCGTGTCAAGACGGTGATCGGGCGAACCCGAGCGAGAGGCTCAGAAGGCTTGGCGGTCAGGCGTGCGACGATAGCGGCAACACGAGTCGGTCTGGGGTATGCATGTGAGGCACGATACACGCGGTCCGGTTTGGTGGTTTGGGCCTCAAAACCATCGGAGGCGGGTTTATGGGTTTGGGCCTCAAAACCGGGGCAGCTCAAGGTGGAAGGATGGCACGTGGCAGCATCGGGGAGGTTGCGTGGAAGCAACGCATCCGATGAGGAAGGCGCAGTGGCCATCGATCCAGTTTACCCCGAATCGGACCACTCTGCCCTTTGGTTATGTGGCTCGGCTCACTCAGTAGGTAGGGGTAGTATAGAGATGTAAGAGTCTATAAATAGAGAGGCAGTCCCCTCGCACATAGCGTGGGATCTCAACCTCTCCTAGCTTTCTCTCCGCCGCCAGTTTTCCTTTTATCCTTTTAGGGTTTTCTTCCTCTAGTCTGCTTTGCCTTGTGAGATGTCCGCTACCAAGACTTTGTAGTTGTTCTTGTTCATGGGAAGAGCAGGCCCTACTACTGCTCATGCCCTCTCGGGCTTTTGGCCGGAAGAATCGATATATATTTTGTTCAAGTTCTTCTTTTCGTGTTTTGGATCTTGTTTTGGTTTGCAATTTCTCTCTTCTGAGAATCGTGAGCTGTGAAGTGAGATGGAGCCTTCCTGCAAAGGATTTTAGAGTTTTCCTCACAAGCTCGCGGCTAGATCTGTGCGATCGGATCTCATTTTCTTGCAGGTTGCTCGCTTTCTTTGATTCTAAATTATGGAGCTTAAGGGCTATGATCTTTTTTGAGTAGCACCCAGCTACCTTAGAGCCTGCTCACAATCTCAGGGGCCGTTTGGCTTTGCTTTGGTTATAGATTAGATCTTCTAGGTCAAAAGCTATTCTTACTGCTTCTGTTAGTCTGACGAGCGCAAAGAGGGTTAGTACTCTGCTTGAACTACAAGTAGTTTTAGTATTTGCAATTTTTGTCGATCAGATTGCCCTACCGACCTGTGAGTGTGTCTCTTGGCAACTATCCCAACCTCTTGCTCTGAGCTTTATTGTTCTTGTCTGCTGCGTTAATGACCATTCGCTATACCGACCACTATGAGCGCTCACCAATGGTCGGTATCAAGTTTTTAAAGGTTGGCAAGTTGTTTTAAAGGTTGGTGACCTTTCCTCAGAAGTCGGTGACCTTTCTCTAGGGGTCGGTGAGTCATTCTCATGAGTCCTCGACCTATTGGAGAGGTCGGTGTTTTGCTTTCGACCTTGAACCCGAAGCCGCTTGAGTGGTCGGAGACCGGTTTTGTTTCTTCTATTCTCTTGACCAGTCTTTTCTCAAGCCGCCAAGTCTTCTCGATCGGGTTGCTTGTGATCGGCAAACCCGTTGATCGGTAAGATCTGCCTTGCACTTTGTCGATTGATCCGTTGTACTCCTAGGACATCACCTAGAGTATCCACCCACTTGTTGGGTCGTGATCTTTACGTGCTTTGCTTCTTTGGTTCTTGGGGTCATGATTTTGGGACAATTTGGTCATTTCTTTCAATAAGAAATTTGAGGCTCCTATTTGTTGATATTTCTTAACGTCATTACTAGAAATAGATATAAAACCTATTCCCGGTAATGGTGCCCGAAATGCTTGTTGGCATTTCAGAAGCAATCACTAAGAATAAATAATATCCTTAGTGACTACGTTAAGAAACATCGGTGATAGATGCATTCATATGTTTGCGATAGTCAATCCGCAAGCGCACGGATCTATCATTGTAGCATTTCACCCGGTGGTATTCGGGTATCGTGATTTATATTTTCCCAAAGGAAGGCAGGTTTGTGTAAAGTCTAGCATAATGATGATGATGATCCACAATGTATTTATGAATAACCATTAGTCAAGTGTAGGGGTAAGTAAATGATATTCAGGATAGTGACAACACACGTAAAGCTACTACACCACTAAGGGGAGGATAAGGATAAAGGAAAATCTACGATGAGCCGATAATTCTAATATTGCTCATGGGTGAACTCTAGTGACATATGTAGAGAATGAATCATGATGGAATTAATTTCATATGATGTGAAGATGCCCGCACTGGTATGCCAAATGATAGACACTTTCGTAACTCCAACTCAACATCCGAACGTGGAGGAGTACAATGGGCGAACGGGGTTGTCACCACCGCCCCCTACCTCACTATCGTGGAATGCCGATATTTTCGATGGTTACTATAAACCCGGACACCATGCCCACGTGTATAGAAAACTACCTAAATCCCCTGGACTCAGACCCTACGGATCGACAAGCAAGGATAAAGGTAAACCTGAAGGTACACCAAACCATCATAATCTACATAATCGATTAATCCTCATTGAGTCTACATATGAACGGTTAATGCTATAATTAGTCATGTTAATCTTCCTAACATGTTAACTATATTCTAGTTCACATATTATAAAGATAACATGAGGATAACTATACTCTAGTTCAAACACATTGCAATATGAATATAGGGACATGAATAAAGAAAGGACCTCCATAGTAAATTACCAAAAGATCCTTCCAAGGAGACAAGCCCTCCTTGAAGCTCAATGCTCAAAACTACAACTACAACTATAGAATTGCAAGTGAGTGATAGTGCTCAAGGTGTGTGTGTTGTGTCTAAAGGAGTGGGGTGTACCCTCCTATTTATACAAGGGGAAAGCGGTGCTTTTGGCGGGAGAATTGGCGCCAACACCGAAAAGCACCCACATGCACCGCCTCTACTCCTCCGGGACGGGACCGCAAACACGGCATGGCGGGATCGGATCGGGCCGCGGCCCCCGCCCCATGTCGCATCGTGCCTTTGCGGGTAGGCTTGTGGCCCACTCTAGGTCGCGTCCTCGGGGGTGCTTTGGCCCGGTTCGCATCGGTTTCGACACGGTGGCATTCCCTTGTCCAAAGCGCGATCTTTGAAGTGCGCTTTTCTTCTTTATTCGGCGTACTTTCACCGTTTCCATGTTTGTTCCTGCAAAATATATTTTCTTCGAATACAAGTGGAACTAGGTGAGTAGTAACGGTTTATGTGACATAAGTGTGCTTTTCCCTCTTATTTAGAGCTAAGTTGGCGGTATAAAGTATATGATTTTGACCGCCAACAACTCCCCTTAAGCAACCTTTGCTCGTCCCGAGCAAATAGCTAAGTGTTTTGGTTGTTGATCGGGAGTTGCTTCAATGCCGATATAAATCAAAGTGTACCATGTTTATAGCAAAAGTGTTCACTCATTGTTTAAATAAGTTGGCATTACTATCTATCCTTGTTACTTGAATTATATGGGGCTTATCACATTTTTCCATATTCTTGAGAGCTTGCAAGATAGAACGGTTTTATAGAACCACTACTCATTTATTCTTTCGATCAACTATTCATCACGGAGTTTTATTTTATTTTACTTTGTGTATATATATATATATATATATATATATACATATATATATATATATATTTTGAATACTTGAGAGAGAGTATGGTTTCTCTCTTCTTTATATCTTTTTTTGGAGAGGTGGGCTCTACTCGCCCCGGACTTGTGTTCATTATTTCCTCTCTTTTAGAGATGTGGGCTCTAGTCGCCCTCGGACACTTGTCCATTTTTCATCTCTCTTCTTCTCTTTTTTTTTTTTTAGATTCGGGTTTCCTGGATGTCAAGTTTCTCTAAGAACAAAGTTATAGTAGAATCTTTTTGTACCATATCATATCCGGCAACAACTTAGAAGAGGATCATGTATTTGCAACCCACATTTTATCAAGTTTCTAGGACAAGATAAATTTAGCCAACAAACATAAACATTGAGGAATTCTAAGTTATAAACTAGGTGCAAGCTGATTTATAAACGAGCAACTATTCATCATTTCAACTTAAGCGAGATCTTCACGACTTTAAATCACATAAACAAGTGGAATATTTTTTTTGTTGTTTTTAGCATTTTGCATTTTTTCAAAAAAAAAAAGGATGGAAATAACTTGGGAAAATAAAGGCTTACCTTCGTGGGGGTCCTCCCCAAGCTAGCTCAAAGCCTATGCGTCGGGATCGAAACCCATGGAGCGCCAAAATGCTTTCTCTTCTTGGCAGCGGTGCTGCTCCTCCCGCTCACGGATCTTTGATGAATTCGGGCTTATGCTCTGGTAGCGTTGATCTGCGATGCACATAGGAGTGAAGTGTATCGCGAATCTCATTTGTGCAAACCTCTAAGCCGTGGACGCCAGCGTCTTTGGTCCCCGGATCGTCCGAGGGTCCACTATGGATCGGGCGTGGTGAAAGTGGTGGAGGCATCCCATCGACTTGGATGATATCTTGTGCGTGTGCCTCCATGCTGAACCCTTTGCCGGGCGATCGATGGGGGTCCGTCCATAGCCCGACCGGTAACGGTGCATACCGAGGTTCGGCATAGCCGAAAGAACCCGTGTAGATGGTGGCACAAACCCGGTACAAAAACCAGGTGTAGGAGTTCTGCATAAAGCCGGGCAAAAGCCCTGGTGTATGTCTTTGGTGCGGATGCGGTATCTGCGAGGTTCTGCTTGGTCCCTTGCTACCCTTCCGGATGACTGCGAGATCTGGAACTTCTGCGTGCCCGTCGGAGAGGATCCGAATGAAGGTAAGTGATTGGGACTTATACAAAGAGTATTCGGGTTAGGGAGCGAAATCTCAATTGTATAGCCCAAAAATAATAGATAACCTTCTCGCGATCATTTGCATTAAGCTTAATGTGATGCCCTTGTATCAAGGATTGTATCGTGATTTCCATGCGTGGGGTAGGGATGTAAAGAACATCCTGTCCTCCTCCAACGCATCGAGGCCACGGGCAATTCGTGTCACAAGGGAAGTGCGATAGACGATGGTGGAAAGTTTGAAAGTTTCTAGCATCCACCCAATTATTTCTTTAATAGGAGCAATTTTAATTCGATGTACTATGGCAAAAGACATTTCATTTCAGCATCATGAATGCGACGGGGATCTGCCTAGGGAACAAAGTGATGGACATCCATTTATGCATAAATCTTAGAGATGGGTGTTGAATGTTTGCATTGACAAAGATTAAATCTAGAATCTGAGCAATCTAATCCAGAAATTTGCATAAAGAAACATCACGATTGTACCCGGGAAGAGATGCATCTAGGTTGATGGAACATTTCTTTGCATTAAAACCTAGGTATCCAGCAATTTGTTTCCAAGTGCGATAATAAGGGGTTTGGAAAAGACAAAAAGAAATACCCTCATCATGAACTTTTAAAGTGCACGGGAACTGGATAGTAAGTAGTCTAGAACCTAGATCGTCAAGAGGATCTTTTTTGACCAACCAAAGGCTCTCCACATGAGAGGAAATTCAGAATCCATACCTAGTTTTTCAAGAGCTTCGGGAAGCGTGGCGTGTGAGCCGAAGTGTCAATCCTTGATGAGGTAGTGCGCTTGCATCTCCCGCCCTTCTTCCGTGTCAAGGTACGGGCGTCAACCGGTGATCGTCGTGCGTGCTTGGTTTTGTGGAGGAGTGTCATCTTCGGGCATCGGGCTCTCGTTAAACCCCGATTGTGGCATGAGCTTGAGTCTTGAGAGAGCACGGAGCTCTTCCTCGAGCCTTGTTGTATGCTCCGGCGATCTTGCTCCCTATTCTCGCTCATGTTGACAAACAACGAAACAAGAACAAGAACTTCGAACAAGGGTGATGTTAGCTAGAAAATTCTTACGAGCTCTTGATCTTGGACAAGTTGTGGTTTGTTGTTTGGAAGAGGTTTCTTGTACTAGGGCTATGCACAAGCTCTTGAGAGGCAAGAAGGAATGGTGAGGTGAAGTAGGAGAGTGAAAATGTGAGAATGAGAGGGGTGGAGAGGTCTCCTACCACCTCGCGTATTTATAAGCGCCAAAGCACCCGCGTGACACGGCGAGAACAACGGCTAGAATCGTCCAAAAAAGGGGGACAACGGGTGGTGTTTCCCGGGGCGGTCGCCCCATCTGCGGCGGCCGGACCCTGGTGGGCCCCTCTGTCACCCGGCTTTGGCGGGGGGTGGCGGCCAACGATCAAGTCGACTCGCACCCGTTGGTGCTTCGGTCGGATTTGACCGTTTGCTCCATTTTCGAATTTCCCAAGTTTTATTTTAATTTTTATAAAATGTAAAAATTATTTTGGAGTATGTTTTATATATTTTTATTTATGGCAAATAAATTGGGTACTAAGAACAAGAGTTTATTTTATGAGTTGGGAAAAAATTTATTTGTAAATTTGTATAACTATATTCATTTTTAGATTATGAATAGGAAATAATAAATTAAGAACTATAGGGTTTTTTTAGATGGGAAGTAAATAAAGACTATGGTAATTTTAAGCAAATTAAAATTTTAATGGAACGTTAAAAATATTAAAAGGAACATAAAAAATAAATAAATAATAACGAATTAATTTATTACCGACTCACCTTGGGGGTTCTTACCTGAAGGACACATTGGAAGTTTGAAGAAGGCGGGATTAATTTGAATGTCTTCCGCCTTGACTCCCGGAATTTCTTCTAGTGTAAGCTCACCGTCCTTCTTGATAGGTGTTTGCTTTACTCGCCGGATCTTCTTGGTGGTCTTCGGTGGCGAGGGTGTCGGTGTTGTTTGTTCCTTCTTCTTCCACACCTTTTTGGTAGAAGTGGCTCTGGTTTCTTTTCGAGCTCTTTTGTTAGGAACAACGTTTTCTTTTATGTTGTCCTTTTTTTAGGAGCCGCCTTTTTTTTGGCTCCGGCTTTTGTTTCTTTAAGGTCCTAGCTAGTTGAGGGAGGCTCATGAATTTTTTCGGGGTTTATCACTATTTCCCTCAACTCTTGGGTGTTTGATCCGTACTTAATGCGAGATCATGGAACATTACTCTCGAATCTTTGGGCTGGGTTTTAGGCCTCGTCTCCCCGATTGAGTTGACTCTATGGTATCCATTGAAACGGCACCGTCTTGTCTCATCGGGTAGTTGGAACTTGATCTTTCCCGTTCAACAAATATGGTGGCATTTGGTGTGTTAAGGAATGGTCTTCCCAAGAGTAGTGGCATGACGTCACTTTCCCCATGTCCAAGACAACAAAATCTGTGGGGATGTAGCTGTTCTGCACCCGTACTAGGATGTCTTCGGCTATGCCTTACGCTATCTTGATGGATTGATCCACCATCCGGAGTTGCGGCTTGATGGGGGGTGAGTGGCGAACATCTTAATGCTTCACTTGTCTTCTTAGACGCTTGCCCCCAAATCGCAGTAGGCCTTCTCAAAGGTGTGTGGACCGATCGAACAGGTGATTGTTGGATGCCTAGGATCTCGCCTTCTTTGCGACGAATCGTGACTCTACAAAAACATGCGGGTAGGTCGACTCAGGGTTACAAATCCTCGTTGTCACCATGTTAACCGTTTCAACAAAGGGTTCGGCTTCCGCCAAATCCTCTTTTTTAGTTAGATGAGATAGCAGATGACATTTGAGATATTTGAGTTTCGATCATTTTATTAAAGTTTGGATTGATTACGAGCGGCCCGGTAGATAAACTTTCAAGCTTTGAACTAATAGATTCTAATATTTTATCATTGTAAGATATTTTCTTATTTAGAGATTCATTAATCTTAGCTTGACCAAGAACTAAATCTTTCAAGGAGGGTTGGTTTGAATGGCAATTGGAATTATAATTATAATTAAAACTGTTACCACCTTGTGGGCGTCTTTGGTTGTTCCACCCATTCTTTGTTACGGATGGTACCCGTTGTTGATGAAAGCTAGTTCTTCATGAGTTTCGAAGGCGATTGTTGCCCGAATGTCGACCTCTCCACAAACTTCACAAGTCATCAACGCTTACGAGGTGGTAAGGTATTGTTCATGGCTTCCTTCTCGGCGGCTCTATCTCCCAATCTTTTTTTAGCAACAGGTCTATCTTTGCGACAAGCATGTCCGTCTCCTTGGCGGTATGCATGCCTCTTTCTTTGGGGCTCTGTCATCTCCCCATCCTTGATTTTCGATCATCTTCTCGATGAGCGCCCGAATTTCTTGACGGTGAGGGACAGAAATGCCCCTCGGCCAGCGAAGATCAATATGGCCCATACACATAGGTGTAAGACCATTGTAGAAGTTCTGAAGTACAAGCCATGTCTCCATGCCATGGTGTGGGCGTGCAAGGATATATTCTTGCGGCCTTTCCCACGCCTCGGGAATGGGCTCATTGGGGTTCCTTTGGCGGAAGTTGGAGATTCTTGCACTGTAAGGCATTGGTTTTGCCCATTGGGAAGAAACGTGCAAGGAACGCCGTGGAGCACTTGCTCCATGTGGCGACTTGGCGCTTTGTCTTTATAGAACCACTACTTCCTTCCCCACTAGGGAGAAGGGAAACAGCCAAGCTTGATTGCATCGGGCTCGGCGTCCCTTGATGACGATTGTGTCACACGGCTCCGGGGAAGTTTTGAAGGTGTGCATTAGCATCCTCGCTAGCAATCCACAAAATGGATTGGCCTGTACCATCGTGATGAGGCGGTCGCGGATCTCGGTTGTTGTCTCCCACATTGACTTGAGGTCAAGTGGGCACATTGCCCACCGCAGGGACAGAGTAGTCGCGGAGTGACTTGGCCATGAGTGTTGGTGAAGATGGTGCTGGGATGACGGGTTCAACCTCCGGGCGGAGTAGCGGCAGTGTAACGGCACGGGACCCGTTTCTTTTACGATCAACGCCTCGGATTGTCAACAAAGTTATTCGGTAGGTTGCGACCAATCATATACTATCCTGTTTTCATCCACAACAGAAGAAAACAAAAGAGTTAACCCAAAAAAGACTAGGGCTATCATTCATACATGTGGTTATAATCATCATATGCTAGCTTTATTTTTCTTTTTATAAACCATGCCTTCCCTGCAAAACGACGCCTTGAATGCTTGTTGATATTTCTTAACGTCATTACTAGAAATAGATATAAAACCTATTCCCTGTAATGGTGCCCCAAAATGCTTGTTGGCATTTCGTAGCGCAATCGCTAAGAATAAATAATATCCTTAGTGACTACGTTAAGAAACATCGTTGATAGATGGATTCATATATTTGCGATAGTCAATCCGCAAGCACACGGATCTATCATTGTAGCATTTCACCCGGTGATATTCGGTATCGTGATTTATATTTTCCCAAAGGAAAGGCAGGTTTTGTGTAAAGTCTAGCATAATGATGATGATGATCCACAATGTATTTATGAATAACCATTAGTCAAGTGCGAGGGGTAAGTAAATGATATTCGTGATAGTGACAACACACGTAAAGCTACTACACCACTAAGGGGAGGATAAGGATAAAGGAAAATCTACGATGAGACGGTAATTCTAATATTGCTCATGGGTGAACTCTAGTGACATATGTAGAGAATGAATCATGATGGAATTAAGTTCATATGATGTGGAGATGCCCGCACTGGTATGCCGGCCGATAGACACTTTCGAACTCCAACTCAACATCCGAACGTGGAGGAGTACAATGGGCGGAACAGCCGTCACCACCGCCCCCTACCTCACTACCGTGGAATGCCGACATTTTTCGATGGTTACTATAAACCCGACACCACTCCCACGTGTATAGAAAACTACCTAAATCCCGGGACTCAGACCCTACGGATCGACAAGCAAGGATAAAGGTAAACCTGAAGGTACACCAAACCATCATAATCTACATAATCCGATTAATCCTCATTGAGTCTACATATGAACGGTTAATGCTATAATTAGTCATGTTAATCTTCCTAACATGTTAACTATATTCTAGTTCACATATTATAAAGATAACATGAGGATAACTATACTCTAGTTCAAACGCATTGCAATATGAATATAGGGACTTAAATAAAGAAAGGGCCTCCATAGTAAATTACCAAAAGATCCTTCCAAGGAGACAAGCCCTCCTTGAAGCTCAGCCGTGCTCAAAACTACAACTACAACTATAGAATTGCAAGTGAGTGATAGTGCTCAAGGTGTGTGTGTTGTGTCCAAAGGAGGGGGTGTACCCTCCTATTTATACAAGGGGAAACGATGCTTTTGGCGGAGAATTGGCGCCAACACCGAAAAAGCACCCACATGCATTTGCCTCTACTCCTCTCGGGGCGGGACCGCGGGACACGGGGCGGCGGGATCGGAGAGGCAGGCCGCCGCGGGGAACCCCATGGGGCGGTCAGCCTAGGTTTGGCCCGCCTCGCATCGTGCCTTTGCGGGTGGGCTTGTGGCCCACTCTAGGTCGCGTCCTCGGGGTGCTTTGGCCCGTTCGCATCGGTTTCGACACGGTGGCATTCCCTTGTCCAAAAGCGCGATCTTTGAAGTGCGCTTTTCTTCTTTATTCGGCGTACTTTCACCTATTTCCATGTTTGTTCCTGCAAAATATATTTTCTTCGAATACAAGTGGAACTAGGTGAGTAGTAACGGTTTATGTGACATAAGTGTGCTTTTCCCTCTTATTTAGAGCGAAGTTGGCGGTATAAAGTATATGATTTTGACCGCCAACACTATTCACCCCCTGGTCACCTGTTATCGGTCCTTCAATTGGTATTAGAGCTGGTTAAGGATCATTCCATCTTAATTGGTCCGTGATCCGTAGAAGGCGACATGGAGAGCGGCTTTGGCCATTTTGGCAAACCACGAGGTTCGATGGGTCAAATTATCCCTATTGGAAGATTAAGATGCAAGCACATCTTTAGGGGATTGATTCACTCATCTGGGATATTGTTGAGGATCCCACTTATGAGGTTCTTGCTGCTCGTGTTGGTCAGGACCAGATCGACCCGATACAATGCAAATAGCAGAGCTTGTATGGTGCTTTTTTGAGTCTTAAGGACACTGAGTTTGAGCGAGTCTCCAATTGTACGACTACTTGAGAGATCCGGAGAGGCTACAAAGCTATCACGAGGGTATGACCCAAGTAAAAAACAGACTCTATGAGATGTACAAGCGTGAGTACGAGAATTTTGTCCAGCTCAATGGCGAGTCAGTTGATTCTTTGTTTGCTCGGTTCCAAATGATCATCAACAAGATGCGAGCAAACAAGTCACAAATACCTTATGATGATCATGAGAGAGCCATCAAGCTTCTATATGCCCTTGATCGGAAGATATGGGATGTGAAGGTGAATGCCATTCTGGAGTCATCCACCCTGGACACTCTTACTATGGATGAGTTGTTAAGCAAGCTCAAGTCCACCGAGATTGATCACCAGATTCAGGCCAAGCTCAAGAATCCTACAACATCTTCTATGGCACTTGTGTCTGGAAATGGTAGCTTGAGTTCTTTGGCTAACCCTTCATAGTTTTCTCTTGCTTTATCTTCTTTGGTGTCTATGACGAGAGGAGCGGATGGAGTCTCTTGGGGATGATGAGCTCACGTTGGTCCTCGGTCGGTTCTCTCAGTTTCACAACAACCGTTTGAATCACCCGCAAAGGTGGTCCGAAGGAAGGATGCTACGGGTGTGGAGACCCCAACCACTTCATTGCTAGCTGTCCCAAGAAGAGCAAGCACACCACCGACTAGTACACCGTCGACAAGTACGACTTCGGCAAGCGGAAGGACAAGATCTTCACCAAGCACAAGTCCAAGGGGAGGACTCGACAAGGAGGCCATCAAGAAGAAGTACCTCAAGAGGAACAAGACCCAAAGAAATAGCCTTCCTCACCTCCCTCAACGACCTCGACAATGATGATGAAGATGATCAAGCTTCCTCAGCGACAATGAGTCCAAGAGGAAGGTCGAGGAGAAGGCTGAATCGGATGTGCTTCTATGCCAACTCCGACCACGGAGGCTTCTACACCATGGCACTTGAAGAAGAGGTCAGCAACAACTCCACTCCCGAGGTAGAACCCATGATTGACTCCCTCTCTCGCTGAACTCGATACCTTGAATGATGCATTAGTTAGCCAGGATAGGTACATTAAAGCATGCTACTAGAGAGCACAAAGAGTTCAAGGAGAAGTGGGAGGTCAATGTTAAGGGAGTTAGAGTTCGCTAGAGCCTCTATGTGTATTTCTAATGAACCCGAGTGTGATGCTTGTGCCATGCATATGTCTAGCTTAGCATCTCTACGACAAGATATGCTACTTTGCTCGATGAGCATGATGAGCTAAAGGCTAGACTTTGTGCTATTAGGTGTGTGCAAGTCTGCTTGGGCTTGCGATCCGAGCTGGTAGAGAAGATTGCTAGGATCTCTATGTTAGAGAAGGCCATCTTAGATAGAACTATTGAGAGCTGTCACAAGTGCAATGCTTTGGAGCTAGAGCTTGAGTCTTGCAGACATGACAAGATGAGATCTGAGGAGGAAATCACTTACCTTTGGTCCATCTTGAGCTAGGTATCTAGTGGAGAACCACAGTTGGGCATAATGATTAGTCAGTTCAAGAGGGGGACTCGACACATCGGGATTAGGCTTTGGTATAGGTGGGAAGGGTAAAATTCCTTTTGGGAAGGTCGATGAGCATAGTGGTCTGAGCTCAAGGGAGAAACTCTACCTCTACCCCCAAGTTAACTAAGATTATCCCACCTAAGCCTACCGAGCCTTCGGTGAGAAATGGAGTGTTTGAAGAACCTCTCAAAGCTCCACCACGAGAAATAAGTGTGGATTCCAAAACGGAACCATCTCAGGAACCCACTTGACACTCTTCCAAACATTTCTGAGACCCCTCCTTCTAAAACCAAGCCGCCACCAAGAGTAAACCATACCCACAAGAAAGCGATCCAACAACCACCCAAGAGAGAGGTGAGGTATCACTTTGTGATTATTATCATCGGGATGGTCACCTTCTTGAGGATCTCGCTTTAAGAGGAAGAGAGCCGAAAAGGCAGGGTTTTGAGTTGAACAACCGAGACATGTATCACTCTCCTCATGGCATAAATGGTCGACTTGTTCGAGAGGTAGATTGATAGACCTAGAGGTGCAGCACCCCAAGGCGCTAGGCCTTAGTTTGTGAGACCATGAGGTGAAACGTGCCCGGCGAGGCTCGATCATAGTCAATATGATTTTGGACCTCGTGGCGGTGGCTTTCGCCCACAGTTCTAGCGGACCACATTTTCCCTTTTGTGGTGATCGCTTCTCTCCAATGGAACATGGAATGCTTGGTGTCTTTCCTAACATCTTTTCGGGGCAAATGGGTCAACACCGGTATCCCTCTCAATTCACTAACCCCGTGTTGCACCATTTGCTCATCCCACGTCTTTCTATTGATGCGAGGCGGGGTTGGAGAACATGTGGCTCGTTGATTCCGGTTTGTTCATGCCTCATGACTAAAAACTCTAGGTGGTTCTCCAGCCTCAACCCTATGAAGAAACAAGAGTACATCATTTTTTGGGATAACAACAAAGGGAAGATTGTTTCTCGTGGGTCTATTCGGCTCAACGAAAATTTTGTCCTCAAGGATGTTGCTTTGGTTTCTAATCTGCATTTCAATTTGCTTTCAGTTTTGCAACTCCTTGGAGACGGTTTTAAAGTGCGCTATAAGCCCGGGCTGTTCGTGAGTTCTGGACCCTTGGGAAAACCTTGTGTGTTGGATTGTTGCTTTTGGCAATGTTTTTTGAGCTGATTTCTCTCTCTCTCTTTCGGGTCTTCTCATTTGTTTGGTGGCCAAACCTTCTTCTTCGAATTATGGAAGTGGCATATGAGACTTGGTCATTTGAGTTTTGACTTGCTTGCAAGATTGATCTCACTTGATCTAATACAAGGATTGCCCATGTTAAAGTTTGAGAAGGATTTGGTTTGTCACCCTTGTCATCACGGGAAGATGGTTGCTGCTTCTCACCCCCTTATGAATCAAATCATGACCAAGGAACCTGGTGAGCTTTTGCATATGGACACAGTTGGTCCTGCTCGAGTGAGGTCTGAAGGTGGGAAGTGGTACATTCTAGTGATCGTTGATGATTTTTCAAGGTATTCATGGGTGTTTTTCATGAAGAACAAAGATGAAGCTTTTTCCCATGCTCGTGACTTGATTCTTAGGCTTCAAAATGAGTTACCAAAGAATGCCATGAGAGCTATTTGCAGTGACAATGGCACTAAATTCAAAAACACTCATTTTGAAACCATTTGTGCTTCTTTGGGCCTTGAGCATCAGTTTTCTTTTCCCTATGTCCCTCTCGGAATGGCATTGTTGAACGCAAAAATTGGACCCTTGTTGAGATGGCTAGGATGATGCTCGATGAGTATAGAACTCCTAGGCGGTGCTAGGCCGAGGCGATCAACACGGCTTGCCATGTCTCTAATCGCATTTTTCTTCGAGCTTTTACGAAAAAGACTTCTTATGAGTTCTGATTTGGACGGATGCCCAAAGTAAGTCATTTTCAAGTGTTTGGTTGCAAGTGTATCATTCTCAAATAGGGTAAGTTGGACAAGTTTGAGTCTAGGTCCTCTGATGGTATATTTCTTGGTTATTGTTGGTATTTTTTAGCGTAAGCAGTAATTCCGCAAGTGCACGGAAAGTATCGTTGTAGCTTTCACCCGGAGTATCCTAGGTATCGATTTCCACGGGGAACGAGAAGTGAACTAGGAAGGATCAAAATACGTCCAAGAGATAAGGTAGAATAATATTTTTGTAGGCAGAGAGGGGTTCTCTAAGGTTTTCTCAAGATTACTAAATACCAAGGTTCGGGCTTACTAAACTTTACTTACTTCGGAGCAGCTGTTCCTTTCCGATTCTCAAAAAGACTAGGAAACGGTAATCGGGAGAAGCTAGGCAGCCAAAAGATCTAAGAAAACACCAACATGTATGTGGTGGACTACAAAGGTCCAGTCGAGCTATCACCCCTGGCTACCACAACTATTTCGTAGTGTTGGGCATAATCTCAGGTAAACTCTAGCCCGGACACCATGTCTACGCTTAGCGATTACGAAACTAGTTTCACGTGAAAACTAGAGCCTTTGGTCGAACGGAGATCCAGTAAGTAAAATAAAGTAAGGACTGAATTTAGACAAATAATAATCTCAACATTACCATAAGATAACCTGGATATTACTCACAAAGGAGTCGGCTCCGTAGAGGTACAACAGTTGAGGCAAAACTGACAAACCCGGCTTCTCCTCTTCTCTTCTCCTCTCACTCTCTTCCTGTTTTCTAACTTATACAACTAGGTGAGAGCCACCTAGAGGGACACCACTACATTGTGAAGGATGTGAGTGAAGTGCTAATGTGTGTAGTGTGTTGTGTGTTATAATGGGTGGAGTGCCCCTTAATTTATAGTAGAGAGGAGAGGTCGGTTTCGCGCGCAAGGTGAGGTTTCCCCACGTTCCACCGCTGCTATTGTCGCGGGGAACCCACCATCCAAATTTTGGCACGAATGGTGAAATTTTGGGTGCGGCCGCGCCAGGAGTGCGGCCGTTCCGCACCGTCTTCGTCTAGTGGACCTTTGGGCCTGCATGGACCATGATCCCGATGGTGAAACGGGCCATTTCTTCGAGAATTTGGCCTTTTGCTTCTCCCTTGGTCAAAACACAATCTGCAAAGTCGATTTCCGTCTTTATTTGGCGCACTTTTACCTATGTCCACGTTTATACCTGCAAAAACAACTAAAACACCGAAACTCATGGAACTTGTTAAATAAATGATATTTCGTTATGATATGCCATGTAATATTGCCTTTTATATTGATTTAGATACGTATTGACGGTCATAAAACATGAATTAAATGAGCGTCAACAAGTTCCCCCACACTTGGCTCTTTGCTCATCTCGAGTAAAGGTTAATGATTATGTAAGCATAAACATAGCAATTCAAGATATGAACCTGACATAATGATCATCCCAAAACATACCTCATGCCCGCGGGGATATGTGGAGTGTCTAACATATATTCTTGGGCGGTTGAGAAATGGAACGGCTCTAAAACGAAGTCATCCCATCCTAGCTATTTTCACATCTTAGTAACCTGGAGTTTTTTTGTTTGAAAATAAAGCATAGTTCACAAGTACTCAAATGGTACTCTCAATCACTCAATGATGTATGTTTTCCTCACCAAAGGCATTTATAGTATTGCCTTCTTTTTTTCATCCTACTTCTAAAAGGCTTATGTGGGGATCGGTAGGAAAATTTTGTGGGCATACTTGTATTGCATATTTTCTTTGGGTCAAACAATGGATCCATGGAGAAACATGTCATACATTCAAATCAAGATGTGCAAGTGTGTGGATATATGGTGGCTATCCTAATTCTACTATGCTCCTTGAAATATATCTCTCTTTATTGAGACTTTGGAGAAAAGTTTTTTTTTTTTTTTTTTGAGAACATGGGCTATCTTTTATTCTCATCTTTTTTTTTTTTTTGAGGCGGGCATCTAAGTACCCATTGTTTTAATATCGGACACTTATCCATTTTTTCTTTTTTTTTTTTTTTCTTTCTTTTTATGATAGCCTCATGTCTCTTTTTTTCCGCAAACTTTTGAGAGAGAGATATGAACAAGTGTTTGGAGCATTTATTTTGAAAGAACCTAACAGAGATATTTTTGTTCACTCCTAATGTAGGAGTAGAACATTTTTGGATGGATCTAAGTGGAAGGCATGTTTTGCGCCTACTCCTAGTGTGGGAGTAGTGCATATATTTGGTGGCGTGTACGTGATCTTGATTTAAGAGCATGATAAATTTCTCAACATGGGTCAACAAAGGTTGACAAAGATCAATGCAATAACAAGTAGCATATGTAGAAGGGTTTCAAAATGTGACATGATATATTTGGCCTTGGTAGGAATTTTCTCACCATTGAGGAGTATGTGAAACTATGGTTTTTAGCATTTTGATAAAAGAAATTCTCCAAGCACTTTGAATAGAAAAGGTTGGATTTCCATGCCAATGCCATATCTCACTTCACAACAACTTAGGCAATATGTTTTTTCCCACAAGCACTAAGGATATGTAGGGGACAAAAATTTATGTAGGCCAAACTCAAATAGTTATAGTTATATTTACTTTCAAATTTTAAATCTAAGCGTGGAACTTGGTTCTTTTTAATTTTGCGAGGTTTAAACAGTTTGTAGAACTAGGAGCAAGCATATGAACAGGTGGGAGGTAAAAGATCAAACCGAGTTTTTGTATATACTTCTCCACCAGTTCATGATGTGGTTTGGTGCCTTCTAGTCTTCAATGGAATGTTGCACACCCCCACACTTCTTTGGAGCTATATCTGTTTTTTATTGAAATACAAAAACAAGTGAAAATAACAGGGACTCTTACGGTGGAAAAACACCGGAGAGTCAAAGGTTTATTGGATTGATGAAATATTTTTTTAAAATAATTTTTGTTGAACAAGATTGAATTATTAGATTGAATCATTAAATTGTAAGAATTCAATCAAGTCAACTTCATTTTATGGTTCAAGGAAAACTTTTAAAACGATGGCCATTTACCTTGAGTACATTACCTTCATCATCTTGGTGCGTGATGGCACCGTGTGATGAGCTCTCGATTACCTTGAATGGCCCTTCTCATTTACTCCAAAGTTTTCCATGAACAAAGAGTTTCACCCTTGGGTTGAACATCATGATCTTATCTCTAGGTGTAAACTCTTTTTGTGTTTTATTATCTTGTCATGCCACCTCTTCGTACTGTAAATGTAAGTGGTAGAGAATACCCGAAGGGTAGCACCATGTTTTTTAATTTATTATTGGAGTAATATATTTTTTTTAGAGAGAGAGGTCAAAGCTTTATTCTTGAAAATAAGTCTAAGTCAAAATAGATTTAATAAGCAACATAAAATTATTTATTTGTTTTATTTTCTTGTTGCTAAAAACTTGTTCATCCAACTTTTCATTTAACTCAAGCAAGACCAAGGTAAAGTTTTCAATGTAAACATAGTCTTGATTTATCTCCAAAGATTGATTACTTCTTATTGTTCATGAAAATAATTACTCTAAGTTCATCAACCAAGATTCAACACCATGTCAAAATTTGATTAAAGAAGGTCATATTAACCTAAGCACCATGCTTAATTTAAACAACCTATGAATGCGCCACATCGGCCGATGTGACAACACTCAAACTAGAACATATATCATGAACATGGGAAGCATAATTTTGTATTTTCATGCGAGACAAATATGAGTAATGAGTTGGTGAACATTACCTTTGCATACCCGAGTGTGTACTTTAGCGACGGCTTGTGGGTGGAGTTTCGAGAGTTCTTTGCAATGGTTGATTTTTTTTGCTCATGATCCAACTCGGGCAATCATCAAGGCTAGCAAAGGTCTAGAGGAGAATATTCCTTCTTTCTATTCTCCCTCTTTTTTTTTGTGTGATCAAGGTTCATTCAAAGATCACGAAAATGAACTTTGATTTACCTCCGTTATGAATTTTTCTCATAGACTTACCCTTATAGAATTGTGAAATTCCTACGGGGGGTTAGCCTGAGCATACAACCAAAGTCTATACTAGTAGTTTTGGTTCAAGAATCAAACTTGACTCCATGTCTAATTTGATTAAGGTAGTCTTTTTTAACCTAAGCACCAAGCTTAATTTAAAAAGCCTATGGAAGTAAGATCATTCGAATTGACCTACACTCCCAAACTAAAGCATACTAGTAAAGAGAAAGGTAGCATGAAAATCATAAACATGAGATTGATTCAAATAGATGTGTGAACATTGAATGATGAATTAGAGAACCATTTTGTTTTTACATGCGAAGTAGTGCTACGGGGTGGATGAATGAATTTAAACAAACATGCCATGGTTTTGAAAAACAAATTAACTGAGTGATGTGCATGCAATCTAGGCTTTAGCTTTTGCTCGTAGCATCGACCATTAAGCAAAATCATCATACAGATTGGCGAAGCCAACATATGATGTCGAGATGGTCCCATTTAACATCCGTCTACTACGAAGCTAGACTAGGAGCATCGAATAGATAGACACTAATAAAATTGTCATCCACCTAGACTAGGCATGGCGCCCAAATATAGCTCAAAGACCGGGGAGCCACCCAATGAGAGCACTAGATAAATGATAAATCAAGCAAATATGCAGTGGTGAAAATAAATTTGGAAAAGAAAATAAATGTTTTTGGGTTGGTTCTTTTACCTTGATCGACTTACCTCTCACAACGTAGTCGTTCGTCACATATCATGATCTTGTTTCTTTTTGACGACGATCTCTCACCATCTGCATAGAGTTAGTATGCACATATGTATTCCTATCTATGCGATGGCGGGGTGATGGTTTGATTATGCAAGAATGATCGGGCACCCCGGGCTCGTAATAATACTCTTTTATATTTTTAGTCTTTTTCTCTTTTCTTTTTTTTTTTTCGTAATAATTTTTTTGTGACTTTAGAATAATGAGCAAGACATAAGTGTGAGAACAAGGTAGAGAAACCAAGGCAAAAATGAATGAAGCATGTTATGAGATGTTTAGAGTCGTTCACCCCCACACTTGAATTTTGCAAGATACAAAATCAAGTTTGGGCGTTAATGCTCTTAGTCGAATGTGCTTCATTGTTGAATGATGATTGGTTTTACCTTGTGCTCGACCCTTCATTCTTTTTGTTCAAACCTAAAAAGGTTAGTGACAAAAATACCTGAAGGAGCAAATTCACGAATATGTCCGTAAGCTCATTTTCAAAAGTCATGTTATTAATGAAATTATTTATGGAAGTAAAGAATATGATTTTTTAGAGGAAATTATAAAAGATCGGGTTGTCTCCCGTAAGAGCTTTGTTTAAAGACAAAAGCTCGTCCTTGGGAAACCTTTTGAAATAATTCTAATGTTGGTGATGTGGTTTCCCCTCCAACACCAACCTTTGTGGGTCGATCTGTAAAACTCATGCCAAGACACCACGAAATTTGCAAAATTTGTGATAGAGACAAAAACATCTACAACAATCCTTTCAAAATTTTTTGTGGATATAGAGGACATAGGAGTTGTAGATTTTTTTTAAGTGATGGTTGAGTTACGGATCGACTCATGAGACTTTTCATATAGGCATCGAATGGATGGGACGGTTAAGAAATAACTTCCATGCTCATTAATGAAATCTCTCATTTCGGGGGAGCACTTTCTTTCTCATGACAACATGAATCCACCGCAAAAACATGGATGAGTCATTATTATTGCGGAGATTGTTTCAAGCTCTCCCGAGATCGGAATGGATTTTGATGAGACATCAAGTGTGGGCATAGAGGGTATAGGAATGTTTTCTAAATGAATTGATTCACCCTCTATGTGTTGTGAGTGTTTTTGATATCTCATCAAGGAATTTGAGGCATATGATGATGTTGAATTGGGAAGTTCTAAGGTATTCCCAAAATCATCATCAACAAAAAGGTCATCCTCAAATTCAAAAGGGGATGCAAAAGGATGGGATTCATCATCCCGAGAAGTGTGATAGCATGTTACCTTAATGGGAGGTTCGTCAACAACCAAATTATCAGAAGGATTTGAATGAGTTTTAAATTTGGTTGCAGGTGCCTCCTCTCGTCGGTCGGGGCTTGACTCTATTGTTTATACGGGAAGCTCATCATAGATGCCAGTGTAAGGGGTGTTTTGAAGGATTTTCTCGAATGGTTTTCCCCTCACTCATGGATTTATGTTCAAATGAGCCTCCTAAGGAAATTCAAGTTGGGGGAGCAAATTCTTTACTAAGACCAAGATAGAAGTGGTTTAATAAAATGTGGTCAAGCAAAGAAAGGTTTGGCTTGTATTTATAAGATTTGTGAACCTAGCCCAGGCTGCTCCTAGAGTCTCCTTCTCTATTTGCTTTGGAATTTTAGAATTTCTATCCGAAGGGCGGCAACTCGGGAAACAGGGAAGAAAAGCGAGACAAAATTATGTCTTGAAGTTCATCCCAATTTTAGTGAAGACACTTCCTCTCGTATGAGCATACCATTGTTTCACTCTTCCCAAAAGGGAGAACAGAAATAGTTTTCATTTGATGGTCTCTTGTGTTACGCTAGAAAGAACTAGGTAAGAACACAAGTGCTCAAATTCCTGAAGGTGGCTATATGGATTTTTGTTTTGCTACCCGGAGATGGGTTGCTCTGAACCATGGCTATGAAAGTAGGGGCGAAACTCATAGCCATTTGTAAGGATGGGGAGCAAATGGTGGCGGAGGCTCCAATGAATTGCCCTTTGGAGCCGAATATTTAAAAATAGGAGTTGAGTCCATGTGGAAAGGATGGTGGTGGTAGTGAGGTGTATAAAATGGTGGTAAAATAAAAAGTAACACGAGGCGACTTGGTTCGATTCTAGAACAGCTACCGTTCCCCAACAAATGCCTTGAAAGCTTGTTGGTATTTTTAGCATAAGCGAGATAATTCCACAAGCGCCGCGAGAAAGTACCGTTGTAGCTTTCACCGGAGTATCCCGTGTCGATTTCCACGAGGGAACGAGAAGTGAACTAGGAAGGATCAAGTACGTCCAAGAGATAAGGTAGAATAATATTTTTGTAGGCAGAGAGGGGTTCTCTATGGTTTTCTCAAGATTACTAAATACAAAGGTTCAGGCTTACTAAACTTTACTTACTTTGGAGCAAATGTTCCTTTCCGATTGTCGAAAAGATCGGAAAACGGTAATCGGGAGAAGGCAGCCAAAAGCTCTATGAAAACAAAGAACACATACGTGGTGGACTACAAAGGCCCGGTCGAGTCTGTCACCCCGGGGCTACCACAACTATTCCGTAGTGTTGGGCGCAATCTCGTGTAAACTCTAGCCCGCACACCATTCTACGCTAGCGATTACGAAACTAGTTTCACGTGAAAACAATAGCCTTCGGTCGAATGAAGATCCAATAAGTAAAATAAAGTAAGAGCTGAATTTAGACAAGTAATAATCTCAACATTACCATAAGATAACCTAGATATTACTCCCAAAGGAGTCGGCTCCGTAGAGGTACAACAGTTGAGGTGAAACTGACAAACCCGGCTTCTCCTCTTCTCTTCTCCTCTCACTCTCTTCCTCTTTTCTAACTTATACAACTAGGTGAGAGCCACCTAGAGGGACACCACTACATTGTGAAGGATGTGAGTGAAGTGCTAATGTGTGTAGTGTGTTGTGTGTTACAATGGGTGGAGTGCCCCTCAATTTATAGTAGAGAGGAGAGGTCGGTTTCGCGTGCAAGGTGCGGTTCCCCCGCGTTCCACCGTTGCTATTGTCGCGGGGAACCCACCATCAAATTTGGGCACGAATGGCAAAATTTTTGGAGTGCGGCGCCCGGGGGCGACCGTTAAGCCCGCCTTCATCCGGTGGACCTTTGGGCCTGCATGGACCGTGATCCCGGTGGTGAAACGGGCCATTTCTTCGGGAATTTGGCCTTTTGCTTCTCCCTTGGTCAAAACGCAATCCTGCAGTGCGCTTTACATCTTTATTTGGCGCACTTTTACCTATGTCCACGTTTATACCTGCAAAACAACTAAAACACCAAAACTCGTGGAGCTTGTTAAATAAATGATATTTCGTTATGATATGCCATGTAATATTGCCTTTTTATATTGATTTAGATACATATTGACGGTCATAAAACATGCATTAAATGAGCGTCAACAGTTATGCATCAAATTCCCATGCTTATCTAGTCCATAACCTTGAAACTAATCGAGTCATGGAGACCTTTGAAGTCACTTTCAATGAGACTATGCCTTGTACAACCCCTATTTTTTGAGTGTGCGGATGTGCAGCAGCTTGGAGAAAGCATTTTCGTGGAGAAGGAGCGGGAAGATGTCATTTGGGGTGGTCCCGAGTCAACTCCACCGCCGGCCCCTCTTGAGCTGCGACGACCACTTCAGCTCGAGGTCTTGATCCTTCTACTTCGTCCTCTTGGGGACTAGTCGAGCCACCTCTCCTGCACTGCTCCAACCACATCTAAGGAGGTCCCAGCTACTATTGAGGGGGAGGTGACCTCTTCGCGACAAGCACCTCGGCTAGTTCAACTTCGCCATCCTCCTAAGAACATGATTGGTGAGATCAACCAGCATGTGACACGGTCCAAATCATATCAGATTTCTCACTTTGCACATTCTACTTTCATAGCTACATTTGAACCCAAAGATGTTGGACATGCTTCTAACCTAGATTGGGTCAATGCCATGCATGAGGAGTTAGAAAATTTTGATACGAACCAAGTTTGGATCTTAGTTCCTCTACCACCAGACTGTCACCCTATAGGAACCAAGTGGGTCTTCAAGAACAAATAGGGTGAGGAAGGGATAGTGGTTAGGAACAAGGCTAGACTGGTCGCTAAGGGTTGTTGTCAGAAAGAAGGGATAGACTATGAAGAAACCTTTGCCCCTATTGCTCGTTTAGAAGCCATTAGGATCCTTTTAGCCTATGCGGCTTCAAAGGGTTTCAAGTTGTATCAGATGGATGTCAAGAGTGCTTTTCTGAATAGGTACATAGAAGAAGAGGTCTATGTTAAACAGCCCCCAGGTTTCGAAATTCCAAGTTTCTCGACCACGTTTTCAAGCTTCACAAAGCCTTATATGGTCTGAAACAAGCCTCTAGAGCCTGGTATGATCATCTTAAATCTTTCTTGCTTGCAAAGCGCTTTAAAATGGGATCGATCGACAAAACTCTATTTCTCCTCAAGCAAGGCAGTGACACTCTTTTGGTCTAGATTTACGTGGATGATATCATCTTTGGTGGTTCTTCTCATGCTCTTGTAGCCAGATTCTCTAAGATGATGAGTAGGGAGTTTGAGATGAGCATGATGGGGGAGCTGACGTTCTTCCTCGGGTTGCAAATCAAGCAAACTAAGGAAGGCACGTTCATTCATCATGGGAAGTACACCAAGGACCTCTTGAAGAAGTTCGGTATGGGCGAGGCCAAGCCTCTTTCAATGCCCATGTCAACAACGATGGCACTTGATGAGG
Source organism: Hyparrhenia diplandra (assembly GCA_015847255.1). Lineage (NCBI taxonomy): Eukaryota > Viridiplantae > Streptophyta > Magnoliopsida > Poales > Poaceae > Hyparrhenia > Hyparrhenia diplandra. The sequence continues at coordinate 85,904 of JADLZK010010860.1, read as the reverse complement.
ACAAGGAAGGAGAAGCCATGGACCAAAAGGAGTACTGGAGTATGATCGGGTCGCTGCTGTATCTGACGGCGACGAGGCCAGACATTCAGTTCGCTATCTGCCTCTATGCGCGTTTTCAAGCTTCACCGCGCACGTCTCACCATCAAGCAGTGAAACGCATCCTAAGGTATCTCCGCTTTACCCCTGAGTTCGGACGATGGTACTCGTCTGATTCTTCCCTGTCTCTTTGTGGCTTTTCTGATGCCGATTATGCTGGTTGTCATGTTCTTTGGAAATCCACTTCTGGTACTTGTCGATTTCTGGGAACTTCTCTTGTGTCATGGTCCTCACGTAAGGAGTCCGGCGTAGCTCAATCCACCCCTGAAGCCGAGTACATTGCCGCTGCTGCTTGCTGCTCATAGCTCCTATGGATGATAGCCACCTTGAAAGACTATGGCCTCAGCTTTTCAAAAGTCCCACTCATGTGTGATAGCACTAGTGCCAATGGCATCACTAAGAATCCTATCCTCCATTCCAAAACCAAACAGATCGAGGTACGCTTTCACTTTCTGCGAGACCATCAAGAGAAAGGAGACATAGATTTGCGTCACATAGGCACCAAGAACTAGATTGCTGACATCTTCACTAAACCTCTCGACCAGACTCAGTTTGCTTGTCTTAGGGGAGAGTTAGGTGTGTGCTATCCTTTTTGAAGTCTGTGGTTGTCTTCCTTGTACCATATTGTAAGATAGCTTTGTGTACATTAGTTTGTTTTTGAGGCTTTCTTGTTGCCCTTTGGTATCATGATTGCATTACATCTCATCATGTATATTAGTTGATTATGAGCTTCTTGTTTATAATAGTTGGAATGATACTATACTCTAGCTAGCATTATGTTTACATGATGGTGCTTTCAGCTTAGGCTCTTTTTGATCACTTGATATATGTTATGAGCCGAGCTATTTTCTTATGTGAACTTGACTAATACTTAATGAAATCTAAAATTGGTTCACCCTTGAGATAGCAACTAGCATGTGCGAGGATGTGTAAGATCCCTTGAGCTACAATGAGTATGCTAGGTTGCTATGTCTCATGCTTTGAGTCACACACTTTCTTAGATAACCATGATGTGTAATTTTTACCATCTTCTATTGGTATCTTAAGCTAAGTGTTAAAAAGATCGAGCAGGGTCCTTACTGTCCCACCTTATGTCTTCGGGACTGCTTCCCATTGCATTTGGGCTGAACCTGAAACTTGTACTGGATGACCCAGACCACTGTCTTAAGCTTCACATTGCTCATAGCTTAGGCTTGACATGGTTGATTAGTAAGGCTAACAAGTATGGATAACCTCTCGCACATACATGCTTTGTTTAACACTTGTGACACGCCAAAACTCAAAAAATTCATTCAATTGGTATCTCTTAATTGGTATCCGGTTGATTCTTAAAATTTATAAAAACACAAGTATCGGGTATTTTTTTTTTTTTTGCAAGATGTGTGAACGCTGTTTGGAGTAGTTCAATTGCACTTGGTTGACCTCCTACTTATACCTACTCAGTGCTATTTTTAGTGGTGAACCTCCTCTTTTGAACTGCTTAAAACATGATCAAAATGCTTGAATGCCATATTTCATATCCATTGATTAGTTTGAGCATTGGCTAGCACTTGTACATTGTTGCTATGATACTTTGGTTAGAGCATTTTCTCATTAGAACCGCTATAATCTTGAAGCTCTTGCATTGTATACTTGTGCATTCATAGCATGTGTCAAGGGGGGAGTCTTGTCTTTGGTTTATTGGTATTTTTGAGCTCTATCTTAGTGGACCTGTCAAGTGCATTTGCCAACAAGGGGAAAGTGATACAGAAAGACAACATGCATACATTTGTGCATTAACTAGGTGAAGAGTGGTGAAGAGTGACACTTTGCAAGGGGAGAGTCCAAAGTGTTCTCGACTTGTTTTAAGTACTTCCGACCAGTTCTTGACCCGGAGTTCTTTTTAGAGCTCAGAAAAGCTCCGGTTTGCTTTCGACCGTTTTTCTCTTTGCTTTGACCTGTTTCGATTGAGTTTTTGAGCCTGTGTCTTGCTTGGTTGCGTCGAGCCGTTGCCCATGTCTTTGGGGGACCAAGTTTTTTACGCTATTTTCTTTGCTCTTTTGAATGACTTCTTTTGGCCTTCTTCTTGGGTATTTGGTTGTTTCATTGAGTTTTCTTTCTTCTTCCTCTGTCTTTGTGTTAGTGTTGACAATGCACTCATCAAGGGGAGATTACAAACACATGGTTGAGGAGTACTCATAGTGTTCGATTTTATGATGAGTGATTGTCAACATGTCAACATTTTTCTTCTATTTTTCTTTTATTCTTTTACTTGATTATCATGACTGGCACATGAGGTGTGTCGTGCAATGTGTTTCTTGGCTTGTGTTGTGTAGGTGTCAAGCTCGAGACGGTGATCGATGGTGAGGTGAAGGCCAAGGAGGATGTCTTGTCTTGCGGCGGACCGGGCGTGAGGCTTGGGTGAAGGACCCGGATCACCGGGTGACCAACCGTGGTAGGCGACACTTGGCATCAACAAGTGCAAGAACACGGGAGTGACCATGTTGGCTACATCAAGGCGGTGGCCCGGGGCGGCCGGCGGGAGGCTCGAAGGGCTTGGCGGTCGGGCGTGTGTTGGTATTTTTAACGCACACGAGATAAATCCGCAAGCGCACGGAAAGTACCGTTGTAGCTTTCACCCCGAGTATTCGGGGTATCGATTTCCACGAGGAACGCGAGAAGTGAACTAGAAGGGATCAAGTACGTCAAGAGATGAGGTAGAATAAATATTTTTGTAGGTGGAGAGGGGTTCTCTAAGGTTTTCTCAAGATTACTAAATACCAAGGTTCAGGCTTACTAAACTCTACTTACTGAGACGTGGAACCTTTCCTATTCTCGAAAAGACGGGGAAACGGTAATCGGGGTCGGGCGCCAAAAGCTCTCACGAAAACACCAACACGTGCGTGGTGGACTACAAAGGCCTGGTCGGAGCTGTCACCCCGGGGCTACCACAACTATTCCGTAGCATTGGGTGCAATCTCGGGTAAACTCTAGCCCGGACACCATGTCTACGCTTAGCGATTCTGAAAACTAGTTTCACGTAAAAACTAGAGCCTTGATTGAACGGAGATCCATGAAGTAAAAATAAAGTAAGCACTGAATTTAGTAAAATAATAATCAAGAAATTACCATAAGATAACCTCGATATTACGCACAAAGGAATTAAAACCGTAGAGGTACAAGGTTGAGAAGGATCCGACAAAACCCGGCTCCTTCTCTTCACTCTTCCCTCTCCTCTCTTCCTCTTTTCTAACTTATACAACTAGGTGAAGAACACCTAGAGGGACACCACTACATGGTGAAGGAATTGGAATTGAAGCTCAAGTGTGTTGTGTAGTGTGTTGTGTGTTGTCATGGGAGGATGGTGTCTCTTTATATAGGAAAAGAGAGGAGAGAATGGAGGGCCATCCTTGTTCCAAGGGGCATTTGGCGGGGGCGAAAGTTTGCACCACATGCAACCGCCAGTAAAGTCCGTAGCGAACCGCCCGAGAAAGGGCGGAAAATTTGGCCAAAATTTGGCGCCCGCCGCCGCGATCTTGTAGGCCGCCCCACTGGCTGGGCCTCCCGGCCCCGGCCTTCTCTGTTGCGCGCGTTTTGTCCCTCACGTGTTGGGCCTATGGTGGTGCATGGGCCGGATTGTCTTGCGGGGTTTGGTCCTCTTGCTTGATTCTCTCTTTTCGCGTATTTCTCGCGATTAAACTTTCCACTTTATTTGTATTTCCATAACCTTCCTGCAAAAAACAACTTGAAACACCAAAACTTCGTGGAACTCGTCGGATAAATAATGTTTGGTTATGTTTTCACATGTAATATTGTATTAGTGGTTCACTTTGGTGGTAGTAAAACATTCATTAATTGAGTGTCAACAAGTTCCCCACACTTGACTCTTTGCTCGTCCCGAGTAAAGGTTAGTGATAAAGTAAGTATAAACATAGCAATTCGAAAGTTATGAACCCGACATAAAGATCATCCTGGACATACCTCATTACCGTGGGATATGTGGAGTGTCTAACATATATTCTTGGGCGGTTGAGAAATGGAACGGCTTCAAAACAAAGTCATCCTATTTTCACATCTTAGTAACTTGGAGTTTTTTTTTTAGAATAAAGCATAGTTCACATGTACTCCTCAAATGGTACTCTCGGTCACTCAATGGTGTATGTTTCCTCACCAAGGCATTTGAGCATTGCCTTCTTTATCTTCCTACTTCTAAAAGGCTTATGTGGAGCTCGGGTAGGAAATATTTTGTGGGCATACTTGTATTGCATATTTTCTTTGGGTCAAACAATGGATCCATGGAGAAAAATGTCATACAATCAAATCAAGATGTGCAAGTGTGTGGGATATATGGTGGCTATCCTATTTGTACTATGCTCCTTGAAATATCTCTCCCTTTATTGAGACTTTGGATAAAATAGTTGAGATAACATGGGCTATCTTTTATTCTCATCTTTTGTTTTTCTTCTTCTTTTTTTTAGAGAGCGGGCATCTAAGTACCCATTGTTTTATTTTGGACACTTGTCCATTTTTTTTTTTCTCTTTTTTTTTTTTTTTTTTTGATGATAGCCTCATGTCTCTTTTTTTTGCGAGACTTTAGAGAGGGAGATATGAACAAGTGTTTGGAGCATTTATTTTGAAAGAAACCTAACCAAGTATTTTTTTGTTCTCTCCCATTGTAGGAGTAGAATATTTTTGGATGGATCTAAGTGGAAGGCATGTTTTGCTTTGCTCCCAAAGTGTAGGAGTAGTGCATATATTAGGTGGCGTGTAATGCGTGATCTTGATTTAAGAGCATGATAAATGTCTCAACATGGGTCAACAAAGTTTGACAAAGCTCAATACAAAAACAAGTAGCATATGTAGAAGGTTTTCAAATTGCACCATGATGTATTTGGCCTTGGTAGGAATTTATTACCATTGAGGAGTATGTGAAACTATGGTTTTTAGCATTTTGATAAAAGAAATTCTCCAAGTACTTCGAATAGAAAAGGTTGGATTCCCATGCCAAAACCATATCTCACTTCACAACAACTTAGGCAATATGTTTTTCCTATATATATTTTACCCACAAGCACTAAGGATATGTAGGAATAAAATTTATGAGGCCAAACTCAAAGAGGTATATTCATATTTACTTTTAAATTTTAAATCTACGTGTGGAATTTGGGTTCTTTTTAAAGTTTGCGAGGTTTAAACAAAGTATAGATCACCAGGAGCATGCATATGAACAGGTGGGAAGGAAGTGATCAAACCGAATTTTGTGTATTCTCCTCCACCCAGCTCATGATGTGGTTTAGTGCTTTCTCTGCTTTTTCGATGGGATGTTGCACTCCCCACACTTCTTTGGAGCTATATCTGGTTTTATTCAAAGACATGGACAAGTGAAAATAACAAGGACTCTTCTGGTGGAAAAGCACCCGGAGAGCCAAAGATTTATTTGATTAACACATTATTCTAAATTCTATATAATTTTTTTTTTTTTTGACAAGATTGATCATTAGATTGAATCATTAATTTGCAAGAATTCAATCAAGTCATTTTTTTTTTGGGTAAAGGAAAACTTTAAAAATGGAGACCATTTACCTTAAATACATTACCTTCATCATCTTGGGGTATGGCACCATGTGATGAGCTCTTGGTTACCATGAATGGTCCTTCTCATTTGCTCGGGAAGTTTTCCATGAACAAAGAGTATCACCCTTGAGTTGAACATCGGGATCTTAATTATCTCTAGGTGTAAACTCTTTGTGCTGTTTTTTTTTTTTTATGCCACCACTTCGTTCCTGTAAATGTTAGTGGTAGAGAATACCCGAAGGGTAGCACCAATGTTTTATATATATATATATATTCTATTGATGTAAAATAGATTTTTTTTTTTTTATTATCAACCATGTTCATCCATCTTCCATTCGAGCTCAAGCAAGACCAAAGTAAAGATTGCAACATAAACCTAGTCTTGATTTATCTTCATCAAAGATTACTTCTCATTGTTCATGAAAATAATTACTCTAAGTTCATTAACCAAGATTCAACACCATGTTAAATTTTGATCAAAGAGGGTCATTTTTAACCTAAGCACCATGCTTAATTTAAAGAGACCCATGGATGCATTACATGTGCACATGTAGATGCAATCCCAACTCAAAGCATACGACATAAACAAGAAAAATTATATATATATTTTTTATGGAGATAAATATGAGTAAAGGAGTCAATGAACATTACCTTTGCATTACCTGAGTATACTTACCGACAACATAAGTGTATGGAGTCTAGAAATTGCTTTTAACGGTTGATTTGTGATCCAACTCAAGCAATCATCAAGGCTTCGAGTCACACACATGTGTGGTGTGTATAGATCAAAAGCTTTGATGATAGCAAAGGTCTAGAGAAGAATCCTCCTTCTCTCTCTCTTTTTTTTTCTTTTCCACTTTTTTTACTCTCTTTTTTTTTTTCTATATATATTTCTTATCTCTTTTTTTTTTTCATCCCTCTTTTTTTTTTTTTTCTCTCTCTCTCTCTTTTTTAGCAAGACTAGGCTGACATCATCTTTCTTTTTTTTTTTTTGAATGACCCTTGGTGTGTGGAACTCAGACTCACACCTTCCTCCCCCACACTTGAACTTTTGTGTAAAAGTCAAGTGTGTAAGGTCACGGCCTCCTTTTAAGTGTGTTCCATCACCCATGAGCATCAAAGTTTTGTAGTTGATGAAGCCCCATGTTTTCAAATGTCACACATGACTCCTTGTTCTTATTCGTCTTCACCCGAAATGGTTAGCGACAAGAATACCGAAGGTGCATGCTAACTAGATAACAGGTTCTTGCTTTTATTAAAGAAAAGAGTGCTTTTTTTTATATAACAAGAAATAGAGATTAAGATAGAGGTAAAGAGAAATGAGTTTTTTTAAGGAACAAATTTATTTGAGGGTAAGTGTCATGAGGACAAGGTTATCTCCCGAAAGTGCTTTGTTTTACGCATCAAAGCTCGTCCTTGGGAAACCTTTTTTTTTAAAAAAAAAATTGAAACCAATGTTGGTGGAGTGGTTTCCCCTCCAACACCAACCTTTGTGCGTCGATCTCTAAGCTCATGCCAAAACACTATGAGATTCGCAAAATTTGTGGTACACAAAAGCATCTACAACAACCCTTTCAAAGTTTTTGTGAGCTAGGAGCAAAAAGGGATTGTAGATTTTGTAATTGTTGGCAGAGCTACAGATCAATTCGGGAGATTTTTCATATGAGCATGGAATGGATGGAGCCTTTAGAATGTAACATCCATGTTCATTAATAAAACCTCCCATTCCTGGGGAAGCACTTTCTTTTTCATGATAGATCAGGTCATCCGCAAAACATGGATCAAAAATTATTATTGCGGAGACTGTCTCACGCTCTCCCCAATGGTCAGGAACGAATTCTGATGAGACATCATGTGTGGGCATAGAGGGAGAAAAATGTGTTCTATATGAATTAGTTCACCCTCTATGTGTTGTGAGTGTTCTTGATGTCTCATAAAGGAATTCGAGGAATATGATGATTCTGATCTGGGAATTTCTAAAGCATTCCCAAAATCATCATCAAGGAAAAGGTCATCCTCGAATTCAAAAAGGACATGCATAAGGATGGGACTCATCATCCCAAGAAGTGTGATTGCATGTTCCCACAACAGGAGGTTCCTCAACAACCAAATTATGGGAGGGATTTGAAAGAATTTCAAATTCGGTTTTTAGGTGCCTCCTCTCATTGTTCGGTCTTGACTCTATTGTTTCTACAGGAAACTCGTTATGGATATTTGTGTGAGGGGTGTTTTCAAGGATTTTCTCTAAAATGGTTTTCCCCTCACTAATGAATCTATGCATGAACGAGCCCCACAAAGATTGATCAATTTGGAGAGCAACTTCTTTGCTAAGACCAAAATGGAAGTGATTAACTAGGATGTGGTCAGGCAAAGGAAGGTTTGGGCTGATATGTATAACGTTTAAGAATATGGCCCTTGATGCTCATAGAGTCTCCTTCAATTTTTTTTTTCAGAATTTAATATATTATTTTTTTTTAAAAGGGTTGCTCCCGAACCATGGCTATAAAAGCGGGCGAAGCTCATAGCCATTTATAAGTATGTGATGTGAATGGTGGTGGAGGCTCCAACAAATCGCCCTTCGGAGCCGAAAATTAAAGATTGGAGTGGAATTCATGTGGTAGGGATGGTAATGGTGACGAGGTGTTTTTTTTTTGAATAAATAAATAAAAAGGATACACGGACGACTTGGGTTCGATTCTAGAACAGCTACCGTTCCCCGGCAACGGCGCGAGAGCTTGTTGGTATTTTTTAACGCACACGAGATAAATCCATAGCGCACGGAAAAACCGTTGTAGCTTTCACCGGAGTATTCAGGTATCGATTTCCACGGGGAACGAGAAGTGAACTAGAAGGGATCAAGTACGTCCCAAGAGATGAGGTTGAATAAATATTTTTTGTAGGTGGAGAGGGGTTCTCTAAGGTTTTCTCAAGATTACTAAATACCAAGGTTCAGGCTTACTAAACTCTACTTACTTGAGCAGTGGAACCTTTCCGATTCGCGAAAAGACTGGAAACGGTAATCGGGTCAGGCCGCCAAAAGCTCTGAAAACACCAACACGTGCGTGGTGGACTACAAAGGCCTGGTCGGGAGCCGTCACCCCGGGGCTACCACAACTATTCCGTAGCATTGGGCGCAATCTCGGGTAAACTCTAGCCCGGACACCATGTCTACGCTAGCGATTCTGAAACTAGTTTCACGTAAAAACTAGAGCCTTCTATTGAACGGAGATCCAAAGAAGTAAAATAAAGTAAGCACTGAATTTAGTAAAATAATAATCAAGAAATTACCATAAGATAACCTGGATATTACGCACAAAGGAGTCGGCTCCATAGAGGTACAAGGTTGAGAAGGATCCGACAAAACCCGGCTCCTTCTCTTCACTCTTCCCTCTCCTCTCTTCCTCTTTTCTAACTTATACAACTAGGTGAAGAACACCTAGAGGGACACCACTACATGGTGAAGGAATTGGAATTGAAGCTCAAGTGTGTTGTGTAGTGTGTTGTGTGTTGTCATGGGAGGATGGTGTCTCTTTATATAGGAAAAGAGAGGAGAGAATGGAGGGCCATCCTTGTTCCGAGGGGCATTTGGCGGGTACGAAAGTTTGCACCACATGCAACCGCCGCGTAAAGTCCGTAGCGAACCGCCAGAGAAAGGGCGGAAAATTTGGCCAAAATTTGGCGCCGGCCGCCCGATGCTTGCGCCGGCCACCCCGGGGTTTGGGCCTCCCGGCCCCGGCCTTCTCCCCGTTGCGCGTTTTGTCCCTCACATGTTGGGCCTATGGTGGTGCATGGGCCGATTGTGCGCTGGGTTTGGTCCTCTTGCTTGATTCTCTCTTTCAGCGTATTTCTCAAGGTGCGCTTTCCACTTTATTTGGCATACTTTATTTGTATTTCCATAACCTTCCCGCAAAACAACTTGAAACACCAAAACTCGTGGAACTCGTCGGATAAATAATGTTTGGTTATGTTTTCACATGTAATATTGTATTAGTGGTTCACTTTGGTGGTAGTAAAACATTCATTAATTGAGTGTCAACAGCGTGAGACAACGGCGGCAACACGAATCGGTGCAGAGGATGCATGCGAGGCACGATACTCGCGGTCTAGTTTGGTGGTTTGGGCCTCAAAACCATCGAAGGTAGGTTTACGGGTTTGGGCCTCAAAACCCGTGGCGGTTCCAAAGGCGAAAGGATGGCACATGGTGGCATCACGGAGGTTGCGTGGAAGCAATGCTTCGATGAGGAAGGCGCCGTAATATCGATCCAATTTATCCCAAGTCGGACCACTCTACCTTCGGTTATGTGGCTCGGCTCACTCAATAGGTAGGGGTAGTACGAGAGATGTTGGAGTCTATAAATAGAGGGGCAGTCACCTCCACATAGCGTGGGATCTCAACCTCTCCTGGCTTTCTCTCCGCCGCCAGTTTTCTTTTTATCCTTTTAGGGTTTTCTTCCTCTAGTCTACTTTGCCTTGTGAGATGTCCACTACCAAGACTTTGTAGTTGTTCTTTTTCATGGGAAGAGCAGGCCCTACTCTACTCATGCCCTCTAGGCTTTTGGCTAGAAGAATCGATCTATATCTTGTTTGTTCAAGTTCTTCTTTTCAGGTTTTGGATCTTGTTTTGGTTTGCTATTTCTCTCTTGCAGAATCTTGAGCTGTGAAGTGAGATGGAGCCTTCCTACAAAGGATTTTAGAGTTTTTCCTCACAAGCTCGCTGCTGGATCTGTTCTGGATCAGATCTCATTTTCTTGCGGGTTGCTCTACTTTCTTTGATTCTGAATTGTGTAGCTTAAGGGCTATGATCTTTTTTGAGTAGCACCTGAGCTACCTTAGAGCCTACTCACAATCTCAGGGTCCATTTGGCTTTGCTTTGGTTGTAGATTAGATCTTCTCGGTCAAAATCCATTCTTACTACTTTTGTTAGTCCGACGAGCGCAAAAGAGGGTTAGTACTCTGCTTGAACTACATGCAGTTTTTGTGTTTGCGGTTTCTGTCGATCAGATTGCCCTGCTGACCTGTGATGGCAACTGTCCCGACCTCTTGCTTTGAGCTTTATTGTTCTTGTCTGCTGTGTTAATGACCATCTGCTATGCCAACCACTTCGAGCTCTCACCAATGGTCGGTATCAAGTTTTCAAAGGTCGACAAGTTGTTTCAGAGGTCGGTGACCTTTCCTCAGAGGTTGGTGACCTTTCTCTAGAGGTCAGTGAGTCATTCTCGTGAGTCCTCGACCTGTTGGAGAGGTCGAGTTTTGCTTAGCCTTGAGACCGAAGCCGTTTGAGTGGTCGAGACCAGTTTTGTTGTTCTTACGTCTGCGCCGACCCGGTCTTTTCGAAGCCGGCAAGTCTTCTCGATCAGGTTGCTTGTGATGGACAACCCTGTTGATTGGTAAGATCTATCTTGCGCCGTCCGATTGATCCGCTATACTCTAGAACATCTCCTAGAGTATCCACCCACTTGTTGGGTCATGATCTTTTCGTGCTTTGCTTCTTTAGTTCTTGGGGTCATGATTTTGGGATAGCGGCTAATCATTTCTTTCAATAAGAAAATTGAGGCTCCTATTCACCCGCTCCTCTGGTCGCCTATTACCGGTCCTTCAAAACCAAATGGGTTTTTAGAAATAAGCAAGATAAAGATGGCATTGTAGTGAGAAACAAAGCAAGACTTGTGGCTCATGGTTACACTCATGTAGAGGGTCTTGACTTTAGTGAAACATATGCACCGGTTGTAAGATTGGAGGCAATTAGAATCTTATTAGCCTATGCTTGTGCCCATGATATCAAGCTTTATCAAATGGATATGAAAAGTACATTTCTCAATGGCTACATCAACATCAATGAGTTATTCTATGTTGAGCAACCTCCTGGTTTTGAAAATGAGAAAAAAGCCCAACCATGTTTACAAGCTCAAGAAGGCATTATATGGTTTGAAGCAAGCACCTAGAGCATGGTATGAGAGATTGAGGGATTTTCTACTCTCTAAAGGGTTCAAGATGGAAAAGGTTGATACTACTCTCTTCAATAAGAAAATTGGCAATGACTTATTTGTGTTGCAAATATGTGTTGATGATATTATATTTGGATCAACCAATCAAGAATATTGTGAAGAGTTTGGAAAAATGATGGCCAAAGAGTTTGAGATGTCCATGATTGGTGAATTTAGTTACTTCCTTGGTCTTCAAATCAAGCAAATGAAGAATGGCACCTTAATTTGTGAGTCAAGACAAGTGCATAAGGGACATGATCAAGAAGTTTGGATTGCAAGATGCAAAGCCTATCACTACTCAATGGGAACAAATGGTCATTTAGATAGTGACTCTAGTGGCAATAAGGTGGATCAAAAGTTGTATCGGTCTATGATTGGAAGCGTACTCTATGTGACGCATCAAGGCCGGATGTGATGTTTAGTATGTGCATGTGTGCAAGATATCAAGCCTCACGTAGAAAAGCCATCTCAAGGCAACCAAGAGAATATTGAGGTACTTGAAGCATACACAAGATGTTGGACTACGGTATCCCAAGGGGTCAAATTTTGAGCTTATTGGATATTCAAACTCGATTATGCGGGATGCAAGATCAATAGAAAGAGCACTAGTGGCTCATGTCAACTACTTAGAAGATCTTAGTGTCATGGTCATCAAAGAAGCAAAATAGTATTGCACTTTCAACCGCGGCCGAATACATTAGTGCCGTAGTTGTTGTGCTTAATTGCTATGGATGAGATCAACTTTGAGTGGCTTTGGAATCAATTTCGACCAAGTGCCATTGCTATGTGACAATGAGAGTGCTATCAAGATGACAAACAACCCGGTTTAACATTCAAGAACAAAGCACATTGACATAAGGCATCATTTCATTAGAGATCATCAACAAAAGGAGGATATCTCAATTGAAAGTGTTGGCACTCGATGATCAACTTGCTGATATATTTACCAAGCCACTTGATGAGAAGAGGTTTTGCAAGCTAAGGAATGAGTTGAACATTCTTGATTTCTCAAACATGAGTTGAATGCACCCCTACTTATCGACATGCCTCTCCTTCTTCAAAGCAAGGTAAAAGTTGTTTATCATGGCATTCATACTATGCTAAGGACTTATTAGAGCATATAGACATATAAGTGAAATCTAGGAGCATTCATGAAAATCAAATGAATTTGATGTATGTATCGTACCACTATTGCTTCCATGCTTGATATGATCTAGTGGTGGCATATGACCTGTTTGTGAGCTTGCAATCCTAGTGTTAAATTTAGATATATTGCTATAAGTGTTTAATTCAACATAGGCAAGATAACCCTTTCATGAGGTGTGAAGAAGCTTGTCTTTGATTCAAACAAAATTAAATGTCTTTGGCAAGCTATCTCAATTGAATCAAATTTGTAAAATTTGATCCTAACTCTCCCAAATCAAAAGAACTTGATCATAACCTTTTAAGTAATAGATGACAAAGGGGGAGAAGTTAGTCACAAAGATAAGATATGAAAATGGAAAGGGGTCAACAATATGAGAATGGAAAGGGGTCAACAAAATTTTGAAGCACGCAAAGTAGGGGAGCAAGCTCATAAACCAATTGGTTGCATTTGATTGTGCATTAACATATGACTTTCTCATTGCACATATATTTACTTTTCATATACATGCTTGTGTGGTGTATGCTAGTATAGAACTTGTATGATGAATGAATAACTAGCATGCATAGGTGATAGCTAGACATGTGATTTTCAAGTGAATCAAGAACCTTGCATATAATGTTGATCTCATAGGGTTCTTGAGTTTTTGATGAATGTCTAGTGATTCATGGTGCTAAGGATGGTGTGAATGGCAACTTCGATTGGTATCACACTTCAAAGGTCCATCTCTTACACCTTAGCATCATTTTGGTAGAATTACTCTCCCACAACTCATAATTCATGCATATGTGCAAAGCTTTCAAATCCAAACTCTATGCACATATATAGGGAGAGCTAATGCTACCAAAATCAAATTTGTAATGATTGTCCAAACCTTATTCATGATCAAATTCATTGGACAAGCATGACAAGTTCAAAATCTTTTATCATAATATCCTTGTGAAGGGTTGTCATCAATTACCAAAAAGGGGGAGATTGAAAGTCCGTAGTTTGGTTTTGGCAAATTGATGAAACCATAGGACTAACCTCTATGCTTAAGTGTGACTTAGATGAGGTGGTCCTAGCCAAGTGATGGAGCAAGGTGATCATGGTGGATGGATGGTGATGATTCAAAAAGATGATCAAGTGCTCAAGCTTGGAAAGAAGAAGAAAGAAAAAAAAAAAATGGGCTCAAGGCAAAGGTATAACCTATAGGGCCATTTTTAGTTTACACTCAAGACACCATAGAGGGTGTGAGTGATTTAGTATCGATAGCCATACTATAAAGAGGGGAAATCTTTTGGTTATTCTGCGATCGTTAAGTGCCACTAGGTGAAGTCATTCATGTTGATGCATTAGGACCTAGTGTGCTAACTTCTGACCCTTGCAAAATGCTTTGAAAAATGCTAACACATGTGCACATGGAGTACACTTATTGTGGTTGGCGTCTTGGAAGCAAGGGCGAAGTGATTCGAGTTGAAAGTGCCTCTGGATGGGCATCGGACGCTGCATCGGACTCATGATCGATGCGTCCGATGCATTTGGCAGTGAAGTGCAGTGTTGCAGGTTGCATCAGACGCTACACCGAATGTTGGGGTCCGTGTGTCCGATGCACCTGACTGCCTTGAGCGCAGTGAGTTACATCACATCGAACTCACAGGTTGTGTGTGTCGACGTCATCAGACGTGTCCGATGTGATGCCAAGAATCGTGCGAGACTTACGGTCTGAGCTAGCAACTTGCACAGACTCATTGGTGCGTTTGATGCATGCCCATCGGACGCGTTTGATGTGATTTTTTGCCGCTCAGAACCTTACTGGACTCGTATCGGACGTTGGAAATAGTGGACAACATCGCGTCCGATGCAGGTGCTGCTGCGTGCGGGGTTTTGACTCACGGAACACATCAACGTGTTCGATGCAAGGGCATCGGTGTGTCCGATGTAACACTAACCCACACAGTGTAATAAATGTGACTGCAACACCCCTGGTGTTAGGCTCACATTTCAATTGCATTCATGAGCATAAGCACCATTTAACCATGAGCATTCATAATGCATATCATTTCATGTATGAAACATGCTTGTTTATGCTAGCTATGCTTATGCTTATTATTATGAATGCAAGTGATGACCATTTTTGTGCTCTAGAGCAGCTTAGTTATGCTTGGGATGTCATTTGGGACAATGTTCATGTTGGTCATTAGGGCTAATTATGCTTCTAAATGATAGTTGACTTGGTTTGACCTTTTAAAGCGAATTTGATTGACCTTTTATAAAATGGGTGATGCAATGCTTTTCATGATTTGGGCCCTTAATAAAAAAAGTAGACAATTTTATATGGAACAAAAGATGTTTAATGACCTTTCCATGAAAATGCTTGTATCATGCTCAAAAAGTGGGTAGAATGGAGGAATAGGGGCTGTTTTTGTTAAACCCGGATTTTGGTTAAGTCTTTTGAATGAAATTTGTTTGGATGCTTTTAATTCAAAATGTAGGCCGATCTGGACCAAGACCTCTATTCTGAAATGTTCAAAATTTTATGCTTGTCATTTCACCTTTTATGACCATTAGCTAATTCAGCTCGGTTGGGTGGCTAATAGGGTGTTTAGAGGGGGATTAGGGCATGTCGGCTGCCGTAGGGCCGACAGCCCCCTCAGCCTGACCTATCGGCCGGTCAGCACCCGACAGCGGCCCTATTGGCCATGCTTTGTGTTGAAAGGGGCCGTGTCATCGCGGCCGAGTCCCGGCATGCGCCGCCGCCGTGGCGTGGCGTCCGCGTGGTGTCGTCTCCAGCCGCGCCACCGCCCGTCCTGCGCTATTTAACGCAATGCCACGCCCGCACTCCCTCTTTCCGCCTTCCCGCCTTGCCTACGCCGCCCGCTCATCCCACCGCCTCACCATTGCCGGCGACGAGGGAGGACAGCGGAGCTGCCGGCCAATTCCACCTCCACCGTTCACCCTCACTCCCTATCCAACCTTATAAATCACCTCGCTACCACATGCACCAACCGCATGTGCCCTTGGATCGATGAAAGGAGCCATGGCGAGCCCCGAATCGACGACCTTGCCGCCGCCACCGTAGCCTCGTTGGAGCTCTGCTGTGGGTAAGCTCGGACCACCGTCCACCGTTTCCATTTCTTTCTCACGTCTCGTGATCGCCATATCGTGTTGGTGCTAGCGTGAGGACAAATCGTTGTTTCGTGGCCTCGGCTCACGAAACATGTCTTCGCCGCCCGGCGTGTCCTCGCTATCGCGTGGCGCCTGCGTGGCTATTATTGGCGTTTCTTAGCGTCATCACTAGGATTGATATATCCTAGCAACGCCACCATGAAATGCCTGTTGGTATTCTGCAATGTTTACAGAACAAGTCCGCAAGCACACGAAAATACCGTTGTAGCATTTCACCCGGAAGTATTCAGGGTATCATTATTTATATTTTCCCAAAGGATGGCATGGTGTAAAGTCTCTAATATGGATATGTATAAGATAACATGACTATACAATATACCAATGTTCATAACAGGGGTAAACATGATATAGTTCAAGATAGTATGACACACTCTCAAGCCAATCTCAAGGATAAAGATAAAAGGTAGAATAAAGAATAAAAGAATAAATCTAACATGGAGCAGGCATATCCTAAATAGCTATGTTAAGGGAGCACATACACATACATGCTTTTATACTATTAGAGATTCTAAGTTAAGATAGCCTTGGTCACTATTGACTCACTTCAGGCACCGGCTTATACCCAGCGCGGTACCTACCTCCGGCTTCTGACTCTACGCCATACAAAAGGCGTGGGGGGATTACAAGGGACGAACAGGGCTGTCACCACCTGCTTTGCCTACCACCTCGTCCGTCCGTGTACGAGGCAAACAAAGGTATCCTCTAGCCTAGACACCACATCCAAGCTATTGACTACTACTCTAGTGATGATCAGGGTGACCTGTTGTTGGTATTTCTTAGCGTAAGCAGGATAATCCGCAAGCGCACGGAAAGTACCGTTGTAGCACTTCACCCGGAAGTATTCAGGGTATCGTAATTTCCACAGGGAACGGGTGTTAAGTCTGTTCTAACTAGTTACCTAGAGAAAGATGAAGAAGGTAGACTTGGGTAGTGATGTTCTACTCTAGTGATTAGGCTAAGTCAGGCTAACTTCACATCGGTAAGTGTTACTTCGGGCACCGGATCGCACCTGGTATGCCAAGTGATGCCGGCCTACAGCTCTACTCCGTAACTAGACGTAGAGGAATACTAAGGGCGAACAGGGCTGTCACCACCTATCCCCTACCTCACTACCGTGGGTTGCACAAAGACAAGCGAGGGTGATTTATAACTTAGGCACCACGTCTACGCTATTTATCACTACTCTAGTGTTGGCCGGGAGCTTACGTCTTCATCGAGTCCTCTACTAGAGCATTCACCGAAAGGTGACAACGAACCCGTATACTAAAACGAGAGAGAATGATAACTTGAACTTAAGAATAATAGCTGAAAGTAAAACACGAATTTCTTACTCAAAGTAGTATGAAGATCCGTAGAGGTACAAGTGTGGAGACGGGGCCGGCCAGTTCGGCACTCCATCCACCGAAAGTGTATGAAAGCAAAGCGGCGTACCGCAGGTAGAGGGGTCGCTACTCCTCTTTTCTCCAACTTTTCCTCTCTCACTCCCTTCTAAGCGATTGGTGCTTCTACTCTTCTCTATGTGTGTGCAAGTGAAGTGAATTCCCAAAGGAATGTGTGTTGCTTTGTAGAGGGGGAGTGAGGCTCCTTAAATATATGGGCAAGGGCGGTTTCCGGGAGCTTTTGGCGGGAGTTTTGGCGCCAAACACGAAAAGCACCGTATGCAACCGGCGCTACACCTCCGGGACGAGTCACGAGACAAGGCACGGTGGGATCGGGCCGAGCCAGCCTTGCGCGCGCCGTGGCGCCATCGGCCCGAGGTTTGGCCCGCCTCGCCTTCATCTTTTCGCGAGGTGGGCTTGTGGCCCACTCCGGGTTGCGTCCCCGCGGTGCTTTGGACTGTTTGAGTCGAATTGGCCTGCTTGTGTTCCCCTTATCCAAACCATAGTCTCGTAGTGCGCTTTTGACCTTTATTTGGCGTGTTTCCACTTTTATACCTGCAAAATATATTTTCTTCGAATACAAGTGGAACTAGGTTAATAGCAAAGGTTTATGCGATAAAAAGCGAGCTATCTCTTTATATTTTGAACTAAGTTGGTGGTATAAGATGACCGATTTTGACCGGTC
Organism: Hyparrhenia diplandra; assembly: GCA_015847255.1. Classification (NCBI taxonomy): domain Eukaryota; kingdom Viridiplantae; phylum Streptophyta; class Magnoliopsida; order Poales; family Poaceae; genus Hyparrhenia; species Hyparrhenia diplandra. Next base: position 67,895 of record JADLZK010010860.1, on the reverse strand, counting down.
AACAACTCCCCACACTTAGTCTTTACTCGTCCTCTTGTAAAGTGCGGGACCAAGTGGGTTAACCTCATCATGAAATTCAAAGTCTGCATAAAGATTATTCTAAACTTCACCTTCTTTGTGAGCATTCAAGGTGGCTACCAAATTATCATGAATAATTGAACAATGGAATAGCTTGGATTCCTATCTTTTTACTTCTACTCTTGCACATAGACTTGGTTTTAATTTTTTGAAAAGAAAATAGCATTGCTCCATGGTCGATTCTCACAAGAGTTGCTCATATATGTGGATTGGTTCCTCACCAAAAACTCTTAGCTTTGTCACTCACACTCATTTCAATATTTATGTAGGGTTTACGGAGATCTTTGGAAAATGACAAAGTGCATACTTACCTTGTATATATTGTCGGGTCAAGCTCCGGATCTTAGGAGGGAAGCGTCATAGCCCCGTCGAAATGTGCAAGTGTGTGTGTGGAACATGAGGTGTAGATGTATATTTTTGTCACTCTGTTGTATTATGATTCTCCTCTAAGTTGTAATGCCTTGGAGAAGAATATGGGCTATTTGCTATATTATTATATATATTATCTATATATTTTTTTTTTTTTTTTTTTTAGGGCGGGCTTCTTTTGCACGCCATCTTTTATTGACTGACATGTGTCCATTTTTTTTTGAATAGCCCATATCTTATTCTTTTGGCGTATGAAATGTGCTGGAGAATATCATGATGAGAAGAGAGTGATTCTTTTTTGGTGGATGGAAAAGGTGTATGTTGCAACTCTTAGTGTGAGAGTTGGCTTATTTGGTGGGTGTATGTGTATTTCGATCTTGGGAGTATGAAACTCTCTCATTAGTGATCTCGGAACCTGACAAAACTCAATATAAAGCAAATAGCTATTTGTGGATATGTAAACTATAAATCAGGCTTTTGGTAGGAATTTAATCTAGATCGAACACGGAGCATGCTTATTTGAATTTTTGAAAAGAAATCCAAGTCTTATTGCAAGGGAGAGCAAAATTCAAGTCATCCTACTATATCTAAAAGAGTTGCTCATCAAAGCATAGGGTTTTAGTGAGGAATAAAATATATGCTAACTAATATTCATTTAAGAGATATAGAGGTGGAGTTCATGAACAAATTAATCATTGTTATTATATTTTTAATATTTGAATCTTGTTGAGGAGATGGCACAAGTAAGAAATTTAGAATTTCAGAATTTTTACCTTGTAGTGCATGCGCGGGCCTCTCCCCCCACACTTGTTCCTTTAATAATGTAAATTGACAGAGACAAAAAAAGGGAACAAGTGTGCAAACAAGATATTCAAATATTCAACTCTATTTCATCAGGCATTTTACATTCATGAACAAAGAAATAAATAAAAGGGAAAATAAGAAATTTAAACTATGCCTGATCAAGAAGGGAAATTCCTAGACGCGCTCTAACTAGGGACATAAGTAACGCCAGCTGCTTCTGCTAGTTTTGCCACTTTATTATTGAACCTAAACTCTTCTATTTCCTTCTCTTCATGTAGGTTACTAATTTTTCATCTAGTGGCATCTAGTTCATCCTGGGTAAGCCAGTAGAGGTCTCTAAGGCTTCATATTTAATTAGCAGGGCAGTTGCGGATTGTTCTACTTCCTCGTCTTCCTCATCACTACTTTGATATTGCCCAGCTGGCCTAGTGATAGGAGGAGGGCTGAGATACCTTCTGACTTTCAGCGGAGGTGACTGGGGCTGTGAAGCTCCAGGCCTACGCATTAGTCCTTTACCGTATCCCCCTTTCGGCTTTTTATAACCATAGACGGTGAATGAAGAGTCTAAGCCATCCGAGGACGAGCTAGAGCGTGTACTATTTGAAGACGTCACAAAGGAGTGTGTTCTAGATTTTCTACTAGTTTCTTGCTTCGAAAACGATGTCTTCGTTCTAGATTGCTCGGTGGTGCGTTCACTTGTTTCTTTAGAAGGTGATCCTAATGCTAAGGGTGTTTCTGAACATAGTAAATCTTTTGTCTTCACAAGAGAGTCATATCTACTTGTCATGATGGGTGTGCTAGGAGTTCGTGCAAAGGAGGGAGAGGAAATGGTGTGGTGCGGTTTGGAATGAAGGAAGATGTTGTATTTATAGGTAAAACGGAAGTTTTTTAGCCAAGCACCATCAGTTCGAGGATAGGAACACCGAGACAAAGCGGTTAGCAGAGGACGGACACAAGGGGACTCCCCCCCCCAAGCCGGCCGCACTATTGGCGCGGTCGCGCCAGGGGCAGGGCCACCTGTTCCCTGTCTTATCCCAATCCCTGTCCCGTGTTATCCTCTTCCCGCCCCAGTGTGTTTTTATTATTTTTTTTTTTTATTCGCGCCAAACCACTAAAAAGAGAAAAAAAAGAAAGAAAAGGGAGAAAAGTTCTTTTCTATTTTTGGGTTTTTATTACCAACTCTTAAATAAACATTATAAAGCAGGAAAAAAAAGCATGTAAACATGGCAGGAAATTAATTTTTAAATTTTTCAAAGCTTACTAACTTTATTAGTTCTATGGATTTATTTGATTCATGAGAAGGTTCAAGAAAAAAACTTTTTAAGCGTTGGCCATTTACCTTGGATGTATTACCTTCGTCGTCTGAATAGTGACGGCTCCATGTGGTGCAACGTTGGCGGCGACATATGGCCCTTTCCATTTGCTTCGAGTTTTCCTTCGCCGAAAAGTTTCACTCGAGAGTTAAAGAGTAGTACCTTATCTCCTTCTCGGAATGTTTTGTGCCGGATTCGGCGATCGTGCCATCTCTTTGTTCTTTCTTTGTATAATCTGGCACTGTGATATGCCTTCTCACGCCATTCCTCTAGCTCAGTCAGTTGCTTTTGCCTGTTTTGCCCAGCTAGCTTGAGGTCCATGTTCCATGTTTTGATTGCCCGATGAGGCTCGGTGTTCGAGTTCTCACGGCAAATGACAACTCTTGCCATAGACCATCTGAATGGTGACATGCCAATGGGAGTTTTGTAAACCCCTGTATGCCCATAGTGCATCAGGTAGCTTATCCTTCCAGCCTTTTCCCATTGAGTTGACAGTCTTTTGCAGGATGTTCTTGATCTGCTTGTTCGAAGTTTCAGCTTGGCCACTTGTTTGGGGATGGTGCGGGCGTAGCTATGTTATGCTTGGATCCTAGTTCCTTGAAAGGTTAGAAAGACTTGTCGGTGAAGTGGGATCCTCCATCACTTATAACCATCCTTGGAGTTCTAAAGCGCGGGAAGATTATCTCGTGGAACATCTTTCTTGCGTGCTTGGAATCAGCGGCTCGTCATGGCAATGCTTCCACCCATTTGGATACATAGTCGACTGCAATGAGGATGTATTCACTGTCATGGGATTTTGGAAAGGGTCCCATGAAGTCAATACCCCAGAACATCGAAGACTTCTACTTGCGGGTTGTAGTGGAGGGGCAAAGCATTGCGTGAGGTGATGCCTCCTTGCGGTAGCACTTGTGACACCTTCGATGAATTCTTTGGTGTCATGGTACATTGTTGGCCAGTAGAATCCGCACTGCCAAATTTTGGCTTGTGTACGGAACACTCCATAGTGACCTCCGTATGGAGCTGCATGGCATTTTTCTATGATCTCTTGACCTTCCTTGGTGGGCACACACCTTCTTAACATGCCGTCTGAACATACCCTATATAGGTACGGATCATCCCACAAGTGGCGTCGGCTTTCTGCCCTCAACTTTTGTCGGGATTCGCCGAGTGGTACATAACCTGAAACCATAAAATTCACAATATCTGCATACCATGGGGTTATGTCCTCCACCTTGAGGAGCATGTCGTCGCGTAGAAAATCATTAATGGGTAATTCCTGCATGTTAGTGAATTGCAAACGCGACAAGTGATCCGCTATAGTATTCTCTACTCCCTTTTTATCTTTTATTTCAAGGTCAAATTCTTGGAGTAAAAGAATCCATCTGATAAGTCTAGGTTTGGCATCTTTCTTAGAGAGCAAATATTTCAATGCAGCATAATCAGTGTAAACAATCACCTTTGATCCCACTAAATAAGATCTAAACTTATCTATAGCAAAGACAACGGCTAGGAGCTCGTTTTCAGTAGTGGCTAATTTAATTGGGCTCCTGTTAACGTCTTGCTAGCATATACAATGGTGTGATGCTTTTTATCTTTGGTTTGGCCAAGGACCGCACCAACAGCGTAGTCACTAGCATCACACATGATTTCAATGGGTAGCGACCAATCGGGTGGTTGGATGATTGGTGCTGAGATGAGTGCTTCCTTAAGGGTGAGAAAAGCTTTCATGCACTCATCAGTGAACTCAAAGGGTGCATCCTTAGCTAACAGGCTTGTCAGGGGTCTAGAGATGTGTGAAAAATCTTTTATGAAACGCCTATAAAACCCTGCATGGCCTAAGAAACTACGGATTCCTTTTACGTTCACAGGGGGAGGTAGTTTTTCGATTACTTTAATTTTTGCCTTATCTACTTCAATCCCCCTCTCGGACACTAGGTGCCCGAGGACAATGCCCTCTCGGACCATGAAGTGGCATTTTTCCCAATTAAGAACTAAGTCCTTTTCTTGGCATCATTGCAAGACTCTATCTAGGTTCTTTAGACAACTATCGAAAGATTTTCCATAGACAGAAAAGTCGTCCATGAAAACTTCCATGATCTCTTCAATCATGTCCGATAAGATAGACATCATGCACCATTGGAATGATGCGGGCACATTACACAACCCAAACGACATTCTCCTATAAGCGTATGTTCCATACGGGCATGTGAAAGTGGTCTTGCTTTGATCATCAGGGTGGATAGGGATTTGATGATATCCGGAATACCCATCTAGGAAAGAAAAGAAAGAGTGTTTAGTTAACCGCTCCAACATTTCATCAATGAAGGGGCGGGGAAGTGATCTTTCTTTGTTGCCGCATTGAGTTTTCGGTAATCTATGCACATTCTCCATCCTGTGACGGTACGTTGAGGGATGAGTTCATTTTTAGCATTTTTAATTACCGTCATGCCTCCTTTCTTAGGTACCACCTGGACGGGACTAACCCAGTCACTGTGTGGTATGGGATAGATTATCCCGGCGTGAAGAAGTTTGAGGACTTCCTTCTTCACGACTTCTCTCGTCTCATTATTGAGCGGTGTTGGGGTTCACGTGAGGGTGTGTTTTTCGGGACAATAGGAATACGATGAGGGGGCTTGCCCGATGAGAGCAAGTGTGTTTTTCGGTGTCTCATCGGGCAACCTGCTCGGCAACATCGTCAGTCGGCGCGGCATCGAACCCAACCCGGAGAAACTCAACGCCATCATGAGAATGAAGCCTCCCCAGAATATCAAAGATGTCTAGAAGCTAACTGGATGCATGGCGGCCCTAAGCCGCTTTGTCGCACGGCTAGGTGAGAAGGGCCTACCATTCTTTAAACTCCTCAGGGCCGGCGTGGCGTTCAGGTGGACCAATGAGGCTCAAGTGTCTTTCTCCAGTCCTGGTGGCCCCGAACGACGGTGAGGAGATGCTACTCTACATCGCGGCGACCAACGGGTGGTTAGCACCACCCTGGTTGTTGAGCGCGCGGAGGAAGGGCACGCGTACCCCATCCAGAGGCCGGTCTACTACATCAGCGAGGTACTAAACGAATCTAAAGTTTGGTATCTCCATATTCAAAAATTGATATATGGTATCCTCATCACGTCGCGCAAGCTTCGCCATTACTTCGAGATCCATCCTATCTCGGTGGTTTCCGATTACCCACTGGGAGACATCTTGCACAACAAGGATGCCAATGGCCGCATCTGCAAGTGGGCAATTGAGCTTAGCATGTCCAACATCGAGTACAAGAGCAGGACGACCATCAAGTCATAGGCTCTTGCAGATTTCCTCTGTGAAGGGACAGATCTGGAGACTCCTCTCGAAGACAACAGTAAAGAACACTAGACAATGTATTTTGACGGCTCTCTCAACATCGATGGACCCGGAGTAGATGTCTATATTATATGGCCCACCGGGGACAAGCTCAGATATGTCCTTCGGTTACACTTCCCGGCATCCAACAATGCTGCAGAATACGAGGTTGCCCTTCACGGCCTCTGCATAGCTGTTCAGCTTGGCATCAAGCGTGTACAGGTGTTCGGTGACTCCGCTCTTGTTGTCAAGCAGGTCAACAAGGATTGGGACTGTAAAAGCGAGAAGATGGACGCATACGTGGCAGCGATCAGGAAACTGGAAGGCAAATTCTATGGCCTCAGCTTCAAGCACGTGGTCCGGGACTATAACCAGGCTGCCGACGAGCTCTCCAAGCTCGGCTCCTCCCGGGCCAAGGTGCCAGCAGGTGCCTTCATGGAGTATTTGTGGAAGCCGTTAATCTAGGAGTGAGACGACGAAGTACTAGACCCCACCGCCGACCAGATCGTTGCTACCCTTTCCCGACCAGTTGATGAAGATTGGCGGGTCTCGATCATCAAGTATTTGACAGAGGCTCTCGTACCCGAAGACAAGACAGAATAGGAGCGGCTTATCTGGCGTAGCAAGAATTATGTTCTGGTCGATGGGTATCTTATGCGGAAAAACTCAGGTGAATGAGTACTACAAAAGTGCATATCCGAGGACGAAGGCATTAAGCTCCTCGATGAGATCCATAGCGGCACTTGGGGCAATCACACTGCATCTCGGACTCTGGTCAGCAAGGCTTTTCGAGCAGGATTCTATTGGCCAACAGCTGTGGCCGACCGCGAAGCACCTGGTCCGTCACTGCATGAACTATCAGTTCTTCGCCAAATAGATTCATGTCCCAGCACATGAGCTTCAAACCATACCGGCAAAGATGGCCTTTTTCGTCTTTGGGACCGGGGCGCCATTTGGCCTTTCAAGACAGCGCCTGGTGGCTTCAAGTGGATTTTCATCATGATCGACAAATTCTCAAAGTGGATCGAGTATATGCCGCTGGTCGACGCCAACTCATACAAAGCAGTAGATATGCTCAATGATATTATCCATCGCTTCGGTATTCCCAATTCCATCATTACCGACCTGGGTAGTACCTTCACTGGCAGTCACTTCGGGATTTCTGTGAGGAGAAAGGCATCAAGGTTAAGTATGTCTCGATGGCGCATCCATGAGCAAATGGGGCGAAGCGAGCTAACGGCATGATACTCGGCATAAGAAGCGTATCTTCCGACCCGCATGGCAAGTACCCGGGCAGATGGTTGAAGGAGCTACCCGTGGTATCTGGGGACTACGCACCCAGCCCAGTCGCAACACGGGTGTGTCCCCATATTTTATGGTGTTCGGATCGAAGTGTTCTACCAGGCCAGATATTATGTTCCGATCTCCTCGCATTGAGAACTACAATGAGGAAACATCCGACGCTGCCTGAAGACGACATTTACCCTCTCGAGGAGCATCGCTTAACCTCTTGCACCAAAACTGCCAAGTACCTCGAGGGCGTCAGGCGCTACTACAACCGCAATGTGTGGGATTGAGCCTTTGCAGTGGGTGACCTAGTCCTACAGTGCAAGCAGAAGAGCGTTCACAAGTTGGGATCTCACTGGGAGGGCCCCTTCAAAGTAAAAGAGGTCACCCGACCAGGTTCTTACAGGTTAACCGACATGGATGATATCGACATCCCCAACTCATGGAACATCGAGCTCTTTGCGGCGATTCTATCCCTAAGCAGGATTCGTGTAAGCGGATATGTATCATGTTTACTTATTTTCAATTCTTTCAATAAAGCAATATATGGTGGTTTCGGCTACATGATTTCTCGCAAATCTAATTTTGCTTTGAGTTTGTTTATTTGCCAACCACTATGTCACTGAACCCCCTAGAGCAGGCCCCGCCTCCCGGCCATTTCCACAAGATGCGTCGCGACTGGTAAGCCCCCGCATAGACTGGCAAATCGGCGGGAGCTCCCCGATGATGTTGAACAGCCCAATAGCTTGCTCGAGCATCACGCCTCCCTCGCTACGGTTATACCAACACATCGGGGCTAGGGAAGGCGTTCGCCATATGGTGACCAGACTACAACGCTTCGACTTCGACACACAAGTTATGCATGCAAAAATAAAACCTTAAAACGTGTTCATGCCACCCACAGCCGGGCGTGGCTCGGCGAACCCATCAAGTGTTTTCATGCTTAAATTAAACAAAAAAAAAAAGTACTTCATGCCTGGGGTGCGTCGTCACCCGGGACTTCTTCTTCTTCTTCAAGCAAAGGGATTCATAATCGCCGTCGAGTGTCGCCCGCCTCATCACCGGTCCGCGGGTTGTCGGCGGCATCCGGGGCGTCCCAAGTCGCGTAGTCGGTCTTGGGGCCTTGTGGACTAACGCTGGGATAGTGGGAGTGCACCACGGCGAGTGTGTGTCGGCGGCGTCGTGTACGCGCGTCGGAGAAACTCCTCAAAGTTTTTCCCACATGACGCCCACCCGCTCGAACACATTCTCGGCCCCGTCGGTGGCGCCCCGGCTCACACGGACGCTCAACCGCTGCACCGTGGATCGCGTCGGAGGATCCGCTCCGTGTTCCTCGCCACAAGGCAACATCAACGTTGAGGTCACGAGCCTTCATCCTCACCGCAGCCACGACGAGCTGCCAAGGTAGAAATGGATCACTATCGATCCACTCCGACTACATTGCGGGGAATATATGGAGTTCGAGTACACATACCGTCATGATCCGCCATTGTGTTCCGGACCTCCTCCCTCGGCGCTCCATCTCGGCGTTGGCTTGCACGACCTGCTCCTGGAGGGTCTCTGCTGCTGACCTCATACTCTGCAGGTAACCAAAAAGTTCAAGAATTTTGTTAACTAATCGAGCTGCTCAAGTCCTCACGAGAGTTTTCGGACGATGGAACAATGAAAGAATTTACCAAGGATCTGCTCTTGGGTGTCGCGGTGAGTCCGCTCCCTCCCTAATGGTGAGCCGAGTGCGCTCCTCCTCCAGCTGCGCAAGACGCTTAGACGCCATACGGGCCCGCCTTCGCCTCGGCAGACCTCTCTTCCTTCCCTCCTGGCCCGGCGCGGCAGGCGTCCTCTTCCAGCTGAGCCCGCACAGCCTCCGAGCGCTCCCGGTCGGCGTTCAGCGCCCCGCCCCCTCCCCGGGTGAGGGGCCTGACGATTGGCGGCGGCACCTCCGGCATGATCCGCCACCAGCCCGGTCGCTTAGCGGCCGCCGCCCGCTCTACGGCGAGCTGGTCGCGCTCCCGAGCGAGGTCTGCCCGCACCTGGTTGGATAGTGCCAGGGCCTCCTGGCGTGTGCCCATTCTGCCCGGAGTTGGCTGGATCTCCCTCGGCACGTAGATGATGAGAAAAGAAATTGAGCCAAAAAGAAACAACGGCGACGAAATCATGAGTCGAAAACATACTTGAGACATTCCGCGGACTCCGCCATCTGACGGGCGAGGCGTCCCCTCGTCCCTCCTCCTCTGGCTCGGCGACCGGCTCGCGGCCCGGGCAGCGTCTGCAGCAGCGCGTCGTGGGTACTGTTCCTCCTCGTCCAGTCCTACGCCCATCCTCGACTTGATGTCATCCAGTGGGACTAGGGACGCCCGGGCGACGAGTCGACAGGGGCAGTCGCCGCGCCATCTCAGACCGCTGGCCGCCTGTTCTGAGCCCCACATCGGCATCATGCGGCACGGCCATCACAGAGGCGTGACGGTGGTAGTCCCTGGGACCGACCAACGGCTCTCGCGCCGTTGACTCCAAAGGCGCCATGTCAAGTGCCCCCCGAAGATGTCAATCAGCAATGGATCGAGTAGGTTCCAGTCAATAAGAAGCATTACACTTACACCGAGATGCAGCATTCTCCACGAGCGCGGCCACCAGGGCGCCCGCTGCCGCTTGCGCTCCCACCGACGCCGGGCGTGGCCCTAAATGCCCCGCCGATGTCATGGCGCGCGGTGCCGGGTGTCCCGGTAGTGTCGCGCCGCTCCGGCGCGACCACCGTGGTGGTGACAAGTAGACAGCGCAGTCAAGAATATCGCACAAATGTGCGACATCGACAAACAAAACAAAGAGTCCAGCAATTACCTCGGGAACAGTTTCTTCATCTTCTTCATTGTCGGACAAAGACAAGTTGCTGATGGCTGGTTCTCTCTCTTCGCCAAGGCGCCGCCACGGGTGCCCAAAGTGACCTTCCTCCTCAAAACCCCAGCCCGGGCAATGGGTCCTCGAGGGTGCATTTGCCGCGCGCCCGATCCTCGATCCACCGGCACCGCCCCGCCTCCTTGCTCGGCGGCCGCAGCTGCGTTGGCCATGGCGGCTGCACGGACCGAGTCGCACCGGCACACGGCCGGGTCGGCCGGGATGAACAGCTCTGACCAGAATTGGACCGCGTGATGGAGCGAGAGACCGCCGATGGAGGAGATGGACCGTGTGATGGAGCTGGTGGAGCTGATCTAGGAGCTTCATGTCACCGGCGTTGACAATGCCCGGGTATTCATCGACCGCCGCTTCCAGCCCGTGCAAGAAGAGGGACCTTTGTAAGATATGCATTGAATTGCCATTGTTGCCCTGTAGATCCACGGGATGAGGCGCGGCCGGTACTTTAGCTTGACGGCGCAGGAGGCCGCTGCCGTCCGCGCGGCTGCTGTTGGCGGTCAAAATCATACACTTAATACCATAACAAATAACGTACTTTTGCCACACAAACCTTTGCTATTAATCTAGTTCCACTTGTATTCGAAGAAAATATGTTTTGCGTGTATAAACGTGGAAACAGGTAAAAGTACACCAAAAGAAGAGGAAAGCGCATGTCGACTACGCTTTGGACAAGGGGAGTGCCACCGGCCAATTCCGACAAGAAACAGGCCAAAAGCACCCCGAGGACGCGACCTATAGACAGGCCAAACTGGGCCAGCCGCCGCCATGGGGGCGACCGCCGCAGGCCCAGCTCCTATCCCGCCGCGCCAACTTCTCGAACGCGCTCCCGACGGAATATAGGCGGTGCATGTGTTGACACTGTTAAAGTATAAAATTACAAGTTAAAAACATGAATTAAGGGCTCAAGTCAAAGACCAACCATAAGTCTAGGGTCTAACTAACATAATTCCACGAGTTTTGGTATTCTGTGACTTTGCGAGGGACTTAATAGATAAATGCGAGAGAATAATGGAGAAAGTTCCTAATATACAAGGCCTATGAAGACCAAACTTGTCCATGAAGCAACTTAACCCGAAAAAGTGAACTAAAACATTCTAGAAGATACCGAGAGGACACCGAAAAAGACGAGATGTCGAGGTGGCACGCCACCCCGGGCGCCCGCCAAGGTCCACCCCGGCGGCGCCAGTGGGGTCCCCCGTCGACCTCTCCTTTCTAGGTCGGTTCACTACCGTCATTGAGGTTGTATCTACACCGTTGCCAAGGTCGGTTTGATCCAAGGGTTGACGTTCATCGCCAAGTACTATATAAGAAGACCAAATGACCACGAGGCTCATATCAATTTCATTATCATACTCATCAATCAACTCATACCCATCTAGTCCGGCCAAGTCTAGACCTAAGCCCTAGTTCATACTAGAAGTAATTAGCTACATAACTAGTTCTAGTTGAAGATCAAGTTCATCTTGAGTTCTGATTAGTCAAGAAGTAGCAAGGATCATTGTTCTTGAGACTTCTCTCTTGTATTCAATCTGTAAGTACTCTTATATTTAGAATACAATTGTTATGGCTTTGATCTTTAAAAATATTATATTCTTATTGATATGTGTTTATGCTTGCTATGATTATATATTTAGTTTAGTAAGATTGCTTTATATTTTATGCATGGAATTGTATAGCATCCATATAGATGATCACTATGTGGGTGATAAGCAATGTGTAAACGTGGTGTTTATACAACGTTTATCCGCAATTGCACCCTACATTCTGGGGCCGTGTGGTAGATCGTAGGTGTGACAGCCCTGTTGAGTCCTTTGGAATCCACCCTCCGAATGTAGGACACGTCGAGCCTATAATTACGATGATGAATAAGTTTTGTCCTTGTTTGTCATTGGTAATGCTTGCCATGTGTAGAAGTAATCCAACCTTGCCATGATAGCTAGATGTATTGCACTAATTGTAGTATTCATTAACATATATGATTAGGAGTAACTTAGGAATATTCATTCTATTCTAATTTATAACATGTTAATAGCTCGTATGATTCTAGTGGCTTATGATGATCTTAGACTTGGGTATTTATCATTTATATTATTATCTTTATCCTGTGACTTAACCTTGTTGAGTTATGCATATGGTTACTCTGCATTATATTACTGTAAAGTGGATGATCTCATAGCTAAATTACAATCTAAATCATTAGACATCCCTTTTCTCTCTACCTTTCCATAGACTCCCTTCCCTGTGGTAAAATATAAATACGATACCTGGATTACTCCCGGTGAAGTGCTACAATTGGTATTTCTATCTGTGCGCTTACAGATATCATGTTCTTTCTTTTATCAAGGTCAATCAAGAATACCATGCCCCGCATTTCTTATAGCATTATTGCTAGGGTGACAGACTAGTGTATAGGTAATGCCTAGAAATGAGTGGTATACCTTGAGTACATATCCCCGGTGAGATTAACTCCACTATGGATAATGATGCTAAGATACATCCCACTACTAACACCGCCTAACTCCGCTTTATTGGATCATGAGGTTAATCCCATATCCAAGCTAACATGATTAGATAGATATCCCATATATATTTCTTTCGCCTTCCTAATTGGGATCGTGTAAGAAATATCAACAAGCATTTCTCGGCGCCGTTGCTTGGGAAGGCGTAGTCTATTTAGAGAAAAATAATTTTTCTTGGCTTTGTTTTTCAAAACTTTCCTAGTTTAGGAGAGCATAGTCAATATCTTAATTTCAAAAGATGTTTTCAAAACTTCAAAAGTTTTTCTAGTGCTTCTTTCCAAATTATCTCTAGTTTGGAGGGGTATTAGCCAAAACTTAGACAGTGTGTTATTCCTATTAAGTTAGTATTATTTCTGACTTTACTAGTTAGAAAGGGTGCTAGCCAAAAATCCTATAAACACATCATATAAGGAAACAAGAGAGATCCCTTTACATCACCTAATGCATTGAGAACCCATTATCACATACTCAAACAGGTTCAACCCTGTTTTTATTTTGTTTTTTGATCTTATGCAGGGAAAATTATATGTATGAGTAATAACCTTCCGTAGAATTTTATTGAAGATCCTAAAAATTAATCAAGGCAGGGCCAGAGCAAAACTCGGACAAACTCCAACCTACCTACATCATCATCATCATCATCATCGTCGATAATTCAAGACCTCTTTGAATTGGAAGTTAATCAAGTTACTAAAGACTTGACATCTCAATTTGAAGCTATGGCAACCAAGACACTTCGTGAATTTTCAGCTCCTACCACGGACAACATTCTTGTTGGGCCGAAGGTGGAGGTTGGAGACAAAGGCTTTGAGCTTAAGCTAGGGCTCATCAATATGGTGCAAGCTAATCAATTTTGTGGAAAGGCACATGAAGATGCTAGTGCTCATCTCCAACACTTCCCGGAGATTTGCAAAGACATTTACTATGAAGGACGTGCAGTAGATGCCGTATTGCTCCGTCTCTTTCCATTCTCACTATTGGGAAGGGCTAAGCAATGGTTTTATGCTACCAAAGATAAGAATACTACATGGGATATATGTTCCACAGCCCTTTCTTGCTAAGTTCTTTCCTTGTAGGCAAGACAAATGCCTTAAGGGGAAGATATCAAATTTTCAACAACAACATGATAAATCAGTCCCCTCGAAGCATGGGAGCGTTTCCAAGATTATATTTCAGAATGTCCACACCATGGGATGGAGAAGTGGTCATTGATGCAAACTTTTTATCATGGGCTTGTTCCCGCTGCTCGTGAAACTATGGATGCTTTGCGGTGGTGGTGCTTTCTTATCACTTACATTAATTCGTGCCACGTAAACTTGTGGAGAAGATGGCTTCCAACCAAGGTTGGAGTGAAGAACGCCAAACTCGCAAGAGGGAATGCACCAAATGAAAGAAGTAGATATGCTATCTGCTAAAATGGACCTTATCATGAAGAAGCTAGAGGATAGAGAACCTCAACCCAGAGCAGTTATGCAAATTCAAGACTCCTGCATGACATGTGAAGAATGTGGAAACTTAGGCCACACTGGCAGGAATTGTCCAGAGATCCTGGAGGACATCAACTTTATCAATAATAACAACAATAATTTCCGTCCTCAACAGAATCAAGGTTGGAACCAACAGAGGCCCAACTATCAAAGCAACTATCAAGGCAATTACCAAGGTAACAATCCAGGTAACAATTTTAATACTTATCAACCTTCTTTAAGAGATCTTGTTGTTAACCAAGGTAAGACTATGGAGAATCTGTCTAGAAAGATAACAACCAATGATAAAGCTCTTGAACTTATCAATACTCGTCTAGAAAGCTTTTCTTCAGCTATCAAGAATCAGCACAGTTTTAATAAGATGATAGAATCTCAGATTTCTCGTTATCTGTTCCACTAACCACACCAGGAAAGATTCCGGGCAGCCTAAGAATTAGAAACCGCAAACCTTGTCGATATTTATAATGCAGGTCGTTACTATAGAGAGACCTCAGGAAGCTGTTGGTTGGATGACTCAATGCCACCTAAAAAGGAAGATCCAGGAAGGCCAGTCATCACAATCAAGATTGGACAACACACATTCGACAATGCTCTCTGTGATTTTGGCTCAAGCGTCAACATACTACCAAAGGTAATTTATGAAAAGATTTATAGTGAACCACTTTGGAAAACGAATATGTGCTTGCAGCTTGCAGATCAATCATTTTGTTATCCCGAGGGGATCCTTGAAGACGTGTGTGTGGGAATCAGAGGCTCTTACGTGCCAGCAGACTTCGCAGTTGTAGACACTGGAAGAAATGAAAGAGCAACAATCATACTTGGTAGACCATTCTTATGCTCAGCTAAAGCTATCATCTACGCAGACAGTGCGAAGATTGTTTTCAATATCAAAGGGAAGAAGGAGAAATTCACTTTCAAGGACAAGGTACAAAACTCTCTTACTTATTCCCAGAACACCAATCAATATATTTTAGAATCGAAGATGGAAAGCTACACTCAGAACAGAAGGAGGAATCAGAATCAAAACAAGAACAAGACGGCACAGTCTACAAAGGTAATGGTAGTAAATAAAACAACATCTTATAATGACCATTTACTTGAATATCCAATGCTTCGTCAGCAAGATGATCCAGGTACTCCTACTATCGCATGCTCTATTCAATGCTTAACTTTCTACAATACATATTGCGATACTGGATCTGGTGTTAACATAATGGCAAAGGCTACATATGAATTATTATTTGGAAAATTGCCATTGCAACCAATATTTGTGCAGCTACAGATGGCAGATCAATCTTACAGAGTTCCTGAAGGAATTGCCAAGAATGTACCGGTCAAGATTATGGACCACTATGTTCTCACTAACTTTATAGTCATGGACATGGGGAAGGAAGTAGACCCTCCACTAGTGCTTGGGAGACCGTTTCTCAACACTACTCGTGCAATCATCTACATCCATACAGGAGAGATTCATTTCCAATTTCCTAAAGAGAAGGTACGTGTTTACTTTAATAGCTATAATGAATATACAAATCCCATGGGGAAAACCAGGTCAGCTCGTCGCCGTCATAATAGACGATGGATGAAGAATCTAGAAGAAAAGGTAAGTGAAGAAGCTAAAGCTCTTACACCTACTACATCTACGGAGAAAGAAGAATCAACTACTCCAGAGAAGAGTACATCATCTAAAAAATGGAGGAAGAAGAAGACATCTCCCAGAACATCATCAGAAGAGACAATAGAATCATCAGTGCCACCGATTGTGACAACTGATATACCATGGGAGTAAAGAGCAGAACTTGAAGTCTTGTTCAGGGGACTCTAAACACTGAATCCTCACCGAAAGGTAAGTCGGTAAGTTATCCATATTTAAATTCTTGCATTGCATATTTTCTTTCCATATCATGTTTATCTTTTTAGTGTCTTATATATGCATTTGAAAATAACAAAAATATTTTATCTTTTGTTTTGTGAAAACTTTTAAGCCCCATGCTAATATCTCTGAGGTTAATCCCTCTAGGCTATTTGTTTGTGGTGGCATAAAAATAAAAATAAAGATGTATCAGTATTTTTATCTTATCTTGCATATAAAAATAAAATAAAAATTTAGAAAATAAAAATCTAAAAATATTTCCCAGGCGACCTAAGTAATGTGGCTAACTCCTAATGCTTAATCAAGTTCCACTACCATTGTTGTCTATTTTGAGATCAACAGATTTCAAGAGGAGAAGAGATATGTTAGGCGCCATCTCTATTGCCAACTACCTCAACTTCTACATCATTGAAGATTACACTCCAATCTAGCTTGGGGAGTGCAACCCCGATTATCCGGATAAGTATCTTACTATCTTATTATCTATATTATATATATTATTAGTTAAATATTTTGTTTGCTAGAAAATTTGTTAAGAGTCTAGTTTTATAGAGTCTAATAGTTTAATAAGTCTTTTGTTAGAGTGAGAATAAAAGGATCAAGAGAGAGTGCACATTAAAGTTTACTTTGCTCAACTAAAAGGAACTTTAAAATCTGTCAACAAGGAGATGATGAATAGTTGCTCCGTTGTTATACTTTTCTAGTACCTAGCTTTCAAACTTAATTTCTCTCGAGAGCTTCATTTGCAAAATTAATTTTTACTCTGAAACCTGAAACTTATGGGATGCAAATGCTTGCTCTAAAAAGTCTAGGTAATTGACGGATATGATATATGATAGTCTGAGTTGCTATTTGATCTTACTCCTAGTGACACTAGATTTCTGGAGATTTATATTTTGAAAATTGAAAATGCACATGATAAGTTCCTGTGTGACAAGAGTGTGAACCTCCTACCACAGCCATATATACATGCTAATTAGAATAGGAAAACCTTTTGAAAAATATATATAGGCTGCTTGCTTTGCATTAAGTTTGTTCAATCTTTTGTCGAATTTAGAAACTTATCATGCTGATCATGTACACTCCACTCATTCTACTCATTTCATTCCACTCTATATCAACTCCATATACACCTATTATATATATATACCCATCTACTCATTCATTGCTAGCCAATATCTTACAAAAGCTCCAAAACAATTATACCTCTCAAAAGTTATTGCAAAAAGAGATCTGGGTTGTATTCTAAAAATAAAGAAAAGAGGGAGATGAAAAATGGACAAAAGTCCTACTGGGCGAGTAGAGCCTACCTCCCTAAATAGAGATGAAAAATGAACAAGTGTTCGAGGGCGAGAAGAGCCCACATCTCTAAAAATAAAGATGAAAAATGGACAAGTGTCCGAGGGTCGATAGAACCCACATCTTTATAAGAGAGGAAATAACAGACAAAAGTCTAGGGCCAGCAGAGTCCACCTCTCTATATATTTTTTTAAAAAAAGAGAGAGAAAAAGAAAAGATACAACCCAGGTTCTCTATAAAGTTTCAAAATAAAGAGAGAGAAGATTCCTAAAAGGAGCAAAAGTAAGATTTTCCCTTATCTATTCTATTCACTTCACTACATTCCATATCATATATATATTCTATCCACCATACACATGCACCACTTGATCAGTGTGACATGTATCTTTGGATCCATTGCTTGAATTTACAATATATGCTTAGTAAGTAAATAAATTATTTTTCTCCTACCTATAAGCTCCACATATATAAGCCTTAGATATATAGGATGAGAGAAAAGAAGGCATAGTATGCTATTGCCTTAGTCAAATATATTATTATTATAAGAGAAAGGCAACCATTACTTTACCTAAGAAAGGATCCACAAATACCACAAGTGAGAGATTAGAGAGAGTCATACCGAGGAACTTTGAGTTTTATTTTGAAAATCAGCAAAAACTCCGAAGGACAGTTGATCAAAAGAGTTTGAGATTTAGTGCTTGACTTGACTGTTCTATCTTTCAATTACCCAAGATTGCAGAAAAAAAATATATAATAAAAATTCTAAAAAGAGGTAATTGAATAATTAAAGTTTGAAAAAAGTTTATCTTTATCCGGAGAGAAGTTTTGTTTGAAAGCATGTGTACTTTAAAGGTGTGATAGCGTTGCAAAAAACTCCCCGATCCAAGTAAGTAGTTTATAATATCTTGTGTCTTGCTAAGAGACTAGCAAGAGGTAAGCTTGGGGAACTTGTTGACACCTGTTAAAGCATAAAATTACAAGTTAAAAAACATGAATTAAGGGCTCAAGTCAAAGACCAACCATAAGTCTAGGGGTCTAACTAACATAATTCCACGAGTTTTGGTATTCTGTGACTTTGCAGGGACTTAATAGATAAATGCAGAGAATAATGGAGAAAGTTTCGAATATACAAGGCATATGAAGACCAAACTTGTCCGTGAAGCAACTTAACCCGAAAAGTGAACTAAAACATTCTAGAAGATACCGGAGGACACCAGAAAAGACGAGATGTCGAGGTGGCACGCCACCCTGGCGCCCGCCAAGGTCCACCCTGGCGGCCGCCAGGTGGGGTCCCCCAGTCAGCCTCTCCTTTCTAGGTCGGTTCACTATCGTCATTGAGGTTGTATCTACACCGTTGCCAAGGTCGGTTTGATCCAAGGGTTGACGTTCATCGCCAAGTACTATATAAGAAGACCAGCTGACCCTGAGGCTCATATCAATTTCATTATTATACTCATCAATCAACTCATATCCATCTAGTCCAGCCAAGTCTAGACCTAAGCCCTAGTTCATACTAGAAGTAATTAGCTACATAACTAGTTCTAGTTGAAGATCAAGTTCATCTTGAGTTCCCGATTAGTCAAGAAGTAGCAAGGATCATTGTTCTTGAGACTTCTCTCTTGTATTCAATCTGTAAGTACTCTTATATCTAGAATACAATTGTTATGGCTTTGATCTTTATAAATATTATATTCTTATTGATATGTGTTTATGCTTGCTATGATTATATATTTAGTTTAGTAAGATTGCTTTATATTTTATGCATGGAATTGTATAGCATCCATATAGATGATCACTATGTGGGTGATAAGCAATGTGTAAACGTAGTGTTTATACAACGTTTATCTCACAATTGCACCCTACATTCTCGGGCCGTGTGGTAGATCGCAGGGGTGTGACAGCCCTGTTGAGTCCTTTGGAATCCACCCTCCAAATGTAGGACACGTCGAGCCTATAATTACGATGATGAATAAGTTTCGTCCTTGTTTGTCATTGGTAATGCTTGCCATGTGTAGAAGTAATCCAACCTTGCCATGATAGCTAGATGTATTGCACTAATTGTAGTATTCATTAACATATATGATTAGGAGTAACTTAGGAATATTCATTCTATTCTAATTTATAACATGTTAATAGCTCGTATGATTCTAGTGGCTTATGATGATCTTAGACTTGGGTATTTATCATTTATATTATTATCTTTATCCTGTGACTTAACCTGTTGCGTTATGCATATGGTTACTCTGCATTATATTACTGTAAAGTGGATGATCTCATAGCTAAATTACAATCTAAATCATTAGACATCCCTTTTCTCTCTACCTTTCCATAGACTCCCTTCCCCGTGGTAAAATATAAATACGATACCCGGATTACTCCCGGTGAAGTGCTACAATTGGTATTTCTATCTGTGCGCTTGCAGATATCATGTTCTTTCTTTTATCAAGGCCAATCAAGAATACCATGCCCTGCATTTCTTAGAGCGTTATTGCTAGGGTGACAGACTAGTGTATAGGTAATGCCTAGAAATGAGTGGTATACCTTGAGTACATATCCCGGTGAGATTAACTCCACTATGGGTAATGATGCTAAGATACATCCCACTACTAACACCGCCTAACTCCGCTTTATTGGATCATGAGGTTAATCCCATATCCAAGCTAACACGATTAGATAGATATCCCATATATATTTCTTTCGCCTTCCTAATTGGGATCGTGTAAGAAATATCAACAAAGATGCTTTGGTGCTTTTCGAGTGGCGCGAAGATTTCCCCGCAAAACCAAGGTTTCCCCGTGTATAAATAGAGGGGCACACCCCCTTCTCATTTCATCATCCAATTCCCATTCCATTGCCACATAGAGAGAAGATGTAGAAGCGCCAATCCATTCAGGAGGGAGCGAGAGAGGAAAGAGTAGGAGAAGAGAGAGGAGTAGCGACCCCTCCGCCTCGTGTGTTGTTCGACTTGGCGTCGCACACCCGGCAGATGGAGTGCCGAATCTGTCAGCTCCCGCCTCCATACTTGTACCTCTGGGGATCTTTTTATCACTTGAAGTAAGAGATCATTGCTTTATCTTCAGCTATCATTCTTAAGTACACGTTATCATTCTCTTTGTTGAGTTTATGGGATCGATGTTCACCTTTTGGTGAATGCTCTAGTAGAGGGTCCCTGATGAAGATGGGATACCCTGATCGACGCTAGAGTAGTGATGAATAGCGTAGACGTGGTGTCTAAGTTATGAATCACCCTCGTTTGCTGTGCAACCCATGGTAGTGAGGTAGGGGATAGGTGGTGACAGCCCTGTTCGCCCACTGTATTCCTCCACGTCCGGTTGCGGAGTAGAGCTATAGGCCGGCATCACTTGGCAGACCAGGTGCGATCCGGTGCTCGAAGTAACACTCACAAAGTAGAAGTTAACCTGACTTAGTCTAAGTACTGAAGTAAAACATCACTCCCACGTTCACCTTCTCATGTTTCTCTGGATAACTAGTTAGATCAGACTTAACACCCGTTCCCTTTGGAAAATACGATACCCTGAATACTGCCGGGTGAAGTGCTACAACGGTACTTTCCGTGCACTTGCGGATTATCCTGCTTACGCTAAGAAATACCAACAAGCATTTCTGGCGGCGTTGCCGGGGAACGGTTGTCGTTATAGTCTTCGAACCTAGTCTATCCGTGTGCCCTACCCCTCGCCATTCTTTTTCATTTTTTATTTTTAAATTTTGGAGCAACCATCTCAAACCTTTTTGCTCCTAAGGGCGAGCTCTTAGAACCATGTCAATCTTCGAAGCCAATCACAGCTTCGAGATTTGAGCTTCGCCCTAGCTTTATGGCCATGGTTCAGGTCCTAGCCATTTTAGGCTTGAAATAGGAAAACCCATTGATAGAGTGTCTGCTGCCGCTTGACATAACTACCGGAGGGTCATTTTCACATAAAACCCCAGCGGAAGGAGAAGCTTTCCTAAACCGTATTCTTGAGAATACTCCCCCACTAGAACCCATCCGAGTAGAACCCAAGCAGACCCAAGGGGAAGTCTCTTCGGCATTTGGTTTAACCCGATACACATATAGAGAGACCCTCGCCTAAACCAAAACCCAAGGGGACCGCATGGTAGGATCTCTTGTTTTTCGAGGTTGACCTTGCTTTGAAGGATTCAGAACACCTTGAAATACGAACAATGGAAGAAACCACCAATCCCAAATTTACCCTCAAACACCCCCTGGATGAACTTTTCCTCCGGACTTTATTGAGGAATGGTGGAGGTCATCTATAATAATCTCGCTGTGGGCATAAAAATTCAAATCCCTTGCACAAAAATGTGACAAGGAATTCCTTAGAACCCAAACAGCATGGGCTTTTGCCGAAAGATCATACATGACCGAATTCTTCTACACAGGAATGCCAAAATTTCTCTAGATTTTCACATTTTTGATATCCAAGAATTTGACATTCTAATCGGGCATCCCTTAAAAAAATTTCTTGATGTATCAACATCTGGGGATTTAGATGTCAAACACTAGGGGGAAAAACATTTTCCTATCACATGACTTAAAAACTCACTGATAGACTCTCTCCATGAGTATGACACGCCCGAGGAGGTCATGGGAGTCATGCTCTATGACAACCCTGTTAACCTCTTACAAGATTTCAAGGAGACGTGTTCATGCCAGAGCATTCTTGACATGACACGTGAAATTCTCATGTGGAATTTGTTTTCGCTCTCCCTCGTAGGGAAGGCAAAACAATAGTACACTAATGTCATAGGAAGTTTGAACGGGGATTTAGAAGAACTCAAAGACAATTTTTGTCTACCATTCTTCCCCATCAACTCCCTACCAAGGACAATCCTTGATTTCGAATAGGATGACAAATAGTCTTAGGTGCAGCCTAGGCCAAGTTTACTATGTTAATACACACTGGCCTAGACTTGTCATTACCCAATAGTGTGCTTTTGCATATCTCTTGTTCTCGGGTCTTGACATAGACACTGTCCTATGCCTTGACATGACCGTCGAAGGGTTGTTTGCGCATAAACCTACAACAGAACATAGGAGAATCCTTAATCACATCCTAGAGAAGCATGCTTCTCCCGTTGTAGAAACTTTTTCCCTCCATAATAAGGGCATGTCAAGTTTTGAGGAGCCCTCATCAGTCGAACCATTCCCTGTACCATCATTAGAACCGACTGTTGAGCCCTTTTCCAAACCACGAACATCGAAGGAATTAATGTTTCATCCTTCGGAGTTCCCAATTGAATTTAAGGTTGATGACAGAACCTTGAAAGACAAGGTGTGCTTAGACTTCCATATCTATATCCCATCCTTGATTTTGATCTTCTGATTGGCTACCCTCTCGAAAAGCTTTTGCACAAAAAAAACTATAGAGGGGAGCCATGATGAGAAGTTGGGAAAGATCACGCCTCTCACTTAGAAATCCCAAAGGCAAAGCATCTTCCCAACCAAAACATGTTTGAGGAGGCGGTTCATAACTCCATTCGATTCACTTAAGTTGCTATCGCATCTTAGTGAAATGAACCACCCGTCATCCTCACTCGAACACAAGACATGTCCCTCTGGCCAACAGAACGTTGTTCTTGACAATGGTCGAGGTTCAACATCCGCCCTTCATGACATGTCTTTTGAGGATGAGAACTCATGTGCCATGGACATGACCGAGGCACCAACTCTAGAGACCAAGATAGAAACCACTATTGAGCATAAACAATCTCCCTTTGAGATCCCTCATGTTTCATGCTCACCTTTTGGATCTCTAGAGTTGTCTCACCCCCCCACCACGTGCTCCTACAAGGATCCCAACCTCCTCTTGATCCTCGTTCACAAACTCTCTAAGAGGATGGTTGTAAATGTCTTCATCAATCTCGTAGTAGCACGATGGCACTAACCTTGCAGCTTGATCTTAAACGGTCAATGCTTAGTGGAGAAGCCGGGAACTTCACCACCCTTGATAGCTGCAAGATGAAGTCCCACGGTCAAGCTTATGACCATAAATAGAGCACTACCGTGAGATACCCCGGACTATAAAAAAATATATTTATTTTATCTCTTATTATCTTCATAAAAAACCCCTTTCTCTGATTAATAAAAAGCAAGAGCTTGTTGTCAAGTTAGTATGCACCTTCGGGTATTCTTGTCGCTAACCATTTCAGGTGGAGATCGATTAAGAAGATCAAAAGAGGCACGCGATGCTTGAGAACATGGGGGTCACATGAATAAGAAACTTTGATGCTCATGGGTGATGGAACATGCTCAAAGGGAGACCGGACCTTGCACACTTGACTTTTACACAAAAGTCCAAGTGTGGGGAAGATGGTGAGAATCTCAAGTTCCATCCACCAAGGGGTCATAAAAATTTGATGATATCAGCCCTGGCTTGCTAAAAAAGAGAGAGAGAAGATATAAAAAAGAGAGAAAAGAATTGAAAAAAAAAAGAAAAAAAGAACAAAAAGGAAAGGAGCAGGTTGGCCCCACATGGTCAAGATAAATACGAAAAGTTCCACCTGACTCCACCCTTTATTGCTTCAATAAGCAAGAAGGGCTCGTTTCAATCCTTTGTAACTATCATCAAGACCCATGGTCTGTACACACAAAAGTTGTGTGTGTGTGCGGCCTAGCCTTGTGAGGCGCCTGGACATGGATGTCATGCAAACCGTAGCAACATCTTCGACATTTCATCCATTAATGTTGCCGGTAAGTATATCCAGGTATGCAAAGGAAATAAATGTTCACCAGCACCCTTACTCATTCTTGTCTCCAAATGGTCACACAAAATCTTGCTTTCTTGGTTTTTGACATATGCTCTCGTTTGGATGCTTTCTCCTAGGTTACATCCATAGGTCTTTTTAAATTAAGCATGGTGCTTAGGTTAAAATGACCTTCTTTAATCAAGTTTTGACATGGTGTTGAATCTTGGTTAATGAACTAGAGTAATTGTCATGATGTTGGAGATAAACCAAGGCTATGTTTACTTTACTTCTTTATGTTAGCCTTGCTTGAGCCATGTTGAGGTGAACTAATAAAATAAAATAATAATAATAAAAATTTCTCAATAAAGGCTCGACGGTGTTCAAGCCGATAGAGCCATATGTTTGTTTTTGTTTTCTTTGTTTGAATAAAACAGGGTACAAGAATAAGTGTGGGCGAGATCTCTCAAGCATACAATTACACCCATCTGGGATCTCCCCAACACAAATGCACAATCATCGAGCAATTCATGATGGAAAAGGACGTGACAAGCGACTACCCTTAAACTCCTTCCTCTTCAAACGATGGTTTGTGCAAAACTCTCACTCTCACATCTCCCAAGAGTTTTGAAGTTTAAATTTGAACACATCAACAAGACAAAACCTTTTGGATGCACACTTGCCCCTTTGGTCTTTTTCTATCTTTATAATTTGTCAAAGGAACAAGTGCGGAGGAGAAACCTACACATACTCTACATAAGGTAGAAATTCAAATCCTTTACATTTACCTTTTGAACAAGATTTAAATATATGATCGTTAAAATGATCTAATCATCCTTGAACTCGACCTCTCTAAAATCTCTCAATGTTTTTCAGTCAACATGTATTTTAGTCCTCACTAAAAGACAAAACTTTTAAGGCTCCATCTCCATGCTATCCTTTGATAAAATTTGCATACTCTTTATTCCTCGCTAATATTCCTATGCCTTGTGAACTATCTATCATAGGGACCCCAAGTTATCTAAGTAATTGGAATATGTGATATAGCTGGATGATTTGAACCTTGCTCTTTTATATGAACTTGGGATTCGTTTTCAAAATTCAAAATTCAAATAGCATGCTCCTCAATGATATGAAATTCCTACCAGAGCCATATCAAGTTTATCAAGTGCAAAAACCTCACACATATGCTGCTTATCTTTGCATTGAGCTTGTGTCAAGTCTTGTTGACCCTTGTTGAGATAGTTATCATGCCCCCAAGATCAAGATCACGTACACGCCACATATATCAGCTATTCCTACACTGGGAATATGCTAAAAACATGCTTCCGCCCACCATACCAAAAGCTCTTACTCCTACCCCGAGTAGACATAAAATGATATCTTAGAAATAAATACTCCATGTTCTACCAGGGGAGTGATCTCTCTTAATTTTATAGTTCAAAGAGACATGGCTATGAAAAAAAATAGGGACACATGAAGGTCCCAAGAAAAAAAAGTTAGACACATGAAGGTCCAAGACTTGCAAAAAAAAAAAATGAGCACATGAAGGCTCATGCAAAAGATAGCCATGTTCTCAAGAATAAAGTTTTTATAAAAGAGATCACACACACATCAAGGAGTATAGTATAGGTTCCACTTTATAATATCCACACACATGCACTTCTTGATCTAGGGGTATGCCATCCTTCTCCTTGGATCCAAGCTTTGGCCTAGCAATATATGCAGAATAAGTATGCCTTCATATCTTCCCCTACCCAAAGATCCATATGAGCTTTTTAGAAGTAGGAAAGAAAGAAGGCAAAAATCCTGATATGCCTCGGTGAGGAACCGCACACAAATATTTGAGTGATCCGAAAAATCATTCGAGGAGCAAGGCTATATTTACATTTTCAAAATCATATGAAAATCCAAGTTCCTGCACTTATTTGAAGCAAGGGGATTTGAATCCATGTTGTTCCATAATTCAATTACCCAAGATTAATGTGGTAGACACATCAAAAATTCACAAGTGTAGGTGAAGCTTGGAATAACTTGTATGCAGGTTACATATCAAGGATATGACCCATCTTAGTCCATAAACCTTTACTCGAGGACGAGTAAAGACTAAGTGTGGGGAGTTGTTGGCGGTCAAAATCATACACTTTATACCGCCAACTTAGTTATATAACATAACAAATAACGTACTTTTGCCACACAAACCTTTGCTATTAATCTAGTTCCACTTGTATTCGAAAAAAATATGTTTTGCAGGTATAAACGTGAAACAGTAAAAGCACGCCAAAAAGAGGAAAGCGCCACGTCAGACTGCGCTTTGGACAAGGGGGAGTGCCACCAGGCCAATTCCGACGCAAACCAGGCCAAAAGCACCCCGAGGACGTGACCAATCGTGGGCCACAAGCCCACACTGCAAAACAGCACGGCGTGAGAGATCGCCAAATCTGGGCCTGGCCGCCGCCATGGGGCGACCGCCAAGAGGCCCAGCCCGATCCCGCCGCGCCAACTTCCGGACACGCTCCCGACGGAATACAAAGGCGGTGCATGCTGGTGCTTTTCAGAGTGGCACAAAGATTTCCGCTAAAACCAACGCTTCCCCGTGTATAAATAGAGGGGCACACCCCCTTCTCATTTCATCATCCAATTCCCATTCCATTGCCACACATAGAGAAGTTGTAGAAGCGCCAATCCATTCAGGAGGGAGTGAGAGAGGAAAGAGTAGGAGAAGAGAGAGGAGAAGAGAGAGGAGTAGCGACCCCTCCGCCTCGTGTGCTGTTTGACTTGGCGTCGCACACCCGGTGGATGGAGTGCCGAATCTGTCGGCTCCTGCCTCCATACTTGTACCTCTGGGGATCTTTTTATCACTTGAAGTAAGAGATCACTGTTTTATCTTTAGCTATCATTCCTAAGTACACGTTATCATTCTCTTTGTTGAGTTTATGGGATCGTTGTTCACCTTTTGGTGAATGCTCTAGTAGAGGGTCCCCGATGAAGATGGGATACCCCGATCGACGCTAGAGTAGTGATGAATAGCGTAGGACGTGGTGTCTAAGTTATGAATAACCCTCGTTTGTCGTGGCAACCCATGGTAGTGAGGTAGGGGGATAGGTGGTGACAGCCTGTTTGCCCACCGTATTCCCGCACATCCGGTTATGAGTAGAGTCAGAGGCAGAATCACTTGGCGTATCAAAGGTGCGATCCGGTGCCCAAGTAACACTCACAAAGTAGAAGTTAACCTGACTTAGTCTAAGTACTGAAGTAAAACATCACCCCACGTTCACCTTCTCATGTTTCTCCGGATAAGTAGTTAGATCAGACTTAACGCTGCTCCCCGGGAAAATACGATACCCGAATACTTCCGGTGAAGTGCTACAACGGTACTTTCCGTGGCGCTTGTAGATTATCCTACTTACGCTAAGAAATACCTACAGCCGCCATGGCCAACGCAGCTTGTGGCCACCGAAAGCAAGGAGGCAGGGCGGTGCCGGGCGATCGAGGATCGGGGCGCAAACAACGCACCCTCGAGGACCCATTGCCCGGGCCCGTGGTTTTGAGGAGGAAGGTCACTGCCGGGCGCCCGCAAGGCGCCCAACCGAAGAGAGAACCAGCTGTCGGTAGCTCGTGCTATCCGATGATGAAGAAGATGAAGAAACTGCTCCCGTGTAATTGCCGGACTCTTTGTTTTGTTTGTCGATGCCGCATTTGTGCGATATTCTGACCGCGCCTGTCTTATTGACAGCCACGGTGGTCATCGGAGCGGCGCGACGCTACCAGACACCGGCACGCGCGCCATGACACCCGCAGGCGTTTAGGGCCACGCCCGTGTGCGGTGGGAGTGCAGCGGCGCTGGCGCCCGGTGGTCGCGCATGTGGAGTCCGCATCTCCCAAATTGTAAGTATAATGCTTCTATTGACTGAACCTGCGCCGATCCATTGCTGATTGACATCTTCCCCAGGGGCACCCGACACGACACCACCGGAGCCAACGGGCGGGTGCAAGGGAGCCGTTGGTCGCCCCCCGGGGACTGCCACCGTCCCGCCTCCTATGATGGCTATTGGCGTTTCTTAACGTTAATACTAGGATTAGATATTAAACCTATTCCCGGCAACGGTACCAAGAAATGCTTGTTGGCATTTCTTAGCGCCATCACTAAGAATAGATATTATGATAACGTCGAGAGAACGTCGGTGATAGACGGGTTGAATATTGCAAGGGTCAACCCATGAAGCGCACGGATCTATCATCGTAGCATTTCACCCGGTGAGTATTCGGGTATCGTTCATTTATATTTTCCCATGGGAAGGCAGGTTTAGATTTAATATGATGATGATAGCCCACAATGTATGTATGGATAGCCACTAATCATGTACAGGGGTAAGTGACAATAATATTGGAGATAGTGGTGACACACACACACTTCTTGAGCACTAGAAGGAGTAAATATAAAATAACAAAAGGGGAAAATCTATGTTGAGTTGGCTATTCTAATATCGCCAATGCGTCGACTATAGTCTACATACGTCATTCATGGTTCATAGCAGAGATGGGCTAAAGTGATGAGGAGATGCCCGCGGGCTGGGTATCCGCCACCCGGTTGCACTTGATAAGACTCCAACCCAACACCCGGACGTGGAGGAGTGCAAAGGACTGACAGAGTTGTCACACCTCTGCCGCCTACCTCACTACCGTGGGATGCCTAAAAGCATTTCCCGTGATGATTCCATATAAACCTAAGCACCATGCTTACATTTATAGAGAACTACCTAAACTCCTCATGCGGTACCCCGACCCCTACGGATCGACAGAAAGAGTAAAGGTAAACCCGAAGGTACACTGACCATCACTCGAACTTAGTTCTACTACGCTCCAAGAATAAAATATGATTCAATTAGCCTAAAGTTAGTCATGTTAATTATCACATTATACTAACTATATTCTAGTTGGCACAATATGAATATAACATGAGGATAACTATACTCTAGTTCATATGCATTGCGATATAAATAATAAGACTTGAATAAAGGAAAGAACTTCATAGTAAAATTACCAAAAGATCCTTCCAAGGAGACAAGCCCTCCTTGAAGCTCCGCCTAACTCAAATACTAACACTAAACTAATGAAGGGGAGAGAGTGGTGCTCAAGGTGAGAATGTAACAATGTGATGTGTAGTGTGTTGGTGTGTGTCCTCTTTCAAGTGAGGAGTGCCTCTCTTTATATAGTGGAGAGGAGGAGGGAATGGAGGGCTCTCCTTGCTTCGAGCTGTTCTTGACGGGAACGAAAGTTTGCACTACATGCAACCGCCGCTGAAGTTCGCACCAAACCGCCGCCGAGAAAGGGCGGGAAGGGAGGTCGAAATATTGTGCCGACCGGGCGCAGCGGCCGGCCGGCCCCTCGGGCTGCGCCTCCCGGCCCCGGCCTTCCCGTCACGCGTTTTGTCGTCCATATATGTTGGGCCTATGGTGGTGCATGGGCCAAATTGTGCGCGGGGTTTGGTCCTCTTTGCTCAATCCACTCCTTGGCGTCTTTTTATTCAATGCGCTTTCTTATTTATTTGGCGACTTTGTACCTTTTTCCACTTTTTTTACCTGAAAAACATAATTTCTACAAATACAAGTGGAACTAGGTTAGAAGTAAAGGTATATGTAACATAAGTTTGCCCCTTTCTCATGAATTGGATATAAGTTGGCGGTATAATATACTGATAATGACCGCCAACAAGTCCCCTGCTTAACCTTTGCTCGTCCCCGAGCAAATAGCTAAGTGTTTGGTTGTTGATCGGGAGTTGCTACAATGCCGATATATTTCAAAATGTACCATGCTCATAACAAAGTATTCTTCCGTTGTTTAAATAAATTGGCATTTCTATTTATCCTTGTATACTTAAATCATATGGGGCTTATAACATTTTTTCAAACTCTTGGGTTATTGCAAGATAGAACGGTTTTCATAGAAACACTAGTCATTCATTCTTTGATTGATCATTCATGCGAGCTTTGTGTAATGATTCCTTAGATCATCTCGTGTGCAAACCATAAGGAGAAACAAGTCATAAACCTTGATCAAGATGTGCAATTGAAATTTATTTCTTTTTGATAAGGTATGGGCTGGCTCTTATTTCTTTTTAGAGAAGTGGGCTCTACTCGCCCTCGGACGCTTGTCCATTATTCTTCTCTTTCTCTTCTCTCTTTTTTTTTTTTTTTTAGAGGCGGGTATCTAAGTACCCATTGTTTTGTTTTCTGACACGCGTCCATTTTTTTCTAGCCTAGCCCATAACCTATTTTTGGCAATGTGAATGTGAATCTTGATCAAAAGCGTATGACAAAGTCTCACATAGGCTATCATGAGAATTTTGATCATTAAGGAATTTTGGAAATTATTCTCCGAATGATGAATCTCTCTTAGAACAAAATCATAGTTGATTCTATTTTTACCATATCATATCCGGCAATAGCTTAGAGAAGAATCATGTGTTTGCATACCCACAAATCATTAAGTTTCAGACAAGATAAGTTAAGCCAATAAACTTAAACATTAGGGAATACAATATTATGAACTAGGTGCAAATTGAACTATAGACAAGAGCAACTATTCATCATTTCAACTTCAGAGAAATTAAGCATCCTTATACTACATATTGAGTGGAATCATATATATATATATATATATATTTTCATTATTATTATTATTATTATTATTATTTTTTTAAGGAAATGAAAATGAAAAAGTAAGAGATAAAATAAAATGATAGGGAGGTAGGTACTTACCTCCGTGGGGGTCCTCCCCAAGCTAGCCGATGGCCTATGGGTTAGGGGTAGTACCCCATGTGGCGCCAGAATGCCATCCGGGCCTCGTGCTCTTGCCGCCTCTCGTTCCGACTCCTCCGCTTGGCGTTGCGTACCGCCGATGGCGTTGATTGGAAACCCGCACAAAACCAGTGAGTGATCAAGCGCAATCTCACCTGCGGCGGAGTTCCACATTCCCGAAGTCGGGTGTTGATCTCTTGAGCGCCTCGGGGTCCACCGTAGAGTGACGTGGTGGTGGTGGCAACCCTTCGAGTCGGAGGACACCGAAAGTGTGCCTCATGCCATGTTGACCCTCTTGCTTGGTCCGACGAGGTGTGAACATCCCTCATCATACCGGAAGGTGGATGTGAGCCCGGGTTCAGCGTCGGTGGTGTAAAGAACCCGGGCGTGGCACCGGTACGGGTGTAGGCTGTGGGTATCCGTGAACCACTAGCCTCTCCCCGTAGCTCTCCTTCGTGATGACCTCGCGAGAAACAGAACTCTGCGTGCTTCGTCTAGCTCAACTAGAGCGAAGGTGAGTGATGGGGATTTATATAATGAGAGTTCCGGGTTAGGGAGCGGAATCTCATTTATATATCCCTAAAATAATAGATAATCTTCTCGTGGTCATTCTCATCAGATTTTATTATGTGCCCTTGTATCGTGTGATATTGAAATTTCCGAGGGTGGAGTATCTAGGTATGTGACATTCTCGCCTTCCAATGCACCAATATTACTAGCAATCCTTGTCACAAGAGAGGTACAATAAACAGGTGTGGATTGTTTAAAATTGCTAAGCATGCATTTTATGATTTCTTTTTACAGAGCAATCTTTCTCTTGTGAACTATGGCATAGAGGCATTGCATCTCAACATCTAAAAGACGGTGAAATTCATGCCTAGGGAACAAAGTTATGGCAATCCATTTTGCATAAATTTCAATGTTGGATGATGTATGTTGGCATTAGAAGGGCGAAACCTAGGATCTGTAGGAACTATGGTGGAGATTTCAAGTAAAAGGCGGCACGATTAAAATCTGGTAAAGCAACAAATTAAGTTTGTGCAACATTTCTTAGCATCAAAGCCTATGTGCCTAGCCAGTTCTTGCCAAGTGTAATAGTAGTATTTACCAAAAAGTCCGAAGCTAACACCTTGATCATGAACTTCCAAAGATCCTAGAAATTGGATGGTGAGGAGGCGAGAGCCCTGCTCATCCAGGGGAGCAATCCCGGACCATCCAACAAGCTTCCAAATGATGGGGAATTCGAGATTCATACCTAGTTTTTCGAGGGCATCGTCGGGAAGCGAGGAGCGGGAGCGAAGTCTCGATTCTTGAGGATGTTGTAGGCTTGCATCTCCCGTTCTCCTTCCAGTCGAGGTGCGGTGCATCGGCTTCCTCGATCGTCATCCCCGTGGGTGCTTGTTCTTGCTCTTGCTCTTGCGAGGGTACGTCTTCTTCATATGCTTCGGTGTTGTCGGCACGCACTCGAGCTTCCTTGGGAGAGCTCGCGCACTTCTTCTCACGCCCCTCTTGATCGCGCTTGCCGCTTTTCCCCGAACATGTTAGCGAACAAAAAGCGAACGGAATGGAAACAAGTGCTTACCCTTGAGAGACTTGGGAGAGAGAGCTTGTGAGAGAGAGTGTCTTGGTGTTCTTGCACTAGAGCTTTGGAATGCTTTGCGGAGTGCAAGAAGTGAGCAAGTAGCGAAATGAGAGAGTGAGGGAGTGAGAATGAGAGGGGTGGAGAGCTCTTCCGCCACCTCGAGAATTTATAGCCCGATGCACCCTCGACACTTCGGACGAGGGCAACGGCTAGTGCTCGTGGACCGTTTGGCCCGTGGACAGAGGGCGCCGCGGGGGGCGGCCGGCCCACGCGGCCCCGGCCCCGGACCGGCTCGCCTGTCGCCCCGCTTTGGCAGGTGTGTTCAAACGATCGAATTCGACCGTTGTACAAAGGGTGCAACGGTTGAGTTCGACACGTAACTTTATTTTCTCATTTTCTCTCATTTTATAAATGTTTGAATAATATTTTTTTTTGGAATAAAGTTTTATTCAGAGTATAAAATCTTATCAATCTATATATATTATTATTTTTAAATTTTAATTAATATAGCAGTGAATATATAATATGAAAAGGAATTCTTTTTTTTAATATTAAGGGTTATGGTAAAAAGGAAATTAATTAAGTAAAGAGGTTATGAATTTAAATAATTTAATATGAGGAAAATAAATTTATAGAAGGAAAATTTTTTATTTCTTACCTTTAGTGAAGCTTACCTTTAGGCTTGCTTCACACGCCATGCCTTCTTCGTATTTTTGGATGGTGATGTGGTAGGTGATGGCGACTTTATTTCTTCTTGAATCTTCTCGGGGGTTGTAGGGTACGTTCCTCCTCCTTCTTGGTAGGTACAGCTTCCTCTTTGGTTTTGTCTGTCGTCTGTTCCTGGGGTCCTTTTGCCTTGACTGTTGTCTTTGCTTGGGGTTCAACCTTTTTTTTTTCTCGATTTCTTCCGGTTGTACCCATTGAATAGGCATTGGACCATCTGTCCCGAATTCGGAAGTCGACCCTTCCCTTGCCAACATGGATAGTAGCGTTTGTTGTGTTGAGGAATGGTCTCCCCAACAACAATGCTACGTGATCTTCTTCTCCCATGTCGACGACGATGAAGTCTCAAGGGGGACGTAGCTATCCTTCACCCTTACCGTAATGTCTCGAAGAATCCCTTCCGGCTTTATTACTGTCCGACCGCCATTCTCGAGTTTGGTCTTGGTGCGGGACAATGGGAAGTGTAGGAGCGTGTCATTGGCCTTCTTTGACATAATGTTGACACTTGCCCCTAGATCACGCAGAGGGCGTTGCGAACGTATATGGGCCTATTGAGCAGGTAATCGTTGGGCTCCCTGGATCCTCTTTCTTCTCTGCAAAAGGTGAATCCACAACAACATCCGGTATAACCCGTTTACAGGTGTGGTTGTTTATTGTTACCATGTTAACGGATTCAATGGGGCCCTCAGCTTCGGCTGAGTCCTTTACCATGTTGGGTGCAACTGCAGCAGTTAATTGAGCTATTTGGGTTTCTATCATTTTATTAAAACTCAATTGATTCTTTACTGCAGAAGATAGGGTTTCTAATTTTGTGTTCACATTTTCAAGCATTTTATCATTAGACAATAATTTCTTGTTTAAGCTTTCATTAATTTTAGCTTGACCGTAAACAAGATCTTTCAAGGAGGGTTGATTGGAATTGAAATTGGAATTGTAACCAGAATTGTAAATGTTACCTCCTTGTGGGCGATTCTGATTGTTCCACCCATTGTTATTACCTGGACGAAATCCGTTGTTGACGAAGGCTACCTCTTCTCGAGTTTCGGGACAAGAACTTCCCGAATGTCCAACCTCTCCACAGACTTCACATGTAATATGTGAGTCCATGGGGAGTGTAGCACCGCTTGACGGAGCTTGGTCGCCCAGTCTTTTTCATCGAGAGATCGATCTTTGCCGCAGCGCATCCGTTTCCTTTACCGTGTGCATACCTTTCAGAAACTCTGAGGGGCCCGCTCTTCTCCCCAGGCTTTGGTTCTCGATCATCTTCTCGATGAGCGCTTCCGCTTCTCAACAAAGAGGGATAAGAACGCCCCTCCAGCAGCAAAGATCTATGTGGCCCTTTGACATGGTCGTAAGACCATTGTAGAAGTTCTGAAGGACGAGCCACTTCTCCATGCCATGGTGTGGGCAAAGCGAGGATGTACTCTGCAGCCTCTCCCACGCCTGCGTATGGGTTCTGTTGTCGTCTGCTGAAATTGGAAATTCTTGCCCGCAGGGGCATTGGTTTTGCCCATTGGGAAGAACCTTGCGAGAATGCGGTGGGAGCATTTACTCCAAGTGCTGACAGCCTCCTTGTCCTTGTAGAACCATTGCTTCGCTTTCCCCACTAGGGAGAAAGGAAACAAGCGAACTTTGACAGCATCCGGCTCAACGCCCTTGATGACGATTGTGTCGCACAGCCTCCAAGAAGTTCTGGAGATGAGCATTTGCATCCTCGCTTGGTAGTCCACAGAATGGACTTGCTTGTACCATCGTGATGAGGCCGCCCCTAACTCAAAAGTTCTTGTCGCCCAAGTTGACACGGGGGCCAATCGGGACATTGCCCACGATGTGGACGAGTAGTCACGGAGTGTCTTGGTGGCCATGAGTGTTGGTGAAGATGGTACTTGGATGACAGTGTGCAACCTCCTCGAGTGATGACAGGAAGAGTGGGCTGAACCCGACTCCTTCGAGCAGCCTCTCGATCGTCGACGAAGTTATTCGGCAAAAGTTGCGACCAGTCCATACACTATCCCCGTTTTCATCCACAACAGAAGAAAACAAAAAAGAGTTAGCCTGCAAAGATTAGGGCTATCATCCATACATGTGGTTATGATCATCTTTATTTATTTTTTATTTTTTAACCTTGCCTTCCCGGCAACGGCGCCAGAATGCTTGTTGGCGTTTCTTAACGTTAATACTAGGATTAGATATTAAACCTATTCCCTAAACGGTACCGTAAATGCTTGTTGGCATTTCTTAGCGCCATCACTAAGAATAGATATTATGATAACGTCGAGAGAACGTCGTGATAGACGAATTGAATATTGCAAGGGTCAACCCGCAAGCGCACGGATCTATCATCGTAGCATTTCACCCTAAGTGAGTATTCGGGTATCGCTCATTTATATTTTCCCATGGGAAGGCAGGTTTAGATTTAATATGATGATGATAGCCCACAATGTATGTATGGATAGCCACTAATCATGTACAGGGGTAAGTGACAATAATATTGGAGATAGTGGTGACACACACACTTCTTGAGCACTAGAAGGAGTAAATATAAAATAACAAAAGGGGAAAATCTATGTTGAGTTGGCTATTCTAATATCGCCAATGCGTCAGACTATAGTCTACATACGTCATTCATGGTTCATAGCAGAGATGGGCTAAAGTGATGAGGAGATGCCCGCGGCTGGTATCCGCCAGCCGGTTGCACTTGATAAGACTCCAACCCAACACCCGGACGTGGAGGAGTGCAAAGGACGGACAGAGTTGTCACACCTCTGCCGCCTACCTCACTACCGTGGGATGCCGGCATTTCCCAGATGATTCCATATAAACCTAAGCACCATGCTTACATTTATAGAGAACTACCTAAACTCCCTCATGGTACCTCGACCCTACGGATCGACAGAAAGAGTAAAGGTAAACCCCAAGGTACACTGCACCATCACTCGAACTTAGTTCTACTACGTTCCAAGAATAAAATATGATTCAATTAGCCTAAAGTTAGTCATGTTAATTATCACATTATACTAACTATATTCTAGTTGGCACAATATGAATATAACATGAGGATAACTATACTCTAGTTCATATGCATTGCGATATAAATAATAAGACTTGAATAAAGGAAAGAACTTCATAGTAAAATTACCAAAAGATCCTTCCAAGGAGACAAGCCCTCCTTGAAGCTCCGCCTAACTCAAATACTAACACTAAACTAATGAAGGGGAGAGAGTGGTGCTCAAGGTGAGAATGTAACAATGTGATGTGTAGTGTGTTGGTGTGTGTCCTCTTTCAAGTGAGGAGTGCCTCTCTTTATATAGTGGAGAGGAGGAGGGAATGGAGGGCTCTCCTTGCTTCGAGCTATTCTTGGCGGAACGAAAGTTTGCACTACATGCAACCGCCGCTGAAGTTCGACCAAACCGCCAGAGAAAGGGCGGGAAGGGAGGTTTGAATATTGCGCCGACCGGCGCCATGGCCGGCCGCCCCCCGGGCTG
Source organism: Hyparrhenia diplandra (assembly GCA_015847255.1). Lineage (NCBI taxonomy): Eukaryota > Viridiplantae > Streptophyta > Magnoliopsida > Poales > Poaceae > Hyparrhenia > Hyparrhenia diplandra. The sequence continues at coordinate 31,331 of JADLZK010010860.1, read as the reverse complement.
CGCCGGCCCCGCCTTCTCCTATCACGTGTTTTGTCGTCCATATGTTGGGCCTATGGTGGTGCATGGGCCAAATTGTGCGCGGGGTTTGGTCCTCTTTGCTCAATCCACTCCTTGGCGTCTTTTATTCAATGCGCTTTCTTATTTATTTGGCGACTTTGTACCTGTTTCCACTTTTTTACCTGAAAAACATAATTTCTACAAATACAAGTGGAACTAGGTTAGAAGTAAAGGTATATGTAACATAAGTTTGCCCCTTTCTCATGAATTGGATATAAGTTGGCGGTATAATATACTGATAATGACCGCCAACAGGCGTGTCCAAAGGTGGTGATGTCCTCATCATCCTCCCCTTCTTGAATTGAGTCGTCCCTCGACTCCATCTTGGCTGTCCTCATCATCCCCTCCTTCTAGAATTGGAGTCATCCTCGACTCCATCCCAACATGAACGAACTCCTGCAAAAGGTTAGTGACAGCAGGCAATGCACAAGACATAATAGGTTGCGAGAACATAGTATAACATGGTGCATCAGGATTATCACATAACGCAGCAGTAGCAGAAGTTGTAGCAAGAAAAGCACCCCCATTTAACTGAATCCCATTATGTGTAGCAATGTCTATTGGAAGTTTGTTTTTAATCTCTTGAGCATGTTTAACAATGTCCGTAGGAGACAAAGGCAGCAATGTAATTTTCTTGTCCTTATGCATAAAAGTGTATGTATTAGTTCTACCATGGTGTGAAGCATCATTATCAAATTCCCATGGACGACCCAATAAAATGGAACAAGCTTGCATAGGCACAACATCAAAATCAGCAGTACCATGATAAGAGCCTGTAAAGAAGCTAATGCGTGCTGATTTGGATACCTTAGTCTTACCACTATTGTTGAACCATTGAAGTTTGTATGGATAAGAATGTTGTCGTGTGGTCAAGCCAAGCTTCTCGACCAAATCTTCACTCACCAAGTTGTTGCAACTCCCGCTGTCAATGATGGTGAGAACACGACAACCCCGCACAACGAGATACATGTGGAACAAATTGTTGTGCTAGATCTTCTTGTCTTCCTCTTGTGCCACACGAGAACTCAAGACACGCTGCACAAGGAGGTTAGGATAGCCCGCGGTGGCAGCGACGGAGTCAATGGCGACGGCCGCCGCGGGTTTCAAAGATCCTCCGAAGCCGCATGAACGTTAGCGTTAAGGGGCTAAATCATCTTCAACAAAGACACTAGTACTTACATATCCATCCTTGGTAGCAATGAAGGCGCGTTTGCTGGGGCATTCTCGTGCAATATGTCCCATGCCATGGCAGCGGTGGCAAGTGATTTTGGAGCTAGAGGAGGACGAGCTAGTAGAAGCACCTGGAATGACACCTTTCTTCGGAAGTGGGTTCTGCAAAACAATAGATTTGTTTACCTCGGAAGAAGGTGCAGGCGGAGGCATCAATGTAGCAAAGAGGGAACTTTGGCGTCTCATGTGTGGAACAGCTGGCGATGAGAATATCTCCCCATCGTTGGACCGGAAAGATTGTTGTTGACGGCGGCCCCAGACTTCACGCTTACGCCTTAAGAGCAAGATGATACAATCGAGAAAATGTAGTCCAATCTTTATAATCAAGAACATCTTGAATTTCACGATTTAAACCACCAAAGAATCTAGCACAAGTTTGGTGATTATTTTCTTGGACACCACAACGTGCTAAACCAATAAGCAAAGTTTGATAATATTGTTCCACACTCTTATCACCTTGTTTTAAAGTTTGCGCTTTTAACAAGAAGTCACGTTGGTAATAAGGAGGAACAAAAAACGATTTCATGCGTCGCTTTAAATCATTCCAAGTTTGAGGTATAGGAGCAAAGATTATGAACATCAACAGGATTACAAAGGTCATGCCACCAAAATAAAGCAAACTCGTAAATTCGCTAGTAGCAAGCCTAACTCTATGCTCCTCAAAACTCTATGAGATGAAAACTTTTGATCAACAAAGAATTTCCCAATTTAAATATACCTCGGGATCAGCATTACCAAAGAAAAGTCGGGCAAGGAGAATTTAACCTTACTAAAAGGATCATTATTATTATTACCTCGGTTACGATTACCTCCCATACCACGACGACACGATGAAGACGATCCACATCACGATCAAAAGCAGCGCCATCATCAAGATCAGCATCAGCGCCATCATCTTCATCTTCGAGATCACCAAGATCATCCTCATTTGGATGTGGACGCTCAGGTCCGCGGCGTTGCTCAACATGTTCAATCCGAGTCATCAGATTGTTAAAGTTGCGTTGCATCTCCCCGGAATTGCGCCATGAACGCAAGCGCCGATCATTCAGAGTGTGGTCAGCTCGGCCTTGGACACACACTCATTGAAGTCTGTTGGAGAAGCTGCTGGTTCACCCGCCGCTCCTGACATGGTTAGTAAACAAAGAAGAGACAACAACAAAGTATTATCCCTAACAACTAACACGACCGGAAGGTGGTGAAAGTGGTTGTATATAAGTGGATTGCCATATCAAAACGTCTTACCACGTCTTGCAAGTATTCTTACCAAAGCCACACGGGTGGTACAATAAGTCGGCGGTTTGTGGTGTAAAGGTTGCAGAGGAACCCGGCCGACAGTAAGAAATATGTGGAGCTATAGGAAGGCACACAATATGACAAAGAAGGATTAGCAAATAACGAAATCAGATTAGCAAGTGTTCAACTGATCCAAAGTACAAGTCACAAATGCCGGCTAAGGCGTGCCTAGTCGTAGCGCAACAAGATGAAACAAATGAACGATGGAAAACACAGCAAGATAGAACAAGCGCACATAAAGCAAGCACTATTTCGTCTTTTTCTCGGATTTTTGGCGTCCCTGTGTATCTCAAATTTTTTTATTTTTCTATTATTTTTTGATATTTTTCCCCGAACAAGGATCACCAAAGAAGGAAAATCACAAGAAACCTAGAACAGAGGTGATATGCGGCCTATAGAAAATCAACAAGATCTCTCGAAAGGCGTGCAAAACTCTTGACAATTTTTTTCTTTATTTTCCCGAATTTTTGGCACTTTTGCCGGACCCCTTTGGCCTATTGTTTTTGCTGAAATCGAATCAAGAATCTGCACAAAAAATTCAGATTTTTTTGGACAAGCGAGTCAAAAGTTGTGGCCGTTTTACCGAAGGTACCTCAAGATATGGTGTTTGGAAACCCCAGAAAAGCACGAAATCGGGCGGCGCTAGGGCAAAGCGCCCCTAAACTCCAACACCAAACACATGATGAATCTCCCCTGTCAAGAAGAGCAATAGGTATGTGCCGATGATGTAAGGAGGGGCTGCGATGCAGGCGAAAGTGAAGCGGTTGGCAACCTAACTAGGGTTTCTTGCGCGGCAAAATGAGAGATCACACAAGGCGGTTAGCGATGGCAAGTCGAATAATGTGGTGGAATCGACTTGTTGTATGGAAGTGGTGGACGGGAGAGCGGCGGAAACACAAATCACAGCGACGGGCGGTTGAACTACGACGCGAACACAATCCTAATCCAAAGAAATAGACTCGACCACGGACACAAACTCAACAACGCAATTTGGAAACGAAATTGCAAGGCACAAAGGGTGATAGGACAGCGGTGAAGCGAAATATTTTTGGGCTTTTGTGGACTCTAGGTGATGAACAAATATGTATGAATCTAAGGCAAACGAGATAATACCTCGCGGTAAACCCGAAATTTGATACCAACCGATAGGGTCCGCCCGATCTTCCGTGGAGGTACGTGGTAAATCGATTGGTGGAGAACTCGACGTTGACGGTCCGGCTTCGAATCAACACAAACTAGACCCCGCAACCGCTACACCATCTGCTCCAATGGTTATCAACCAAGCACGACTTGATTGACCTCGCCAAGAAGGCTTTCCCCGCAGTTTAATCGAGAACACAAGCAAGAACAAAGTTGACACGCAATCTGAATATTGCAAATATGAATGACGAACAGAATTGATTGGGGTTCGAGCTTGGAACACAAAAGGACTAATCACCACAGTGTGTAGAACAAGAACGGGGCCTTGGATTACTGTAAGCGGAATAATCTTCACGGTTACAATGAATCTATCAAGTTTCTCGATGGAAAACTCAAACTAAACAAAACCCGAGTGGCTAGCAGCGGCGGCGGCTGTGTTTATAGTCTAAGACGCGACCTAGGGTTGAGGGCGGCCAGGGGTTGGGCATCCACAACTTGGGCTTAAGGCCCGACACGATACATGACCAAGTTGGCCCAAAATAGGTGACGCAGCACCTTGTCGTGGTCACACAGAATGATCCACGGGCCATCTGGAGCTGGGACCAGATCCAAAACCGTCGGCGTCGTCGTCCCCTTTCCATAGAGTCCAAGATCGCCCCATTTCGATATCGTATGAGGGAGTTACGACCGAAACATTGACGACGATTCTCTGCTGAATCCGAGGGTGACGTGGCAGCTGAGTTGGAGATGAGTTGCAACTTGGGGAAGACCGTGGCGTAGGCGTGTCTAGCGTGGTGATGTCCTCATCAAGTTGGCATTTTATTTGTGGGTGTACGTGTGTCTCAATCATGGGTGCATGACAAGAATCTCAACTTAGGTCACAACAATTTGACAAAGCTCAATGCTCATATGACTAAGGTTTTGATTGTATAAAGCATGTCATATGGCTCTGTAGGTAATAGATTAATTGTATACAATTTCATAAGCTTTCCGTTTGTCTTTTGCAAGTGATTTGGATTTGTAGATCTCTAGATATGAATTATTTATTGCAATGTGTCAGGCAGAGGTTCAGTTTCTGAATTATCTTGATCTACTAGCTTTACTTTGTTTAAGTGAATCATCATGCCCTAGATGCTTGGTCTAAGTGGAGTTCCTTGTGTTAGGTGCTGATGTTAGGTCCCTAGCACCAGAGGAACAATTTTATAATAGGTTGTGTAGACTTGGGAGTTTTTCTTGCTCTTTAGGAGATAATTGTGAAGTGAATGTTTATAATGATTTGAATAGAGCCATGCTTATAAAAGTCCAGCTATAATGTGATGATTATCTTGTGAACATGATCATACATGTCATCATGAATTGCATCCATGTCATCCTTTATGCATTCATAATACTCGATGCATATGCATGCAATAGTTGTATCGAAAGGAGGGAGCTTGCTGAAGATTGAGAGAACGTAACCGGAGGTACAGGGAGGTGCCTCGGGAGTTGACGGATCAACAAGCCGGGACCCGAAGCCGAGAAAAGAGGTGATCCTAGAGTGGCCGCTGCACTAACCCGCGACGTCCGTGAAAGGCAATCCCCGGAGCATTTCTACCTATGTTTTACAAAATACACTTGAGTACTTTTATGTTGTTTGATGCATTAGGTTATAGGGGTTGCTTGGAACCCACTTGATGCATTTATATCCATCCTTGTCCACTGATATTACCTGATATCCTATTTGGTATAGGACCGTTGGTTGCTTAGTTAAGCTTTAAACGACAGAAGTTAGGTGATATAACATCGCCTGCGAGATGTAGGTGAACAATGGAAATAATTGGATATGTGATCATGGCTGTACCATGTATTTTTGTAAAACAAAATTAGGGAGATCGGACCGAAAAAGTGGAGGCTACAAGACATGGAGCTCCCGGAGTCGGTAGTTCCATCTCGTGTCGATTAAGGACTTGATCCCCGGAGCCTTTCCTAATCATGTTGAACGCAGCCTGTCACTTAGTTGGTCGACCGGAGGTTGTCAACCGTAGTTCAACTCAGGCCAGGAAGCCGGGGAGTATAAAGTGTGGCTCGGAAGGAGTCATCGGGTAGTCGATGTGCAAGGTGATTTAAAAGTGCTTCACTATTCTGGCGAGGTGATATCCCTAAGAGTGCGGCGATTCCTGAGTGGCTCGAAAGGTGACCTAAGGCTATCCTGATCCGGTATGCCTGGGTGTGTGTTAGGATTATCTTTCCCCAGCTGGGTAGTAATCAATTTGAATCGCCATCTCTCCTAATTAGTGAGAACTTGATGGGCATATCTCCATGTAGCACACTCGAATAAGTAAAATGAATGGTTGAGATGATGATCTCTGAGATGACACATGATGGACCTTTCATGGTCGGTTTAGTTGGTTGTTTCATATTGCAAGTTTGCTTTAGATCAGATGCAAACCTAGATGATAGGTTAATGACTATTAAAATGGTGCTAATCAAATGGTTAATTAGTACTTAAGCTTTTATGCAAAATGCAAAGCTTGCCCCACATATATAAGCCTTGCATGACCCTTGGTGTCAATTTATTTTCTGGTTTATGATGGGTAAGTCTAGCTAAGTACATCCTCATACTCAGAGTTTATTCCCAATTGTAGCAGGATGTGATGGGTTACTGCAAGTGTTGGACGACTCCTGCCATAGTGGCAGAGTAAGATCATGGGCATGATCCTTCTTAGTTATCTTATCTATAATGCTTTTGTGAAGTGTGACCCAAGAGCTGGCAATGTATTATAAAGTCATGTACTGTGTTTCAAAACTATGTTGCTTCCTCTACTTTAAATTTGATTTGTAATAACTAAATGGATCTCCAATATATGGTAAGTTGTATCTTACTGTGATGTAATCTATGATGGCAAACGATGTGGTTCACTGAATCATTACGATCCTGTATGTTGCGATGTTGGTTTGAAATCCTTTGAGATTTTGGGCGTTCGCTAGATTTATAAGACCTCAAGTTTCAAAAGTTGGTCATTTCGATCAGTTTTTGATCTTGTGCTTTTATAAAATCGGCGTTCCGTCATAGTGACCGTTGAGGATCAATGGGTCACATTTAAAGGAGTGACACGCTTCTTTCATCCATGCATCGGACGCCATCTGCCATCGGTGCATCGATGCGCCCGAGCAAAGGCGTCCGATGCGAGGATTTCATGCACTAATGGTTGCAGGGGCAGCCATGGGCTGCCTATATAAGCGTGATGGCCTACTCTTGGAGGATTCTCTTGGCATTTTGATTCACTTGACATCCTCTTGAGTTGAGCAAACTCCCTCCCTCTCATTCTCTTGCTTGATTGTGCATCCAAAGTGAGATTGGGAGTGATCCTAGTGCATTTGCTTGTGTGGTAGCATCTAGTGGCACTTGCCGGTGGATTTCTTGTTACTCTTGGTGAGTACTGTCACCTAGCCGGCTTGGAGGAGTTGGAGGCGTTGACAAGAGAAGGAGATTGTTCTTGGCCACCTCCGGTTGATTGTAAGGGGTTCTTGAGCTCCCCGTCGGGAGTGATGAATTGCTACTCGTAAATTGCGTGTGTCATAGTTCTACCTCACTTGTGAGTGGTGTCTTGCGGTGCCTTGTGGGGTGTTGGCTTGGAGAGCCTCACCGAAGAACCATCGAGGTGTTGGTCGACACAGCGGGGACTAGCTTGTCGGTGCACAAGTGAACCTTAGAAGAAAAATCATTGTGTCATCTTGTCTCCCTGATTGGCTTCTTCATTGTGCTTGTGATTGATTGATATTCATCTTGGTGATTGGCTCATCCCCCTACGCATTGGTATAAAGATCAATCCCCTCCTTGCATTACATTTGATATATATATATCTTGTGTAGCTTGTTAGTTGAATAGTGTAATTGCTAGCTTGTTCATTAGAATAGAAGTAGTAACCTAGCCATTGTGTGATTAGATATCATAGCAACTAGAATTATGGATAGGTGGCCTCATGACCCTTTGTAGAGCTAAGCAAAATTACATTACGCCATTTGTTATACTAATCAATTTTGTTTAGTGGCTTTGTAGAATTTTAAATAGGCTATTCACCCCTCTAGCCATATTAGGACCTTTCAGGGTCGTGGTCCATATTTATGGCCTGGTGGAGAGAATATGAGCCCTTGGATCAAACTGACTTTCTTTACGGCTGAGATGCATCCTTAGAGGCAGTGGAAGAATACTCTAGAAGCCCGTGGCCAGATCTAGCAGGGGGTGCCGGGCAGCATGGGTAGGGTGCCGGCCGGCCCCATATGGCAGCCCCTCAGGCTCCCCTCGTGTGAAGTGTCTTCTGGTGTCTTCCTGAGTCTTCTAGCGTATATTGCTTCGTGGTTAAGTTTCGTTCTTTTTGATGTTTTAATCCTCCTTCTTTTCTTTTCTGGAATAACCCTGCAGAAAATATGAATTCACCAAAACTCATTGAAATTATTAGTTAAAACCCCTAAGTTTCTATGGGTGACCATTTCTATGCACATTGTTGACAGTTTGTGATGAACGATAACTACCGTCAACACCTATGTGGAATTCATCCCCAGGTATGTCTGGTTATCCCTCAGCTCCTTATTTTGATCCTTGGTTTGGGTCTTTATATTATTGAGGGTTGCCAAATCATTTTGCTTATCGATGACTCTTTATTCCAAGAGCTGAGGTGTCATATTTCGGCTATGCATACTCTTGTGGATGAATTCAAATGGCCGATACTTTGTTATCGCCTTTTAGCGTAAAAATGGTCGATGAATGCTTGCAACCATCATGCTATGAAAAGACCCTCCACAGAATTTACTTTGTGGCTTCAAGGCCTGGGGGGCATGATGTATGTGTTTGAGATTTACCTCATGGATAGGATAATATGATTAATCGGCTTGCAAAGAAGGCTAAGGTGTTGGCATGATCATTATTTCTCATAATGGTGCTGTTTGAGACATTAAGCTGATTAAACTACATTCACACCAACATTCAAGCCGAATGTGAAGTTTTCTTATTCGGTTTGGCAATATTGCAATCTATGAAGACAAAAACATGTTGGAGCCTTTGGTAATTTTTAATTGTTGGTACAACAAGTTGATGGTGTGTTTTAATGTTTTGAAGGATCACCTAATGCACATCTTGATAAATGCCTTGGCATCAACACATATTTTGATGAATTCTAAATTCGGCACATTCTAAGGCAACAAACAGTGAGGCTAACATGTTGGCTCAACAAGCATCAGGCTATGACGTCAGTGGATGCAATTTTCACATTAAAGAAAAGCCGGTGTAAAAGAGCACTGTTGTTGCTGAACTGCCAAAATGGGCTAGGCCGGTTTTGAAATGGGCTAGGCCGGTTCTACTGCTATTGTTGCAGGTACACTGTAGGAACCGGCTAGGCTAGTTCTAGGGGCGGCTAGGCCGGTTTTTTGGGGACAAGTGTAAATTGGCCCAATTTTTTTCCTATTGACTGTTGACACTGCTTAACGACATCACTAAAATAGCAACTTCACCAAAAATGACAAACACTATACAAGCAATGACCCCAAACAGTGCTAGTATTATAGGAATTACTAAGCCACTATAAAACTAGTCAAAGAGAACCCATACTTCTAGTAAGATAGGTTGTCGGTCTATCGATGCAACTAGAGAGTATATCATGGCATAAAATAACACGACTAGGCAGAAAATAAGATAAGATAATAAGAACATAGAACAAGGCTCTGTGTTGGACGGTCCACTAACGACATATTTTTTTCCCCCACAACATACTACCATAAAGGGATTGAAACTATACCTTTTTATACTCATATACATTTATTACTCACATATTTCCACTTGTAGTGTCCAAAATGTATTTTGCAGTATTTATAATAAAAACAGGTGGAAATACGACTGAAATGCGCAACCCTGGAAAGCGTACTTTAGAAGATCATAAGCCTAGGGGGAAAAAGGACCAAAACATCAGAGATGGGCCGAGCAAGCGTCACCTACACACTTTTCAGGTCCAGCAACGACACCACACCGAGACCCGGGCCGAGCCAAGCCCAGGTGGGTGCGGCCGCACCCCAAGGTGCGCCCGCACCCATCCTGAGGCGGTTCGAGCCTAGGTTTGGCGTGGCGGTGCAATAAGTGACCTGGAGGGCGGTGCGGTGGTGGAATGCCCGGTTCAACGTACCTGGACGCGCTGCCAAGGTCGGTTAAGGGGTATTAGGGTCATTTAGCCTCCTCTCCTTTGTGTATAAATAGCTCCCCTCTCCTCCTTTTTCCACACACACCATTTCCAAGGAAGAGCTCTCCTCTACTCTTCCCTCTACTCCACTCCTTCACTCCAATGGGCTTAGGCCCTCATTAGTAGTAGAGAGATCTACCGAGGTGAGATGTGAGGGGCTGAGAGCGGGAAGTGCTTGACTTGTCGGCGACTCCCGGACTTGTACCTCGGTGGATTCGTGCTTAGCTCCTTCACGGGATCTTGGCTATGTAAGTCTCCAAGATTCCGATAACCCTTATTGTCTTTTATTTATCCAAGATTTATCTACTCGTTTGTGGGATTGATAGCTAGTCATCTTTGGCGGTGCTCTAGTAGAAGGACCCCTGGGGACGGGTAAGCCTTGATATCACACTAGAGTAGCAATCAACAAAGGCAAAACGTGGTGTTTGGACTAGAGGTTGCCTATCTTTTGTGGCGCATCCCACGGTTGAGCGGGTAGGCGGCTAGGTCGTGGATGCCTTGTCCGTCCCCTTGTAATCCCCCACGCTCGGGTGTGGCGCGGTGCAATTGCCGGACACTCGCCCTTTGGGTGTGGGCCGGTGCCCGAAGTAAACAAGTAGCTCTGGAGACTGGCTAACCATAGACCCTAAAGGTGTAGGGATCCTTCTCGATAATCCTCCCCATCTTTGGCCTTGTGTGTCCTTGGGCGAACTAGTTAGGAGAGAGTACCTCCGTTCCCTGTGGAAAATACGATACCCTCGAATATTTCGGTGAAAGCTACAACGACAATTACGTACGCTTGGGATTCTTCTGCGACGTTAAGAAACGTCAACAAGCTTTTCTCGCGCCGTTCTTAGGAACGGTTGCTATTATCTTCGAACCTAGTTTGTCCTCGTATGTATCCTTTAAAAAAATCAAAATAGTTATTTATTTTCTTTTTTCAAAATGAAGCCAACTACTCAAAATTCAAAATCTTTTTGCTTCGAAGGGAGAGTTCACGGGGCCACATTCTATTAAAAAAATCAAACTCTCCATCCGGCCATGAACTCCACCCTAGTTTCAAAAAAAAAAGAAACTTTGGTTCGGGCACACTCCTTCTCGGGTGACTATTTTTTGAAAACCTTTTTAACCACCTACGAGATTTCGAGGAGTTATGTGCATGCCTAAGCATTCCTGGCATGACACGAGAAATTCTCATGTGGAAGTTGTTTTCGCTCTCCCTCATAGGGTAAGCAAAACAATTGTACACTATTGTCATAGGAAGTTTGAACGGGGATTGAGAAGAACTCAAAGACAATTTTTTGTCTACATTCCACCCCCATCAACTTCCTACCAAGGACAATCCTCGTTTCGAGTAGGATGAGAAGGAGTCCATAGGTGTAGCCCCGGCCGGGTTCGAATGTTAATTCTTGTCGGCCCAGATTTGTCATTACCCGACGGTGTGCTTTTGCAACTCTTTTGTTCGGTCTTGACATAAACGTTGCCCTATGCCTTGACATGACCGTCGGAGGGTCGTTTGCACGTGAACCTACAACGGAATAGAGGAAAAACCTTCACAACATCCTAGAGAAGTACGCTTCTCCCGTTGTAGAAACCTACCCCCTCCACAAACAAGGGCATGTCAAGCTTTGAGGAGCCCTCATCAGTCGAACCATTCCCCATACCATCTTTAGAATCGACTGTTGAGCCCTCTCCCGAACCACGAACACCGAAGGAAGGAATGTTTTGTCCTTTGGAGTTCACGATTGAATTCAAGGATGATGACAAAACCTCAAAAGCCGAGGTGTGCTTAGACTTTCATATGTACCTCATCCTTCACTTCGATCCTCTCATAGCCTACCCCCTCGAAAAGATTTTTCATGAAAAACCTATAGAGGGGAGCCCCCGATGAGAAGTTGGCAAAGATTGCTTCTGCCTCTCACACATAGACATCTCAAAGGTGAAGCATCTTCCCAACCAAAACCCGTTCGAGGAGGCGACGTTCATAATTCCATTCGCTTCAACCAAGTTGCTTTTGCATCCTAGTGAAACGAAATACCTCTCGCCTTCACTCGACCACAAGTCATGTCCCTCTGGTCAACAAAACATTGTTCTTGACAATGGTCGAGATTCAATGTTCGTCCTTCTCTCATGTGCCATGGACATGCATGAAGCGACAACTCTTGAGACCAAGCGAGAAACCCTGAAATTGAGCATGACAAGTTTTTCATTCAAACATCCCATGTTTCATGCTCACCATTGGGTTCTCTAGAGTTTGTTTTGCTTCTAGCCGAAAGTGCTTCTACTAAGATCACAACCATCTCTTTGTCCTCGTTGTAAAACTTTTCAAGAGAATGGTTGCAAGTCTCGTAGTAGCACAGTGGACGCTAATCTTGCAAAATTGAGCGTAATGCTAAATTCTTAGAGGTGAAACTAGGAAACTTCACCACCTTTCATAGCTGCAAGATGTTTTCCCGCGGTCAAGCTTATGACCATAAACAAAGCACTTCTTTGGGAGATACCCCTGACTATCAAAAAAAAAAAAAAAAAAAAAAAAAAGCCTTTCTCTCTCTTATTAATACAAGCAAGAATATGTTATCAGGCTAGTATGCACCTTCGGGTATTCTTGTCGCTAACCATTTTAGGTGGAGATCGATCAAGAAGATCAAAAGAGGCACGCGATGCTTGAAAACATGAGGGCGACATCAAAAAAAAAAAAAAAGAAAACCTTGATACTCATGGGTGATGGAACACACTCACAAGGAGACCGGACCTTGCACACTTGACTTTGCACAAAAAAGTCTAAGTGTGGGGAAGATGGTGATAATCTCAAGTTTCATCCACCAAGGGGACATTCAAAAAAAAAATGATGGCAAATAAAAGATGATGTCAGTCCTACCTTGTTGAAAAAAAAAAAAAAAAAAAAAGAGAGAAGGGTTAAAAAAAAAAAAAAGTGTTGTTGAAAAGAAAAAAAAATATATATATATAGAAAAAATATAATAATAATAATAAGAGAGAGGAGCAGTTGGCCCCGCATGGTCAAGATACATACCAAAGTGTTTGCTCGACTCCACCCATCATTGCTTCAACAAGCAAGAAGGGTTTGTCTCTCATCCTTTGCGCTACCATCAAGACACATGGCCCATACACACGTGTGTGTGTGTGGCCTAGCCTTAAGGTGCACCTGGGCAGGGCCATCACGCAAAACCGCAAAGAACAACTTCGATGCTTCATCCGTAGATGCCGTCGGTAAGTATATCCAGGTATGCAAGGGAAATAAATGCTCACCAACACTCTTCACTCATTTTTGTCTCCATAGAACCAAAACTTTATGCTTCTCATGTTTATGTCATATGCTTTGAGTTTGGGTGTACCTACATGGACCGCCATGTAATACATTCATAGGTCTTTTAAATTGAGCATGGTGCTTAGGTTAAAAAGATCTCCTTTAATCAAAATTCGACATGGTGTTGGATCTTGGTTAATGAACCTAGAGTTTTGTTGTCATAATCTATGAGAGTATCTTATGTTGGAGATAGAACAAGGCTATGTTCACAATGCTTCTTTATGTTAGCTTTGCTTGAGTGATGCTGAGGTGAATGAAAAAAAAGTATATAAATATAAATAAATAAAATAATCACAATAAAGGCTCCACGGTGTTCATGCCAAAGGAGCCATGTGTTTTCCTTCTTTGTTTTTGTTTTCTTTGTTTTGAATAAAACCAGGTACAAGACCAAGTGTGGGGGAGATCTCTTAAACACAATGAACAAACTTCTAAGACCTCCCCAACACAATGCACAAACACCGAAAGCAATTCATGATGGAGAAGGACGAGACGAACGACTACCATTAACTCCTTCCTCTTCAAACGGTGGTTTGTGCAAAAACTCTCGCTCTCACATTTCACAATAATAATAAAAAAGAAAGGGGAGAGAAGAGAAGGAGGAGAAATGAGAGAAGAACCTTTCAACCCCAAGTTCTTTGTCCCGTTTTTGTGATGACATCAAAAGACAAGCTTGGGGGAGCCTCCAACCACACGACCAATCACAACTCAAATCATTGCGCGCGCATAAGCTAGCACAACCATGAAAGGTAAGTAAAGAGCTAGCTTGGGGAGGACTCCAAGAAAGGTAACATTTATCTCACATTTTGATTATATTCTCTATCTTATGAAATGATGAGTTATGCTAAAAAAAAAAAAAAAAGGAGACAAAAATTCCATTCCTATACATATGAGCTATGAAAATGTTTAGTTTTAGTCCCTCGTTGAAATGATGAATAGTTGCTCTGTCTTATGCTTTGCTTGTGCCTAGTTTATAAGTTGAATTTCTCTAAAGTTTGAGTTTAGTGGCTAAGTTCTAAATCTCACCTTGAAAAACCTGATTCATGTGGGATTGCATAGGCTCTATCTAGTTGCCAAATATGATATGGTACAAATAGATTCTGCTATGATTTCATTCAAAAAGAGAAACTTGACATCCGGGAATTTAATTCAAAGAAAGAGAAAGGTATGGGCTATTAAAAAAAAAGAGAGAGATGAAAAAGGGGCATGTGTCCGAGGGCGAGTAGAGCCCACATCTCCAAAAAAAAAAGAGAAAGAAAGAAAGAAAGAGAGGAAATAATAGACAAAAGTCTAAGGGCGAGTAGAGCCCACCTCTCCAAAAAAAAAGAAGAGAGAAATAAGCCCATACCTTCTCGAAAAAGCAAATATAATATAATAAACAAATCCCGAATGAAAAAGTTGATCAAAAGAATGAATAAGTAGTGTCTCTATTATAACCATTCTATCTGGCAACCGCCCAAGACTCAGAGACGGCTAAAAAGCCCCGCTACGATGAAAGGTAATAAAGGATGAATAAATACGTGCCATTTTATTCAAACTATAGTAGAAAATCTTGTTATAAACCCGGCACTTGTGAAATGTAATCGCATAGTAGCAACTCCCGATCAACAACCAAGTACTTATCTTTTGCTCGAGGACGCCAAAGAAAGGGTAAGCTTAGGGGAGTTTGTTGACGGTCACTAACGACATATTTTTCCCGTCAACATACTACCATAAAGGGAGTGAAACTACACCTTTTATACTCATATACATTTATTACTCACATATTTCCACTTGTAGTGTCCAAAATGTATTTTGCAGTATTTATAATAAAAACAGGTGGAAATACGACCGAAATGCGCAACCCTGGAAAGCATACTTTAGAAGATCATAAGCCCAGGGGGAAAAAGGACCAAAACATCAGAGATGGGCCGAGCAAGCGTCTCCTACACACTTTTCAGGTCCAGCAACGACACCACACCGAGACCCGGGCCGAGCCGAGCCTGTGGGTTGGACGGTGTAGATCTACTCCATAGGTTGGTTGTAGGAAGGTTCCCCGGCGGGACACATGGCTCCATAGGGGTGTCGTGCGGCCCCACTTTAGTGCCGCCCGCCCCACATACCGACGTGTGGGCCCCGCCATCGCGATTTGTCTTCTTTTGTCCTTTAGACCCCTAGAATTTATAATAATCGCCTTGATTTGGTCCTTTTCTTATGTTTCTCTATTTCTTCTCTTTTTCTCGATGATATTTTAGTGTTTTCCGAGTTCACCTGCAAAACCGAGTGTACACAAAACTCATGGAAATTATTAGTATAAACCCTATCTTCTATTGTTCTTGTTCTCAAATGATCTATCATTTCATGGTAAAAGTTGACGATAACTACATCGTCAACATTGACCTCATGACCAATTTGAATGACCGGAGGACTCCCATTATTGCATATCTATGTGATCCAAGCATCAAAGTTAATAAAATATTTGGCACATGCTCTCAAGTTTATTCATAATCATGAGTTATATCAAAGAATCGCCGAATATTTGTTGTTTAAGTGCTTGGATTTTGATCAAGCGAAGGTTTTGCTATGGGTGACATTCATGTCATCAAAGGGGTATTGCTTTGTTTGGTTCCGACAAATTACTTTACAAAAGACATTGCAAGGCCATCGCCTATCAACACAATTCCAAGTGATGCCTGTTGGTATAAATTAACCCAAACAGAGAAATCCGCAGTTTACGGATACCGATGTAGCTTTCACCCGGGAGTATTCTAGAGTATCGATTTCCACGGGGAACGTGAAGTGTACTAGAAGAATTAGGATCGCCCAAGGAAAGATAGATAATACAGGTAGAGAGGGTTTTGAGTTTTCTAAGTGGATCTATCTAATTAAAGGCTCACTATACTTTATCTACTTCAGAGCAGCAGGTCCTTTCCAACTCTCGAAAAAGACTGGGAAGAAAGTAGTTGGGAGAAGGCTGCCAAAAGCTCTACGAAAACACCAACCCAAATGTGGTGGCTTACGAAGACCTAACAGGGCTGTCACCCCTGGTGGTACCACAACTAACCGTAGGATTGGGCGCAACCTCGGGTAACTTCTAGTCTAGACACCATGTCTACACTATCGACTACTACTCTAATCACACGTGATAACTAGAGCACTCAATACGAGTAGAGATCCAAAGAAATATTGTAAGGCAAGAACTAAAATTAATAAAATACTTAGAAATAATAAAATGAAGAACCTAGAGATTGCTGAGACGAACTAGTTGTTGCAAAAGTACAAAGTTGAAGAAGATCCGAAACGTGTCCAAAATCTTCACTCTCTCCTCTTCTCTCTCCCCGATCTAATTTACAACTAGATGAACTAGACAACTAGAGGGACCTCTCTTCTAAATTGAAACCCTAGCTTTTGCTCAGTAGATAGCTATTGAGGAGATGATGCACGGGGGGTGCCCCTAGGGCGCCTTATATAGTCCGAGGTGGAGTAGGGGCCAAGTAACTCTCCGTGGCACCGTAGGATCAAAACCGACCTTGAACAACGGCTTAGATTGCACCACAATGGCGGTTTGAAACCGACATAAGAAGGTAGAGGCCGACAGTGGGGCCCCAGCGCGCCGCCTAGCCATCCAAATGGCCGCCCGCCCCTATGCCGTGGGTCCCATCTTTAGGGGCCTGTCTTCTAGGGTCTTCTAGATTGTTCTTTCTTGGTAGCCAAGTTGAGTTGCTTCACGGACAAGTCTTTGCATCGTATGGCTTGCAAACTCGCATTTTTTTACGCTTAATCCCTAAAAATATATAAATCACCAAAACTTGTGGAATTATGTTAGTCGTGCCCCCAATCTATGCTGATATTTATTTTAATCCCTTATTTCATGTTTAGTTGACTATTAATAATATGCAATAGTAGGTGTCAACAAACTCCCCCAAGCTTATCAAGTTGATGACACCAACGACGTATTTTTAACGTCAACATTCTACCAATAAGGGGTTGAAACTATACCTTACTACACGCATATACATTAATTATTGACATAATTCCACTTGTAGTGCGTAAATATTATTTTGCAGGATTTATATAAAAAGCAAGTGGAAAATGTACCAAAAGGCGCCTTCCCCGGAAAGCGCATTCCTAAAAACATCAAGCCCAAGGGAGAAATGGACCAAACACGCAGAACTGGGCCGAGCTAACACCGCACTACAACTTTTCAGGCCCAAACACGCCAACCAGCCAAAGCCCAGCCCGAACCGGGCCAGGAAGGGTGCGCGCGCACCCTAAGGTGCGCCCGCACCCACCTTGGCGCCGATCCAGCCCAACTTTGGCATGGCGGTGCATTAAGTGTCAAGGAGGGCGGTGCGGGGGTGGATCGGCCGATTCAGTGAACCTAGACGCCCAAGAGATGGTCGGTTTGGTGTAGTTTTGCACTTAGCCCCCTCGCTCACTTGTATAAGTAGCCCCCTCACCT
Source organism: Hyparrhenia diplandra (assembly GCA_015847255.1). Classification (NCBI taxonomy): domain Eukaryota; kingdom Viridiplantae; phylum Streptophyta; class Magnoliopsida; order Poales; family Poaceae; genus Hyparrhenia; species Hyparrhenia diplandra. The sequence goes on along the minus strand of JADLZK010010860.1, from coordinate 13,663 downwards.
CCTCTCTCAACACACACCTCACAAGAACCACTCTCTCCCTCTCTATTCTTCTTCTTCCTCCTCCTAGTAGGATTAGTAGTAGGATTAGTATGTGGAGCTAGGCAAAGCCACCAAGGAGGGCTTGGCTCCTTGGAAGATGGACTCCTGGAATAAATCTATCTATGGTATTCTTCCAAAGCCTTGTCCCTTTATCTTATCTTGGTTGTGCATTAGAATTAGAGCCTTCATGTTATTCCTATGCCTCATGATTTATCTTATGATATAACATGTTGTTCTCTTGACATGATCATGGCATATGAACTAGTCTATAGTTTCCATGTCATGATATAGTCATATAGAACTTTATGCTTAAACCATTCATGCAATATAATTGAGTAATGTCGGGATTGAGCTGAGGTGGCGGTTCGTTGTGGCTTTCGGCCCGGTCCATATCTTAGCCCATTCATTTCGAAGGGTGGGGTCTGCGCAGGGATATGGGTTGTACCTTAACACGCGGGGCATGGTGCCCGGGTGAGCGGGGACCTTCGGATATGAAAGCAGGCTACGGTTGAGGGGGTAGGCGGCGGGTCGTGACAAATTTGTCCGCCCCCTTGAAATCCCCCCGTTCGCATGTGATGTAGGAGTTAAGTAAATGCCTCCCATTGGGCCTGATGGTACCGGGTGGTCTCCCCCGCCCATCACACTCTCGCCTCGACCTCTTACTCTTGAGTGTTGCATGACTATCAGCTGGTTCTACGCACAACCATGACTAGAATATGTATGCTCCACTTAGGACTTTCTTTATTCCTTATTTATCTTTATCCTTGAGTTTGGCTTGAGTGAGTGTGTCATGTTATCATGTTACCATTCCCTTATATCCCTCAGTATAAGCATTGGTCCATTACACAAGTCATGTTATCTTGTTCATGTCTCTATTAGATCCTTTTCCACCATGCCTTTCTTTGGGAAAATATAAATAACGATACCTTGAATATCTCCGGGTGAAATGCTACAATGATAGATCCGTGCGCTTGCGGATGAATATCTATTTTGGCAAGGTCTATCACCGTTGATGTTCCTAGTCCGATCACCGACATGGTGGTTTCACTTAGGAATGTCAGCGGGCGCATTTTCCGCGCCGTTATTAGAGATGGGTTCTAAACCTGTTTCTAGTGATTGCGCTTAAGAAATGCAACATGCATTTCTCGGGCGCCGTTGTCGGGAAGGCATTGGTTTTTATAAGGCATCTTTTAGAACATGTTCATCATGATAATATGCATGTGTGGTGACCTTTGTTTATAACAGGTTTATCTAAAAGAAAAAAAATCTTTTATAGAAAAAATAGCAAGAACATGTTTTCAAGTTAGTATGCACCTTCGGGTATTCTTGTCGCTAACCATTTCGGTGAAGACTAAGAAGAACAAAGGGGCACGCAATGCTCGAAAACATGGGGTCTACATCAACAAGAAAACTTTGATGCTCTTGGGCGGAGGAACACACTCAAAAAGGAGACCCTAACTTTGCACATTTGACTTTTTCACGAAAGTCCAAGTGTGTGAGGGAAGATGGTGAGAATATCAAGTTCCAAGCGCACCAAGGGGATCATAAAAAAAGTGAAAAAAAAAGAGTCCAAAAAGAAAAGAGAAGAAAAAAGAGAGATGAATAAGAGATTAGCCTCTCCTTGCTATTAGAAAAAACAAGAGAAAAAAAAAAGAGATTAAAAAAAAAAAGTGTGTTATCGAAAAAAAAAGAGAAAAAAATAATATATACAATAAGAGGAGAGAGGAGCAGGTTGGACCCACATGGTCAAAATAAACAATGAAGGAACCCTCGACTCCACCCAAAGATTGCTTCCATAAGCAAGAAGGGATCTTTCTCTCCAAGGGCCTTTGTCACAAGCACCAAGGCTTATGAATCATGCACATTCATTGGGTGACTAAGCCTTGTTGCCCACTGAGTAAGTTTGGTATGCCTCCCTCTCGCTCCGGCATGAGGAAGTCATACCCAAACCAAGATCATCATGCCACCGATGCGGCAATTCTGAACTCTATCCTCCAAACAAGGGTCAAAGACACTCAGTGCACGCAAAGGTCCAATAAAAAAAAAAAGAAAAAGAGATGAAAAAAAAAGAAGGAAAGGAGGAGCCACCTCCTTTTGCTCCTTTGCTACCACTAAGGCCCAAGGTCCATATACACTACCGTGTGTATCACCTAAGCCTTGTGGTGCGCTGAAAGGATCATCAAACTACCACCGTGGAAGTCTCAACGTTCTCGCCTTCATGCACGGTTGGTACACACACACTCAGGTATGCAAAGGTAATAATCCACCAATTCTTTTGCTCATACTTATCTCTATCCATGTTTTATTTGTTTATGACACACACCCCGGGTTTGGATGTATTTTCATTCTAGAGTGTGATACATCCATTGGTCTTTTAAATCAAGCATGGTGCTTGGGTTAAAAAACCCCCTCTTTAATCAAATTTTGACATGGTGTTGAAATTTGATTAATGAACCCAGAGTCGACGTCATCAACATTTGAATCATTTCATGATGGAGTTAAGTCAAGGCTAGACCTTCATTGCATCTTCATCTTAGCCTTGTTTGAGTATGGAATGATTGGTGAAGTTTTTATGTCCTCCCTTTGATAATAAAATCTTCAAATAAAAAAAAAATTTGAAAAAAAAAAAGCTCTTTTGCTCCTTCTAGCGTATGTTTGAAATTTGGTAATCACGAAGAATGGTAAGTCGACTCATGAATCTACCATATATTAACCATGCAGGAAAAGCCAAAAGCACGGGGTAAAATCCTCGGCCCGATGGGCACCGAGCTAGCTTGGGGAGGATCATAACAAGGTAATGTGAAACCTACACTCTCATCCTTTGTCCATTACCTTGCCAAAAAAAAAAAAACTATATCGTTTTTTGTTCACCTTGCAATGCCTTTATCTCCCTTGGATGAATCTTGTTATCAATTCATGCTTCCTCTTTCTATATTGGCATGTATGGTTTGGAAGTTTTGGTTATTCGAATGATCATTACTTCCATAGACTTTTTGAATTGAGCATGGTGCTTAGGTCAAAAATTCTGCCCTAATCAAATTAAACATGGAGTCGAGTTTGATTATTGAACCGGAGTTGCTAGTGTAGAATTTGGTCGACCATATGGACTAACCCCCTGTAGGAAATGATTAACTTCAAGAGGGTGTCCCGGAGATGACAATGGAGATCGATCTTGCCCAGTGAACCAAATATAAATATATATATATATATATATATATATATATATATATATATATATATATATATATATATATATATATATATATATATATATATATATATATATATAACAAAATAAAAAAAAAAATGAAAATGAATAAAACCTTTCAAACCCCAAGAATGGTTGTTCCGTTCTTCCAAGATCATCACAAGACAAGCTTGGGGAGTCCCCTATCACGCTCAAAAAAAGCCACGAACCGAGAATCGGGCTAAGGCGTGTGCAAGCTAGCAACATTCCTAAACCAAAGGTAAGGCAAAAGCTAGCTTGGGGAGGACTCCCACAAAGGTAACTCATATCTCACATTCCATTCGGTTATTTTCTTATCTTATAAGAATGATGAGATATGAGAATAAAAAAAGAAAAGAAAAAGAAAAAGAGGGGAAGAAGAAAGAGAGAGAGGAGATTTATTCCACTCCATATATATGTGTTGTAGAAATGTTTAGTTCTATCCCTTTGTTGAAATGATGAATAGTTGCTCTATCTTATGTTTTGCCTGTACCTAGTTTATAACTTAAATTTCTCTAAAGTTTGGATTTAGTGGCTAAGTTTTATTTCACCTTGAAAAGCCTGATTCATGTGGGTTGCATAAGCATTATCTGGTCTAAGTTGTTGTCGGTTATGATATGGTGAAATGAGCTTGCTATGACATTATTCTTAGAATGACTTGACATCCGAGTTTTCTTTTCGAAAATCAAAACTCAAAGTTCCTCAATGATATGCACAATCCTACCAAAGCCATATGACATGATGTTATGAGCATTCATGAAAAACCTTAGTCATATGCTACTTGTTTTCATGGTGAGCCCTTTTCAAAAAGTCGTAACCTATGTTGAGATTCTATTCATATGCCCATGATCAAGATCCACTTGCACCCAAAAATAAATGCCGATTCTCACACCGAGAATTGCGCACAACATGCACCTTTCCATCCACCAAAAATATACTCCGTTCATTTTATCATACTCTCTCAAAAAAAAAACTCTTCTTTGCAAAAAGGAGAAGTATGGGCTATGCTAAAAAAAAAAAAAAAAAATGGACAAATGTCCCAATAAAGACGAGGAAGTCGGTACTCGTCCAAAAAAAAAAAAGAAAAAGAAAATATGAGAAAAGAAAAGAGAAAAAGAAATAAAGGTAGCCCATACCTCCTTCCTCCAAAAAAAACAAGAGAGAGTCATGATACTTGGAGTCCACCAAATACAAAAATATTCCCCACACTTGCACATCTTGATCAAGGCATATGACTAGTCTCTCCAGTGGTTTGGCCTTTGACAAGGGCAACATAACATGAAACAATTATGCCAATCTTTTACCTACCCAAAACTCCACAAAAATAGCCTTTTAGTTGGTAGGCAAAAGAAAGGCAACCAAGCCTTTGGTGAGGATCAACCACTTACATATATTGAGAGATCGAAAGTGATCATTCGAGGAACTTCTTTATTTGCAAAAATATTTCAAAACCTCTGGATTGATAGTCACTCGAAAGAATGAAAGATAAGCGAGCCCGTCGAACCGTTCTATCCGAAAAGAACCGCCCAAGACTTGAGACGGCTCAAAAGCCCCATAAAAGATGAAAGGTAATAAAGGGAGAATAAACGTGCCATTTTATTCAAACTATAGTAGAACTTTTTGTTATAACCACGCACGGGTGAGATGTAATCGGCATAGTAGCGACTCTGATCAACAACCAAGAACTTATCTTTTGCTCGAGGACGTGCAAAGGGTAAGCTTGGGGGAGTTTGTTGATGATCACCAACGACGTATTTTTAACGTCAACATTCTACCAATAAGGGGTTGAAACTATACCTTACTACACACATATACATTTATTATTGACATAATTTCACTTCTAGTGCGTAAATATTATTTTGCGGGATTTATATAAAAAGCAAGTGGAAAATGTACCAAACGGCGCCTTCCCGGAAAGCGCATTCTGAAGAACATCAAGCCCAAGGGAGAAATGGACCAAACACGCAGAATCTGGGCCGAGCCAACACCGCCCTACAACTTTTTAGGCCCAAACATGCCAACCGGCCAAAGCCCGGCCGAACCGGGGCCGGAAGGGTGCGCGCGCACCCTAAGGTGCGCCCGCACCCACCTTGGCGCCGATCCAGCCCAACTTTGGCATGGCGGTGCATTAAGTGTCAAGAAGGGCGGTGCGGGGGTGGATCGGCCGATTCGGTGAACCTAGACGCCCAAGAGATGGTCGGTTTGGTGTAGTTTTGCACTTAGCCCCTCTCTCACTTGTATAAGTAGCCCCCTCACCTCCTCTCTCAACACACACCTCACATGAACCACTCTCTCCCTCTCTATTCTTCTTCTTCCTCCTCCTAGTAGGATTAGTATGTGGAGCTAGGCAAAGCCACCAAGGAGGGCTTGGCTCCTTGGAAGATGGACTCCTGGAATAAATCTATCTATGGTATTCTTCCAAAGCCTTGTCCCTTTATCTTATCTTGGTTGTGCATTAGAATTAGAGCCTTCATGTTATTCCTATGCCTCATGATTTATCTTATGATATAACATGTTGTTCTCTTGACATGATCATGGCATATGAACTAGTCTATAGTTTCCATGTCATGATATAGTCATATAGAACTTTATGCTTAAACCATTCATGCAATATAATTGAGTAATGTCGGGATTGAGCTGAGGTGGCGGTTCGTTGTGGCTTTTGGGCCTGGTCCATATTTTAGCCCGTCCATTTCAGAAGGGTGGGGGTCTTCAGGGGATATGGGTTGTACCTTAACACGCGGGCATGGTGCCTGGGTGAGCGGGGACCTTCGGATATGAAAGTAGGCTACGGTTGAGGGGGTAGGCGGTAGGGTCGTGACAACTTTGTCTGTCCCTTGAAATCCCCCCACGTTCGCATGTGATGTAGGAGTTCGTAAATGCCTCCCATTGGGCCGGATGGTACCGGGTGGTCTCCTCGCCCATCACACTCTCAGTTCTGACCTCTTACTCATGAGTGTTGCATGACTATCAGCTGGTTCTATGCACAGCCATGACTAGAATATGTATGCTCCACTTAGGACTTTCTTTATTCCTTATTTATCTTTATCCTTGAGTTTGGCTTGAGTGAGTGTGTCATGTTATCATGTTACCGTTCCCTTATATCCCTGTTATAAGCATTGGTCCATTACACAAGTCATGTTATCTTGTTCATGTCTCTATTAGATCCTTTTCCACCATGCCTTTCTTTGGGAAAATATAAATAACGATACCCTGAATATCTCCGGGTGAAATGCTACAATGATAGATCCGTGCGCTTGCGGATGAATATCTATTTTGGTAAGGTCTATCACCGTTGATGTTCCTAGTCTGATCACCGACATGGTGGTTTCACTTAGGAATGTCAGCGGCGCATTTCTGGTGCCGTTATTAGAGATGGGTTCTAAACCTATTTCTAGTGATTGCGCTTAAGAAATGCAACACTTACCTTTTACTAGTCCCTAGCAAAGCCAAACTTAGCAACGGATCAGGAGTTGCTACAACGCTTTCATGCCTCAAAAGTACACATGCTTTCAAACAAGAATTCTCCTCCAAAATATATTATTCTAACTTCAAACTTTTCTATCATGGGGCTTATAGCCTTCACTTGGGTCTTGAGCAATTGAAAGACTGAACAATCAAGTCAAGCACTATGTCTCAAGCTCTTAGATCAACTATTATCCTGGAGTTTTTGCAAGGTTTTCAAAATAAAACTCAGAGATTCCTATGTATGAGAGTTTTGTGAGGGTCATACATGGTGAAAGTGGCATATGGCGTGAATATGATGGTGGTATATGGTAGTATGATGGTGGTGAAGTGTGAAGCCCCATTTTTCTTTTGCTCCTTGAACCATCTCTCCTTTGGATATATTGTAGAGGACCTGAGCTGTATACTCTCTTTTCTTTTCTTTTTTTAGAGAGGTGGGTCCTACTCACCCTTGGACTTGTGTCCCTTTTTCTCTCTCTTTTCTTAGAGATGTAGGCTCTACTCGCCCTCGAACACTTGTCCATTTTTTTTTCCTCTTTTCTTTAGGGAGGTAGGCTCTTCTCTTTGTAGGGACACTTGTCCGTTTTTTCATTTCCCCTCTTTTTTTTTAAATGAATACAACCCAAGCCTTATTTTTTTTTAACTTTTGGAGAGACAAGTAACAAGAACTATAAGCATTATAGCAATGATGGGCTTTTTGGTGCAATGTGATGGATGCGTACTTCCGGATAGAAGTAGCATATATGAGTGGAGTGTAGATTGTAAGAGGTGTATGACAGTTTATAAATGGTAATGGTAGGAACACTCAAGTCATACGAGAACTCATCATGTAGCACTTTTAATTTTTCAAAAAGATAAATCTCCGAACTCTAGTATCACTAGGAACAAGATATATAGCAGCTCAACTTTTCATATATCATATCCGTCAATCACCTAGACTTAGATCAAGCATTTGCTACCCACAAGCTTTCAAATTCAAAATAAATCATGTGTCAAAACAGTTTTATCTAAAACTCGGGAGAATTCGAGGTTGAAAACTAGGTACATGAAAGGAATTGCGGTAGAGCAACTATTCATCATTTCGAGCACGTTTGAATATATCAAGAACTTCTTTTCTGAGCATAAGCTAACTAGCAAAAAGCATACTCTCCTTTATTTATTTAAACTATAGCAAAAGACATATCTGAAAAAGACTTAAAGACTTATACTTTTTAGTTTCAAAGGTTTTGTATCTTTTTATATCTTTTCAATGAAAGCAAACATATATATAAAGCTAGAAATAAAATTAAAATACAAGATAGATATACTTATCATGATAACGGTGTTGCTCTCCCCAAGCTTGATCTTGAAGTAGTCTCTTGATGATGTTGAAGTGAGGTAGACAGTAGTGGTGGTGTTAGCCTTCCTTAAAGGCATATGCACGGCTCCACTCTATCATGTCTTACTCCTTCCGGTGCTTCAAATGCTTTGCTAAACTCAAATAGACAACAAAACTTGTGGAACAGGGTTAAGCGTTAGTGGTTGGCCACTTAAGCCTTTGTTGCCTAGAGTTTTTGGGAGTGGCTCTTTTGGATTGGATCATTGAATTGTAAGAATTCAATCAAGTCAATTTCTTCTAAGTTTTTCGGGTTCTAGAAAAACTTACAAACATTGGCCATTTACCTTAAATGTGTTACTGTATCATCCTGAAGTGTGACGGCGCCATGTGGTGCAACTTCAAGCACTTTGAATGGCCCTACCCATTTGCTTTGAAGTTTTCCATGACCGAAGAGCTTCACTCTTGAGTTGAATAGTAGAACTTTATCTCTAGGTTTGAAGTCCTTATGTTTGATTCTCTTGTCATGCCACCTTTTTTGTTCTTTCTTTGTAAATCTTGGAATTGTGATAAGCTTTTTCTCTCTATTCCTCTAGCTCGATATTTGCATCGACGGTTCTTTCCAGCTAGATGGAGATCCATGTTCTATTTCTTGATTGTCCAATGAGCTCTAAATTCCAATTCCATAGGCAAGTGTCATGTTTTTCCATATACAAGGCGATAAGGTGGCATGCCTATGGGTGTTTTGAATGCGGTTCGATATGCCCATAGTGCATCATGGAGGTGGTATTTCCATTTCTTTCCCATTTCATCTACGGTCTTTTATAGAATATTCTTGATTTGCTTATTTGATGTCTCAGTGTTGACACTTGTTATCATATAAATTTATTAATTAGATAAACATGAGAAAGGGGTATAAATCATAATAACAACCTAGAATAGGGTGTCACTAACATATTTCCACCAGTTTTGGTAAAGTTGAGAATTGCGGGGACTAAACGAAAAAAACCGAGAATCGCGAGCCGTGCGACTACGCGACGTAATGCAATCCAACTCAGAAAGACTCTAGAAGGCTCCGGACTAATCCCGACGTGATCGAGACTTAGCACCCAAGAAAACATCATCTAGAAGACTCCGAAGCCACGGCGCGCCGGGGGGACAGAGTGGGCCACACTGGGGGCGGCCGCCCAAATACTAGGCGGGTCGGCCTCCCCCTCCGCCACGTCAGCCCTGCCTCCAGAAGCTTCTCCAACCGCCTCTAAGACGCAATCTAATCCGCTCGTTTAATGTCGGTTTGATCCGAGGGCGACGGTGGAGTACGAGTTGTATCTAGGTCAAACCCTGGCACCTCCTCCGGACTATATAAGGAGACCCCTAGACCCCCCTTTCAGATCATCAAGTTCTCAAGTTCATCAACAAATAAGCAAGATCCAAGTCATCAATCCCACGCTCTAGAAACACCGCTTTAGGAAGAGTAGCAATCAAGATTAGATCTAGTAGGAAGGGAGAAATCCGCTCTCGACCGTCGGAGGCCGGCTCAAGATCGGGCCTCGTTCTTGTAAGTTCTTCATTGTAAGTAGTCTTCAAGATCCGGACACGTTCTTAATATGAATATCTTGATCATGTTTATATTCGAGATTATTTGTTTTAGTGTTTACTTTGATTACACGTTTAGCATAGTTGAATTACTATTATGTTCATGCATGGATTAGTATAGCGCTCATCTATTAATATTATGGGTGAGTGGTAGAGACGATGTAATCGTGGTGATTAGATCTTATTTGCTGCGTTTGCACCCTATATGTCGGGTCGTGTGGTAGATCGTGGTGGTGACAAAGACACCATTGAGTCCTTTTGCAATCCATCCCCGTATGTAGGACTAGCGGATGATATTATTCGAGTTGTTCTAAGTTTCGGCCTTAGTCTTCACGGATTACGTCCTCATGTGTGGATTTAATTAGTCTTTCTTCGATGATTGTTAGATGTATTGCACTAATCAAGTAGATCTAACTTATAGTTTAGAGTTACATATTGGAGTTTCTAATGCTAGCTAGCCTATGAATTGCTATCGTCCACTTGTTTGACACTTTCTACTTGCACACCCGATATGACTTGGTTGAATCTATTTATCGGAACTTTTATCATTATCTTTATTGTGAACTTTGATCCCTGTTTATGTAATTGATAGATTTAATACTTAAGCTTTGCATACGAGAGATGATTAAGATGTTTAGTACACACATGCATAGTTAATTCATGATAGTAGACTTCTTTCCACGTGGTAGAATATAAATTCAATACACGGTTCTTACTCTGGTTAAAATGCTACAATGGTATATTCATATCACGTAAACTTATGGATACCCGATTTATTTATTCACTTATTGAGAAGTTTATCAAGGCATAGTACGAATATTTTATTCTTTGCATATTAGTAGTTTAACTATAGGGATGACAACCTTTTTCAGATATGCTATGAACTACAATGAATTATTTCTTTTAGTTTTATACGAAGCAACATCGATATTTATTTTTGACGCCATTGCCGTGATAGGTTTATATCTGTTTCTAGTTAGTGACGTTAGAAATACCAACAAGCATTTTTGGCGCCGTTCTTGGGGAAAGAAAGTCTTTAGCCAAATAAAATACAAATATAGGAATAACTTGCATGCATCTCTCTCACGCATTGTAAAGTATTAAATTTATCACTAATTGCTTAAACAGGTTTACCCTTGTTATTATTCTTTCTATCTATTTCGGGGTAATGTATGAATAGGAATCTTCACGAAAACTTCGTTTTAGATCGGAAAAACTCTTGAAGCGAGGCAAGATCCAAGTTGAAGTCTCGACCCAAGATCGCCGCCTCGGAAGACTCCTCCATCAGGCGAAGCTTAACACCCGTGTTCGGTAATGGCGAACAAGACCCTCAGCGAGTACTCTGCCCAGGACTACGGCCAACATCCGCGACTGGGCCGGCGGTCGATGTGGGAGACAAAGCTTTTGAGCTCAAGCCTGCACTCATCAACATGGTACAAGCTAGCCAATTCTGTGGAAAAGCCCATGAAGATGCCAATGCTCACCTACAACACTTCCTAGAGATGCATGGCACCTTCACCATCAAAGATGTCTCAAGTGATGCAATCCTACTTAAATCTGTTCCCATTCTCACTCTTGGGACGAGCGAAGCGATGGTTCTACGCCAACAAAGACAAACTCACTACTTGGACACTTTGTTCTACTTGCCTTCCCGGCAAAGTTCTTCCCTATAGGCAAAACCAACGCCTTACGGGGAAAATCTCAAGTTTCCAGCAGCAACACGGCGAATCCGTTCGGAGGCGTGGGAGCGCTTCCAAGACTACATCATCGAATGCCCACACCATGAAATGGAGAACGGCTACTCATGTAGACCTTCTATCACGGGCTCAACAACAACACCCGTGAAACCATGGATCTTCTTCTTTGGAGGTGCTTTCTTGTCCCTTACACCGAATCAAGCTCTTTGACCTTGTGGAGAAGATGGCGTCAAACCAAGCTTGGAATGAGGACCGTCAACCCCGCAAGAGAGAGAGGGAATGCACCGGTGAAAGAGGTAGACATGCGATGCGCCAAAATGGACCTAATCATGAAGAAGCTTGAAGACAAAGCTCCCGAGAAGAAGGAAGCCATGCAACTCTTCGATTCCCCGCATGACATGTGAAGAATGCGGCAACACTTTGACACTCGGGCGTCAATGTCCCGAGCTGGAAGAGGACGTGAACTACATCAACAACAACAACAACAACAACAACAACCAGTATCGTCCCCCGAATCAAGGATGGAATCAACAGAGACCCAACTACCAAGGTAACTACTCAGGTAACTATCAAGGTAATAACTCTTTCAATAATTTCCCACCTTTAAGAGAGTTAGTACAAAACCAAGGTAGACTCATGGATAATCTGTCTAAGAAGTTAGCTTCCAACGATAAAATGCTAGAAACCATTAGTGCTAAAATGGAAAGCTTTTCTTACGCAATAAAGAACCAAAGATAGCTTTAATAAAATGATAGAATCTCGGTTATCTCAAATGGCTTTATCCGCTCCTATGCCTAACCCGGTAAGATTCGGGCGGTAGGAAGAATTAGAATCTGCAAATCTTGTCGATGTCTACTATGCGGTATTCAGACCAAGGATGCACAAGAAGGACCTAAGTGGATCGATCGGGGCATGCCCGCCAAGAAAGGAGATCCAGGGAGACCAGTCATCACCATTAGGATCGGCGCCCGCACCTACGACGCACTCTGCGACTTTGGCTCAAGTGTCAACATTATGCCTAAGGTAAGCCTTGAGCCAGGTTCAAATTTATTATACACAACCATGTGCCTACAACTTGCAGATCAGTCGCTATGCTACCCCCCAGGGGATCCCGGAAGACGCGTTTGTCCCGAACATCGGTAAGCTCTATGTGGCCACCGACTTCGTGGTCCTGGATACGGGCAAAGGTAAGAACGCCCCGATCATTCTGGGACGCCCTTTCCTTGCCACCACCAAGGCCATCATCTACGCCGACACCGCGAAGATCGTCTTCACCGTCAACAAACAGAGGGAGAGATTCAACTGCAAACACAAGACCCTAGCTCCCCCTGTTCCACCTGTGCCACTACCGTACCCTGAGATACACGCACCAGCTGTCGAGGAGAGGACAAGAAGAAGAAGCAAGAACAAGAAGAACCGTCAACCTCGACCACACGTGGAGCAAGTCTTGATGATCAATCAAGTTGCAAATGAAACGCAAAGACTCGGCGCACTCCACCACAACTAGAGAAGCTAGACGACCCTGGAGTTCCATCAATTCACTGCTCCATCAATCAATGGAACTTCCAGCAAGTTGTCTGCGATACGGGATCGGGCATCAACTTAATGTCAAAGGTAACGTATCAATTGATATATGGTAATCTGCCTTTGTGCTCCACCTATGTAATGCTGCAGATGGCGGACCAATCACACCGATTCGGAAGGTATTGCACGAAAACGTCCCGTCAAGATTAAAGACCGCTATGTCCTCACTAACTTTCTAGTCATGGATATGGGAGAAGAAGAACAAGATCCTCCCATCGTACTTGGAAGACCGTTCCTGAACACTACAAGAGCCATCATCTACATCAGGACCGGGCGAGATACACTTCCGAGTTTCAAGGTAAAAAGATACTTGTTTCTTCAATACTTACACTAACAATGAACAGCCCCCAAGAAAGATCAAGGGCCGAAGCGTCCCGAAAGGTCCCTTGTGGTTTTTTGGTAATTGAGTGTCAACATTAGGTGAACTAATATGTGTGATTGAGATAATACACGAAATTAGTTCACACATGTGATGATGCAATGAAGGAGCTTATTGCATATGAAACATGACATGGAGTCATGTGACCGAGGTGGTGAAGATCAAGACAAAGGCTTGGCTTGATGGACCGGGTTGCAAGTGTGAAGGGCAAGTCAGCGGACTTGGCGCCGATGGACCGACGCAACGGCGAAGAGCAAGTGAGGTCAAGATCGATGGACCAAGAAGGTCATGTGATGATATGAAATGGATCATATCATTCTTGATCGTGTTGGTGCATGTGTTGCATCGACACTTGAAGATGG